>CM073463.1:4912500-5262500 GCA_037074535.1 Gleditsia sinensis
GTGAATGAATGTTGGTTTTTTTTTTGGACAAAAGGCTGAAGTCCAATCACTAAACATATATAAAGTTTAAATTGGAAGATATAAAATTAGTCTAAAAAAAATACAAAAAATTAAATCACTAAAAAGATATAAAATTTAAATTAAAAAGTATCAATTCAGTAAAAAAAACACAAATAATGAGGCCCACTTGAAGATTGAATTGCAGGCCTGGACATGATAGAGTCCAGGCCCGATGGACTTAACCCCATGTCCAGGCCCGATGGACTTAACCCATCACAGTCTCTACCCTAGCCTCCCAACAATCCCCTTGCCTCCTCTTCCATTTTCAGATTCTCATCGTGCCCTAGTAGCCTCTTGCCTCTCGAGAACCCCCATAGCCTCATCATCCCCTGGCCTCTCCTGAGAACCCCCCCATAGCCTCATCGTGCCCTAGCCTCTCCCGAGAACTCCCTTGCCTCCCGAGAACCTCCTATAGTGGAGGGTTTAAATCACACTCACAATCGAGCCCCCCATGAACTGCTCTTTGGTGTTCGCCTTTTCGTTCGTGTGCCCTAGCCACTCGCCTTGCTCTCCGCCGGTACTACCTGCTGCTGCTACAAAAGTGGCCGTAAAATTCCGGCCTTCTTCTGTGACCTCCCTGTTCATTACAACTGCCTGTGAAAATAGAGAAAACATTCACCCTTGATTGGGTGGTCGGGACTTCCTAGTCTCTCTGTTAATTCAGTGTTCCTTCTTGCTTTTTGGTCATTATTCTACTTCTCTGTCCCGTGGATTTTTGCTTTTAAGATGTTACATGTTCCTGGCCATATATGTTTCTGCTTTGAAGGGCTATGGAAAAACCTTGATTGGGTGGTCAATTTATGAGTGGTAGATATTGAACTTTGTTACCTTTTTCTTGTCAATTTTGGTTGATAGATATTTCGGTTTATTATACCTTTTTCTGGTCAATTTATGAGTGGTAGATATTTATTAATTGTCATTTTCAAAGAGCTAGCTAGTGTGTGTCAATCATATAAGGTAAAAGTATAGAAAATGTGTCAAAGCATCATTAGGAGATGAGAGGCTAAATTTGTGTGGTGTGTTCTTTGAAAAGAAGAGAGCAGACTTTGACAAGTTAACCTTTTGGCCACTAATTTCTTCATACACTTATAGGATTCTATTTAGTTCAGTGCTTGAGTAAATAAGATTGCATCATTAGCAAAAAACAAGTGTCACACTGATGGGCTTCTTCTTGAGATTTTTACACCTAGTAGTGAATTATTTTTTTTTGTATCCTGTAACATGAAAAAGCATCCTTCAACACATATAAGCAAAAGATATGGTGAAAGGGTAGAATTGACTTTAGAATCTTTCTGTATCCTAAGGATACTAGCCTTAGGATACTAATTAGTTTACATTTGATTTATTGTCCCTATATTAGAAAAATTCTAAGTTTGTCAACTAAAAATGCCCCCAAAAGAATTGTGTTATTTGCTTTTGTAGAATTGACTTATCTATTATATATGTTTATTTCATCCATGAATTTCCGAAAGGGGCTATTATTAGAAAAGATTGGAGACTTTTATACTTCTACTACTTTGACTTTTGTAAGTCTATTGAAAAAAAAAATTTAAAGTTAGTGCATACACTCAATTTAGAGTAAACCTGGCTCACACATTTTAAAGATTTTGTATGTTTGAAAATATCCCTTAAAAACCAAATGTGTCAGTAAAGTTTATCCATTAGAAAGTAGCATAAAGTGATGAAAAAGAACACTTCTCCATTATCCTATGTAGGCACATCCTAGGCTATGGGAACTACCCTAAGAGGTCAAGGTATAAAAGATAAATTTCTAATTGAGACCCTGTGGCTCTAAAGAGTAGCTTTTGTTCTAAACATAAATTTCTCAATACTTTCTTTGAGTTAAGTATTGTTCAATGTGAGCTAGGTTAGAATATCTTCCAAGAAAACTTTAGGTGGGAAGGGCTGGAATTAACATTGAGGAACAATAAGTGCCTACATCACATTCTCACTATTTTTCCATTAAAAAACTTTGGTGGATTGCACCAACATTGATTATAGGTGTTAGATTGGGTTACCTATTAAAATTTCCAACTTATTGTTCCTACTCTAGTTGAGATGGAGTAAATGGATTACCAACTTGGCATTCAAAACTAGAGTGAGCTCCATTACCAAATTGCACTTACATTAGAAGTCAAAGAATTAAGTTTCTTAGATAAAGAAGAAATTTGAGCTATGAGAGAAGTAAATGCATCTACCTCTTGAATTCCCAGTGTATTTCATGGCACATTCTTTTTAGTTGGTCATTGGTACGCATTAGTAGCCATCTCTTCCAATAAAACACGAGCCTCCTATAGTGTTTTACTCATCAATGCTCTTCCAATTAGTGCATCCACTAAGGTTCTGGTAGAATTATCTAAACCATTATAAAATATTTTCATTTACAGCCACTTAGGGAGTCCATGATAAGATCATCTTCTCATCAGTTCTTTGAATCAATCCTAAGTCTTATATAGTGATTCATTCGGAAACTAGCCAATGATAATAATTTTGGTTTCTCATTTTTGTAATTTTTGCTGGGGAACAAAATTTGGCCAAATTTTTTTTAGTAAGGCCATTCTATATAGTAATAGAACCAATAGATAAGAAAATTAACCAGCTTTTGGCTTTTCCCCTCAATGAAAATGGGAAAAGGCTCGTTCTAATAGCATCTATGGAAACATTATTGTATTTGAAAGTCTCATAGATATCTAGAAATTATCTATATAGGCATTTAGTCATCATTCAGTAAGCTACTAAATTGATTGGCTTGCATTATCTGTATAATTGTAGGTTTGATCTCAAAATAATGGGCATCTACTGTTGAGCATTGAATGGAAGAATTCACTCCATTAACTGAGGGCATATTATAATCTCATAGTGCCTAATTATTCTAGTTATTGATAAAGTTGTTCACAACCTTTGGATTATCTTTACCATTACCCATGGCTTCCTAAGAATTTATAAAAGCCTCATTTTTTCATATTTTATTCATATGATAAGTCCATGCAGTCTTAATATCTAGTGGGATCAAATTATTGCTTCCAAATTTTTTCATACACCAATGGTGAAACCTAAAAATTCAATAAAGATAGCCGTAAGTAGCAAAAAAATTCAAATTAAGATCATAATCAATAGTAATAGTAATAATAATCACAGCTTGATAATCAATAGAAAAAGCAAAAAAATTTGAGTTTTCTCATATCCACCTTGATATGTAGTTTCTCAACTTGAATTTTCTTTGTAATGCATTTTATTCTTTGTACATATTATATTTTTGGTTATGAAAACTTTTAGGTGCTCTATTTGAAAGTATCACAGCCTGTAGCCTTTAACTCTTTATGGGTAACCAAGGAACATAAACTTTAATGCTTTTAGTTCAAGTTTTACTCATTATCACATAAAATTTAATGCTCTAAGTTTTCCTTGATTTACTGTAATATTGCCATTAGCTGTGCATTACTGGAATTTTGTTATTAAAAAAAAGTGAGATGATAAAATTCAATTGAAAATATATAGTTTAAAGAATAGAATGTACATGAATGAAAATATATATTATAAATGTGAGGTAAGTCCCTCCATTTTCATTTCAGTATATCAATTTTGGTCATCCGATCTTTTACTCTATTTTCAAATTTCTTTGGGCCCTTCAAGCTCCACAATAAGTTTTGTGGACTTGAACTTTGCAGAATTGTTTGCTAGTGGATAAGGATATTAGGAGTTTAGGGGAAATGTCCCTATAACTATGAAAGGAAAATTATGCATTAGAAAATGGTGTTATTAAACAACAAGTAATTGCATACATGCCTGATTGAATATGCTTAGACAGAACATAATAAAAAAAATTGATACTTCTTACTTGAAGGGGATTGGGGAAAAAAATCATCAGGTAAATTATTTTAAAATTAAATATCTATATATGGGTTTATAGGCCACTGTGGCGTCGTTCTATCCATGTAGCCGACCCCACCTAGTGAAAAAGGCTTAATTGTTGTTGTTGTTGTATATTTATATATGGGTGTCTTTGTCTATCCTTTTTGTGGTCCATATGGTCTAGATTTTGAATTGAATTTATAAGTATCTAAACCACCACAACATATTTTTAGGTTCAGCAGAAAGAGAAGAGAGTGAGAAAGGAGAGTCACTGACAACCAATGGGTATGTACTACTTGCCCTGTAATATCCTTTTATGAATTGAATGAGGCTAGAAAATCTTTTATTTGACAATCATGATGATTTTTTGTATTGTGTTTTCTTTTCTTGCTCTTGTTCCTCCATTGTATGAAATAAGTTGATGAAGTGTTATTACTTCTTAACTATCTAGAGCAGATGGAAAATCAATAAAGAATGTGGGAAAATGATGCTCTCATTTTTTTAAAAGTACATTTTGTCCAATCTAGTTTGTATGTCATTCATAAAATTAATAATTTTTGTACATAATGTTAATGTGGACGAAAGGAAGTAAGATGAGTGGAGGAATGGACGAATCATTTGTTTGGTGAGATTGAAAAAATCACAGGGAAGGTCAAGCGTAGGGTGGAACAGGGGGTCTACTCTTTGCTCTTTGCCCAAAGAGCCGATAGAAAGAAAGGTTTAATGTTACCTTAATTGAAACCTTTATCATTCATTTTTTTCCAAGAAACAAAACACTTAAATGGATAGCACTTCACCCCTCTTTCTCTTCATTTACCTTGCCTTCAACTTTCCATTCCCTCTATTTAAAGTTAAGAAGCACAAATATAAGAGATAAAGAAACCCAATAATATTAAGTGAAAGAAGAAGCAGGTCAAGATTGGTGATTCAGGACTTATTCTTCTACAAAAAGAGTGTGGATGACCAATTTAGTAATTGGGTGTGTAATCTAGGATAAATCTGAACAGATATTTTATTTTGTTTTATACCTTCATGTATGCCCCATTTGTCCCTTTATTGTGGAGTTTAAGAAGGCTAACTTTGATTTATAATCAGATTTGTGAAGATTATCTGCCAACTTTAATTGCTAACTATTTTGATTATTCACTTTTTGAACATTTTTATTATGACCGGAAGGAACAACTTTTTATGTGACAAGATGATCTTTTGAAAGTAGCATTGTGGATCTATAACAAGATTCTTTGCTATCATGAAGAATTTCATTGTAGGCATTTCACTATATGAAAATATCTGTCTCTCTTTTTTCTCTCCCTCTCCCTCCCTGTCTTTTTTCTCTTCTTTTTACATTCAAGAAAGTGTGTAAAATATAATTGATTGAGGCCAATTTTTCTTGCTCTGATTGCGGCGGATGTCTTTGCATGAACAGTTTTAGCCTGCTTATTTTGTTTAATATATCAGGATCCTGAAGAAACTAAAGAGATATAGAATTTCTGGAATCCTGTCCTATGGACTACTGAACACTGCATACTATCTCACAACTTTTCTTGTTGTATGGTATATGAATTTATGTTTGTGTAAGTTGCAACTATTTTTCTATCATTTTTTTTGCTGAGGGACTTTGCTTCGGGTTATTCTTGTTCCCCTTGAATACCATTGGATAAAATATCATATCCACCATTATTTGGTCTTTGGATATTTTTCCATGTTGACAGCAACTAGGAATGTTTTTGTTTGTTTGTTTGTTAGGTTTTACATTGCTCCAGCACCTGGAAGGATGGGTTATCTTGTAGCCGTAGAAAGGTAAGAATGTTGATATTACCCTTTTCTATTATGGTTTCTCCATTTTGGTTTTGTGGCATTAAAGATAACATCCTCTTAGTGATGTATAGATTTCTCAATCATCACTATTCCTCTACCTTGGACTGTGATATACTCACCATTTCCAATTTTTACTTTGGAAACAAAAGTCTTGTCTATAAGGTTGGATTGATAGATTTCTCTTTGATTTCAACTGTGAATGTCTTTTTTTTTAAATAAATAAATCAGTTTCTTCTATAATTCTTATGGGAAATTGTACTGAGTTTACTACTTGAATCTAAAACCTTTATCAAAATTTATACTCATTCCTACTATCTGTTTATGTTGGAGTACCATCATAATATTGCAATATATCTCTACTCATTATTTTTGTCAAATGCAATAAATCTCTCGCATATTTAGGTGTTACTTCTGTTACCTTCCTTTATATATTTTTGGATTTCTGGCTTGTCTTGCATCTTCTAGTTTCAAGTTCTGGTTTCTCATATGTTATGAGACGTATGTAAGAGTTGGTTTAGTTATTTGCTGGTTATGGTCCTGTTTTTCCTTGCCTTGTGAAATTTAGTAGTGCAAGTAGAATTTAAATGGTTAAAGTTCTTCGTACCTTGAAATTGTATAATTATTATGATTTAATTAATTATATTTTACTTACATTTAGATTTTCATACATGTCTTAAAGGTTAATATTGAATTACTATTTGTTTTTGTTACTTCCCCTTTCCTTTTTTGCTGTCTCTGAACTGTAGTGGTGTGGTTTTGGGTTCACTGCTTATAAGGTTGGATTGCAGCTCTAAATTCTATGCCTATGGTGGTCCTTATCAATCTTTTAAGTTAGTGGAAGCATTTCATGCAGTTTAAAAAAGAAGTTGTGGATGCAAGCCTGCTTGTAATGTTGTTAGCTATTTGAAAGTATTCATTGTAAATTGACTTGTGAGTTGTGAAAATATATTTTTCTGTATTTGTAATGTTTCTATATGGTATATTGCTCTTTTTTTCCTACTTTTGATTCTAAATACATTAATGTTAGTGCTAATACTTCTATTGATATAGATGGTTAATTAGAAATTTTGAATGAATAATTGATTCCTTATAATAAGTGGGACTTCTTGTGCCTTCTCTTGTAAAATATTTTTCTGTTTTCTTAAAGAAGTGTGAAAGCGTGATACTAAAGTTGGCATTTACCTATGCATAATTTTTCTGTTTCAGCAAAGCAATTTCCATATTTTGTGAGTTACAGAATTTGGAATTTACCTATTTACTGCCATGTTTACTCCATGAATCCAAAATTACTTTTCATTCTCATGTCCTTATAATATGCGTTTGAGGTCAAATACTTCAATTTCCATTAAAGTTTTAAATAATAAAAAGAGTCAATAGCATAAAAGCATGAGATAAAATGGATGGCTAATTGACATCATACTAAACTATACAGGAGATTAGCAGTTTAGCATCAATTATAGACTTATTTTAGTTACATGTTTATCAAGTGTATGGGACTCCACTCAAGTGTACTCATGTCTATGTTAAACTTAGATGGCTTAGTTTGTCATTGGGCCAGGCATAGATTAAGTTAAGCCCTAGTAAACTTAGGTACCTTAGATATAGGCCTTTTGGTGAGTCAATCAACCTAAAAATCTAATGGACTAGGTCTTGGTCTAGATTGTGTATCACCATTAGGTCCCCCTTATGTACTTAAGGACTAGGCTACTGTTCAATGGTGCCCTTTACTTATAGAGAATAACATCCTTATTCTATTGCATGTAAACCATGTATTATGTGTTGAAAAATATGCTTTGAATGGGTATTAATTTTGCATAGAATGACTGAAATATTGCTGTTCTGGCCAAGATTTAAATGATGTATGCTTGTATGAGGATGAAAAATTAAGAAATAGAGGTTTGTTAACCAAAAAATTGATTTCTATTCACATTATGCCTTTGATGTTGGTATTGGTTCAATATCTTATTATAATTTGTGCTATATTGAATTAAGATGTTTGTTTTGATTCATGTATGCCTAAAAATAGGATGGATGTTCCTAAACATCGTAAGTGGATGGATAATAGGTTGGGTCCTGATAAGAGAACAGTTATAGATGAGTTTATAGCAGGAGTTATTGAGTTTATAGAGTTTGCTTGTAGTCAGGATCATTTTAAAAGTGTAGGAAAGTTAAGGTGTCCTTGTAAATAATGCAAGTGTCAGAAGTATTGTTCAGTTGATGAAGTGAAAACCCACCTTTGTATGAAGGGATTTATGAGTAATTATTATTATTGGACCAACCATGATGAACCAAGACCTCTCTTTCCACCAATGGTTTCAAGAAACTCATATTATGGAAGTAGTGACTTTCAGGCATGTTTTAATGATTAGGAACAGATGGTAATGGATGCTACTGGACCAACTATTGGTAATTATATAGAACAACAAGGTTTTGCTCATTGTGAACAGAGGGATGAAGATCTTAACCTGGAAGTCATTTTTTTTAATATGTTAGAAGCTGCGCATACTCCTTTGTATGACAGTTGTCAAAATTATTCTGAATTATCAGCTGTAGTGAAAGCTTTGGGTATCAAGTCGGACTTTAACATTTTTGAGAATGGTTTCAATCGGAGGGTACAATTTATGAGAAATGCATTGCCAAATAAAAATTGTATGCCTAAAAACCTTTACCGTGCAAAAAAATTAGTGGAGCAATTAGGATTAGGTTGTATAAAATTCACTATTGTCGAAACAGATGCATGATTTATTATAGTCCTCTTGATTTGGAGCTTTGTCATTGTAAATTTTGTGGTGAAGAACATTACAAAAGGGTCATCAGAAATGGCAAAGCAAGAGAGCTTTCAGTGAAAAAAATGTGGTATTTTCCACTTATTCCAAGGCTGCAAAGACTTTATTCGTCAATGCAAACTGCAAGTCAAATGAGATGGCATCGAGAAACTGTGAGGGTAATAGGCTCTTTGTCTCATCCATCTGATGGCAAAGCCTGGAAAAAAATTGATGAAAAATATCCTGAATTTGCAATGGACCCTCGAAATGTGAGGTTAGGTTTGTGTGCGGATGGATTTGCTCCATTTGATAAAACAGGTCAGACTTATTCATGTTGGCCAATTATTGTTATCCCTTACAATCTTCTCCCTTGAATGTGTATGAGAAAAGAGTTCTTGTTTTTGACCATTATAATCCTTGGTCCTTCCAATCCAAAGAATAGAATTGATGTGTATTTGCAACCACTTATAGATGACCTCAAATTTTTATGGAATACTGGTGTCACGACTTATAATGTCTTACTAAAACAGAACTTCAACATGAAATCTTGTTTGTTGTGGACCATTAATGACTTTCCTGCATATGGGATGCTTTCAGGTTGGATGACAATGGAAAAACTTGCTTGTCCAAAATGTATGGAGTGTTCAAAGGCATTCACCTATCGACATAGTCGGAAGACGTCTTTCTTTGATTGTCATTGACAATTCTTGCCACTTGATCATAGTTACAGAAGGAATAAGAATACTTTTCGGAAGAGACATACTGAAACATCTTTACCTCCGCCTTGGTTAACAAGTGAAAAAGTGTTGGAAAGAGTTAGACATATGCCTAGCATAACTAAAGAGACATATGATAATATCCCAGGGTATGGAGTTATTCACAACTGGACGAAGCAATCTATATTTTGGGAGTTACCATATTGGAAAACAAATCTTCTTCCACACAATCTAGATGTTATGATATTGAGAGAAATGTCTTTTTGAATATTTTATACATAGTGATGGACACTAAAGGTAAGAAAAAGACAATTTTAATGTAAGGCTCGACTTGACAGAAATTTGTAGGCGGAATGAATTAGAGCTACATGATAGAAGAGATGGCAAACTAATTAAACCAAAAGCAAAATACACATTAACTAAGCAACAAAGATTAGCTGTATGTGAATGGGTCAAAAAATTAAAACTGCCAGACAGATATGCCTCTACATTATCAAGGCGTGTTGACATGAGAGAAGCAAAGTTGTTTGGCCTGAAAAGTCATGATTGTCATGTGTTTATGCAACGCTTGCTCCCAATTGCATTCAAAGTATTACCAAAGTCTATTTGGAACACACTAACAGAATTTAGTTAGTTCTTTGGAGAATTGAATTCCCCATTGTTGCGAGAGGATACTTTACATGTGATGGAGAAAAACATTCCAGTCATTCTTTGTAAATTAGAATAAATTTTTCCTCCAAGTTTTTTTTGACTCAATAGAACACCTTCCAATTCATTTGCCATACGAAGCAAGGGTTAGAGGTCCAGTGCAATATCGATGGATATATCCATTTGAAAGGTAGAGTTATGTCTCCTTTTTGTTTTTGTTTTTATTATGGAATCATATTCATAGTACTAAATGTATCAATTAAGTGTATTGGGTTTATTTGCACACTAAAAGACAAGGTGAAGAACACAGCTGCAGTTGAAGGATCAATTTGTGAAGCTTATTTGGTAGAAGAGACCTCTACATTTGCATACTACTATTATCCACCTGATGTTCTATGTAGAAGGACTCAAGTACCACAAAATGATGATGTAGGTCAAGGTTGTTCAAATAGACCACTGCTTTCTATCTTTAATTATCCTGGCCATCCAACCAGAAGATGCATATCCTTCATGTTAGAAGAAAGGGACTTGCAAACCGCACATTTATATGTTCTTCTAAATTGTCTTGAAGTGGAGCTATTTTTAATGTAAGTGTATAAAATGCTCATTTAAGTGTTTTATATATATATATATATATATATATCACTATAAATTGTTTTAACATGTTTTCTAAATGTAGCACATATACTAATATGTTACAAGAATGTGGGATGAGTAACTCGGAAGTGGACAGATAAATCTCCACAATGTTTCTTATTTGGTTTAAAGAATACGTATGTTGCATGAATTCTCCTTAATTCCTTATTTTCTAACATTTTGCTTCTTATGTGAGACTGACTTAAATATTTGATGACTAGCTGTTAAATAATAATGTTGAAGATGCCTTTTCTAAAGAGTTTGGCATGGGGTCCTCAAAGAAAAGCCAACAAATGGCCATCATATTATGTAAATGGTTATAAATTTAATACAAAATATCATGGTCAAGGTATGGGTACAACAAATTTTGGTGTATGTTGTCCAGGTGGTATGGATGAAACAACAAAAAATAATTATTATGGGGTTTTAACAGACATTATTGAAGTACACTATACAGGATGGCCTATAAAGGTGTTAGTTCTATTCAAATGTGATTGGTTTGATCCCACCTTAAATTATGGAACAAAGGTAGATAACTATAGGATTGTTGAGGTTAGAACATCCAGGAGATATAAAAATTATGACCCTTTTATATTTGCACAACAAGCAACGCAAGTATATTATACACAATATCCTGAAGGACAACGTGATTGGTTAGTAGTGATCAAAACTAAGGCACAAACCACAATACAAACTGCAATAAAAACTAAAATGCCTGAAAGTGATGCTCCATACCAAGAAGAGTCATCAATGCAATCGCCTGTAATAGTTGCAAATGACCATCTCGAGTAGAGTCTTGTTGATATTAAAGGCCCTGTGCATGAAGTATATGGTTCTTCTTTGAACCTACATGAAGTATATGCAGATATATATATTAAAATAGAAGATGTGGATGAAGAAGATACTGAGGAAGAAGGAGAATGGGAAGATGAAGAAGAAAAGGAAGAAGAAGAGGAAGAAAATGATAATGATGAAGATGTTTAGGTATTGTTAGGTTTCTTCATTTTACTAAGTGTATTATGTAGATCATATATTATGTATTTTTGAAGTAGATTATAAATCTATGGTAGTATGGTTATGAGTTTCGTTATCTTTATCTTTTGTAATTATTTGTATTTTTTATTATTAAATTGTCATTAAATTTCATTGAAATAGGTGATTATGATTATCTTTTTGTCTATAGATGACAGGTAGAGGAAGGGGTAGAGGTAGAGGGCGGGGACGGGTTATCTCTCAGCCATATACACAGCCAGACACATCAGCTGTTGCTGACGTAGCTCACCTTGACCAGATCCACACTGGACATACACTTACTTTATCTCCCTTTTTCCAGACTTGTCATACTTCTACTTCATCTTCTCATTCACAAGCATCTCATTCCAGTGCCTCATCTCCTCATCTTTCTAGTACAATTGCCCCTACCCCACCTACACATACTATATGTGCCCCATCTCTTAATCAATTCGCATGTTCAAATGTTGAGCCAGTTCCTTTCACACAGACTATTCAGTGGGGAACAAGGGACATAGATGGTCGAATTTGGATTAGATCTGCATTTGGGAACACATAAGTAATATGTGTGTGTGTGTTTTTTTTCGTAGTATATTTATTTAAATTGATATCTATACTTTCAGGTTTTATCCTGACATCTTAACAAGAGGTGTCATCACAATAATTTTCAAGAAAAAATTTGAAGGTGCTTGGTCCAGTTGGGGAAAATTTGACAACAATACCATTCAAATGTGGTTCGAGGAGTTCAAGGTAATATGTAACATTTTCTATCATATTTATTGATATCTTTTTTTAAAATGTGTGAATGTTATGTTAATTTGTTTACTTTCTTTGTTTAGGCAAATTTTAAGTGGTTGGACAATGATGAGCACAATATTAAAAGGTCATTTTACAACAGGGGATCAACAGCCTTTAAAAAGGCATTGTTTAAGGTGCGTAGCAGTGAAGACAAGGGTGCTTGGATTCCACCAAAGAAGCTACAATAATTAAGGGCTGAATGGGATAGTGAATACTAGCAAGATAAAGCCAGAAAAAATAAACAAAATAGACTCTCTAAAGAAGGACTTAATGTACATAGTGGAGGGTCTATATCTGCACGAGAGCATGCCAAAAGAATGGTAAGTAATTTCTCTCAAATATATAGTGATTTAAGTTCTTAATTCAATATTATTTAACTTTTTATTATTTTAGAGGGTGCAAATGAATAAAGAATCGACATGTTTTGGTTGTATGAGCAGCTTCACTGGCCCAAAGGAAAGCCATCGGAGTGGTTCAACGACTAGCAAGGAAGAATTGATGCATGTAGTCACTACTCTTTTATTTTCATTTTTTTACAAATATTCATTTTGTTTTATCATTTTATTTTTTCAAGAAATGTATCGAACAAAAATAGCTGAGAGACAGTCCGCATCTCAGAGCGATGAGGGTTCTAGCCAACACTCCACTCAACATTCAGACAATGTTGTTTATTTGGATGTGGTTGGCGGCATGAACAATAAAGGATGGATATATGGATTGGGATCTCAAGCACATAATGTATTGGCAACAAGTTCTTCTTTTAGGTCTTCCTCTTTTGATGAAGTCTCAGCAAGTTCCTCTTCTGTTATGAATGCAAAAATTGAGGCTTTATCTGCACGGCTCAAACAGAGTGAAGATGAAAATTTTATGTTAAAGCAAAAGGTTGAGGAATGGGATCGAATGTTTCGGCGCCTCATGAGATATGGTAGTATAAGAATGCCCTTATCGTCTCCACCTAGAGAAGAATAGGATAATAACAATGAGAAAAATAGTAATGCTGCTGATGGATCATGATAGTTTGTGTTATTTATGATTTTGTGTTATGTATTAATGATGTAAAAGTGTTTGATTGGTGATATTTTCATGTAATGTCATGGGATTATTAAAATTTTTGTTGATATGTTTATGGATGATAAGAGGTTTGACATTATGTCAAATGTATGTTGATATTTCTGCCTAAAATGGTTGCTTTTTGGCTGTTGGTTTATATTGATTGTTGGTTGATAGGTTTGAGATTTTTAAATTTTTTTATTATATATTTTCTTGATATTAGAGACGGATTTAGAGATAGAATATTCTATTTCTAAAATGAGAGACAAATTTAAGTCCAGAGATGAAATATTCTGTCTCTGACTCCAGAGACGGATAATTTTGTCTCTGAGACCAGAGACAGAATTTGTAATGAAAATTAGCGACAGATATATTACTTTTAGAGACGGAATTTAAATTCCGTCTCTAAATTTTAGCAACCCTGATTTTAGAGACGGAATTATTTTCTTCTCTGATTCCGTCTCTAATTGTGTTAGAGACGGAATTTTTCCTAGTTAGAGACGGAAAGATTCTGTCTCCAAATAGAAATTTCCTAGTAGTGGTAGTTCTTTCTTTAAAATGAAGACAATAAAGGAAAGTAATGTTATGAGCATGAAGGGAGAGAGTAGGAAGTTGACAAAGATGTTGTAACTTCTACGAAAAATTTTGAGTGATGAATAAGGAAAATCTAAATACTTAGTGTTGGAAGTAATGTGATGATACTCTTATCTACTTTTAAATTGTCAATTTTTTTTATTTTTTAAATTGATTTTGTATTTTTTTCATCGAAATAACTCGAAATAAGAGTTTTTTTACTGAATCAAGAATATTTTCAACTAAATATTCCACAACATAGTAATTTCAATTGAAATAATATAATTTTTTAATAAACACTCTGTTTCGTTTCGATAACTATATTTTTTTGTAACGTCCGAAAATGAAAACATTTTGGTCATTTCGGTAAAAATAAAATAAAATGAAATTTAGTTCTCTGATCAGCCACCATTCAACCATATACAATTACCAAAATGTTCTTAACTTTCTCTTATATATAGTATTATTTATTCTCATGTATAGATCTTTTAACTTATATTCTTTATTCTCAACTAGTAATACTAACTTTAGCGTCAAAGTATCGTCTACCTAAACACCAT
Organism: Gleditsia sinensis; assembly: GCA_037074535.1. Taxonomy (NCBI): domain Eukaryota; kingdom Viridiplantae; phylum Streptophyta; class Magnoliopsida; order Fabales; family Fabaceae; genus Gleditsia; species Gleditsia sinensis. The sequence goes on from CM073463.1 coordinate 4,926,988, forward strand.
AATTGAGTTTATGTCTACCAAGAACCTAGATAAGAAGAGAAACAATGACTCAGGCTTTCTAAATAAAATAGTAGGATTATTGACTTTCTCCACAGTGAATTCATATTTATTCTTAACAGATTAAAATTATTTCAAGATATTTTTTAATTAATATTATTGTATATAAGTAAAATATTTTATTAATTCACCCCTATTGTCTATTTTTAATTTACACTATATTATTATATTAGTATCTTCAGATATTTGTTTTTCTTAAATTACTTCCAATGCAAACTCCTCTTAATTACCAAAACCCTAGCCAACTTTTATCTCCTGTCCGTACTGTTCTACTTCAGGAACTTATCATTTAGATTTTCAATTATAAAAATTTAAAAAAATGAAAAATAAAATATTTTCATATAATTTCATAAAACAAATAGCTAAGAATAAAAAATTAAAATAGGAACTTATCTCTTTTCTCATGTTATTTGCATTGTCAAAGAAAATAATTCTATCAAATTTATACTTCTATTATTAATTTGATGTTTTACCATTGTTATTTGATTATGCAAAAATTAAAACTACCAACACAAAAAAGGGATAGTAGCTTTGTGAAAAATTAATAAGAGTGCAACGAAAAAAAAGAGGAACAAAAGCATACATGAGAATAAATATATATTTATTGAAAGAAAAAAAATTAGAAGTAAACAGGACTAACTTAGAGCGGGAATAAATAAATAAAAGTGTAAATAAATAAGATATTTGATTTGAATACAAAAATATTTAGTTAAGGGTCCTTTAAGAAACTATAATTTTTATTGGTTTACAAGAAAATGTGAATAGAAAAGTGGGAGCTTCAATAATTTAATAACTGAACATACTTCCATTTATCTTCAATAAAAAAAAATATAATTTAATCTTTGTTATGAAATAACTTAAAAGTAAAGAGAGAAATAAGAGAGAGATAATAGAGTGAATCATAAGTTTCATTCATGTATGAATAAGTATTTATACAAATAGGTGGAAGAGTCCTAGTAGTGGTATACAATCGTAATTAAAATAACTCCCAAGTGATACAATTATCATCTAAATAATTGCTGGAGATAATATCTTATCAAATAGAATAATCAAAAAATTGAGATGATAGATGCCACAACTCCAATTTAGAATACATGACTGGTACGACATAAGAGATTGGCCCTTAAACCATAAGCCAAAAAATAGACATACAGAAACTAGCACATAATATCACCTCACACCATATCTAAAATGAACATTACAATTATATATATAATCATCTTATCACAAATTCATGCTATACAATCCTTGTATATAGATAGGATTAACCAACATGCATATAGTACATAACAGAAACAGAATCATGCCTGTGATCATCGAAGCACAGTCTAGATTACAAAAATAGATAAGATTACAAAAAAAAATTAATGAGTCCCAAGATCAATTGGGCTCACCACTGAAATTGCTACCTTATTTAGGTCCAGATGAATGCAGATTGGACTTGTTAGTACTATCTAAAAACATAGAAATAAGAGGGTGAATTTACACAACTCAGTGAGCAAGTATAGCTTACTATAATTGAAATAAAACAGATCATATGCATGAATTTTTCATAAATAGAAAGTATGCAAAGAATATAACATTATTTAAATCAATGTATACAACAACAAACTAAAGCTTTAAAGTGGCTAAATTTAGTTTAGAAAAGTTCTAAAATCTTGATATTTAATATAATAAACAAAAATTTTAAAGTCAGATAAAAAAATAAGAAAATAATTCTTTGTAGAAAAAAATGTTTAGAGGAGGACTCAAAACTTAACTATTTTTATTATTTTTATACACAGGCACATAGCCTAGTAAAGACAAATCACCACATACATATTTTATCCCAAACACATAGCAATGAGACGAGTAAATCACCATATTTTCATCATTCATATCATAAGGTTGAAAGGAGCTCCCCTCAATTCCCTAACATTTTCATATGATGATTGCCCCAAGTACACAGTATTAGGATGGATAAATCACCACATTCTCATCATAGATAACCAAGCCAAATGTCACTACTATTAAAGGAGACATACCTCAACTCCATACTTAATCATAATCCAATTCTCTTGTTCCCTTTTGTACAAGAGGCTAGCAACTCCCTTGCTAGCTAGGGTTACATAGTGCACCAAGGTTAGCTATCTCTGCCACTATTTGATAGTGTTTCTTCTATCAATGATTCCTCCAAAACAAACAAGTTTTATATATAAAAAATGTAAACTGAAAGGACAAACCATGATATTCAGTCAAAGACACATTCCAAACATAAATCCACATCCAATTTTACCATATCAATGAAATAATGAGGTATCATTTATAACATAAATCATATGAAACAATGTGAGGAAGGATACATTTATTAGATTCAATAAAGTGTAACATAACATCCCAATTTCATCATAAACTCAAAAGGGACTTATTATAGGTCTATTATGCATGTCCTATAGCTTCTAAGAATATAAATCAATGTAAACAATGAGTATGCTAGGAGAGAATTAAGTTTATGTAAAACTATGAAGAAGGAAAAAAATGGAAATCATTTTTGAAAGATCTAATAATACATAAATCAAGTAAAAATAAAATTCAAGTTATGCTATTCACAATTAAAAACTTGTTTTAAAATGTATGGACGTGAGAGAGATTTGAAAAGGCATTATAGTAAACTATATTCACTCATTTTCAAAGGTCCAAGAGGAACAAACCTTGTCATTTGCTTTTGTTATCCGAATTATTAATCAACTTTTAAACTTGGTTCTCGAATGTTTCATGACTTGTAGTTCAATATTTAAGAAAATTAACATCCATACGCATCAAAATTACCATCTTAGGAGCTCACTACACACAATCCCAAACTATGAGTCCTTAATTTATCTAGGATAAATTTCTAAAACATACACTAGTTCATACTTTAATGACAATTCATATTTATCAATTTAGCTCCAACAACTTCATGATTTAGCTTTTAATTCCACCATCTCCAATTTACACATAAACTTTCCAACTTCAAGGTTCATATAGACAAACTTCTTAAATTACTATTCCAAAACTATTTTGATTATTTGAACCTCCAAATCATGCCCTATAACTTAGAATATTCCAAATCAAAATTCTTGGATGCAGTTACTATTCACGTTATTATTCACTGAAGCAAAAATTCATGATCTAAGTATCCAAATTGTGTTATTTACTTGTAAAAATTGGCATGAAAGTAATACAATAGGTCCTTAACATGATTCTATGCTCAGAAATTTCATAAACCAACCACAAATATTGAAAATTTTGAGCATTCACCTTATTACTACAGTGTTTTTGTGCTATCATTTTTCCTTTTTTTGTAGCACTTTAGGTCACGTTTTATGCTGGTTTTAGACGAATTTTTTGCTTCTTATAGTATGATTAAGTGGGTAAATTTTCATGGGAAAAGGAGCTCTCATGAGGAAGAAGGAAGAGCTTGATGGGTGAAGGAGGAGAAACTGTGTTTTTCTTTTGGTTCCTACTGCTGGTGTGCTTGCGAGAAGAACAAGAAAAAAAGAAAAATTAAGGGTGGGGAAATCTAGTTTTTTCTAGTATAAGATGGGGTAATTTTTGTAATTTTATAAATAATAAAAAGAGGAAAAAATGAAATATTACAATAGACATCCATACAAGATATTCATAACACTTCTCATTGGATGTCCATCCCTTAAAAATGTGCCTCGTTAAAACTTTTACCAGAAAAAACCTTGTGGGACAAAATTATAGTGAAGAAAAAGGAGTACATCATTGTTTTCTTTAAGATTCTATCCAATAAGTATATATATGACAATATCATTTGAGATTTTGAAGTCATTAAACTCTAATATTATACACCAATTTCTCGAATGTTGTGATAGGAAGTGCCTTGGTAAATAAATCTGCTAGATTATTGCTTGAACAAATTTTTTGAATATCCACATTATCATTCTTTTGAAGAATATGAGTAAAAAAGAATTTAGGTTATATATGCTTTACTCTATCCCCTTTAATATACCTTTCTTTCAATTAAATAACACATGTAGCATTACTTTGTATAAGATCGTCGTGATTATCTTTCTAGACAAGGCACAAGATTCGTATATATGTTGAAACACATGTCGTACCCAAACACATTCTCGACTCATGAAATGCTAAAATTTCTATATGGTTAGCTGAAGTGGCAGAGATAGTTTGTTTCATAGATTATCCTAAAATTGTGGACCCTTATATGTAAACAAATAACTTGTTTGCCATCGTCCATTATGAGGGTAAGATAAATATCCTGCATCCGCATAACTAATCAGCTCATATTTGGATACATTTAAATAAAATAGGTTCATATCCATTGTTCCTTTAAGATAATGCAGTATATGTTTAACTCCAATCCAATGTCTTTGTGTAGGTGAAGAACTATATCTTGCTAATAGATTAATAGTAAATGATATATTGAGTCAAGTATGATTAGCAAGATACATTAATACCTCAATTGCACTAAGATATGATACTTCAGGACCAAGTAATTCTTCATCCTTTCATGAGGTATGAAAAGATTTTTGTTCACATATAATGACCTCACAACCATTAAGTACATAATGGATGGGATTTATCCATATAGAATTGTTTTAACACATTGGTCACATAAGTTTTTTGATACACAAAGATACTATTATTTAAATATTCAATTTGTAATTCAAGGCAAAACTTTGTTCTTCCAAGATACTTCACTTCAAATTTTTTTTTTAAGCAATTAACAATTTTTTTAAAACTATTCAAGAGTTCCAATAATATTCAAATTATCAACATAAATAGTAATTATGGCAAACTCACTTCCAAATCTTTTATAAAGATACATGGATAAATTTGGTCATTCCTATACCCTTCTTGCAATAGGTATTCACTAAGGAGATTGTATCACATACACCCAGATTGTTTTAAACCATAAAGTGATTTATTTAATTTGATTGCGTAGTCTACTCGAAAACTTGAATTGTGTGCTTTAGACAACTTAAATTTTTAGGGAGTTTTATATAGATGTCATTATCAAGTGAGCCATATAAATAGGCTGTAACAACATCCATTAGACGCAAATTGAGTTTTTCACGTACTATCAGACTAATTAAATATCAAAAAGTAGTTGTATCCACCATAAGTGAGTATGTTTTCTTAAAATCAATTACAGGTCTTTGTGAAAAATTTTGGGTAACAAATCTTGCCTTATATCTCACAATTTCATTATTCTCATTTCGTTTTTGAATATAGACCTATTTGTATCCAACTGGTTTTACATCTTTAGGTGTACGGATTACAGGTCCAAATTTTTTTTGCTTTTTAAATGATTTTAACTCTATTTCAATTGCGTCTTTCCATTTTGACCAACCATTGAACAGAGACTTTGATTCAAGATCCTCATTATCATTTAAAACATCACACACTACATTATATGTAAAATTATTGTCAGTGTTGATCTTTTGTCAGTTCTATCGTATTCTATTCATAATATAATTAATTGAAATATCTTCATTTTCACAAATTTCAAGTACCTGAGTTTCTTCTGAAACTGAAACATTAATTATGTTAGAAATTCTTCTGAGAACTCTTTTGGAGTTGCTAAATCTTCGATTTGACCATTTTGATTCTTAACTCTCTTTTTTCAAGGATTTTTATCTTTGGAACCAATGGGCCTACCACGCTTTATGCAAGTCTCAGGTTTATTTGTAATTGTGGATTTCCCCACAGGGACATCAATTTTAATTGGAGTATTAGTAGTTGGTATATGTGATTTAGTAACTCTTTTTGAGTCAGTAAATACGTTTGGCAATTAGTTGGCTAAATTTTACAAATAAATTATTCTTTGAACTTTCAGTTCACATTGTTTTGTGTGAGAATCAAGATGAGTTAGTGATAATTCATACCAACTAATTTTCTTTTTTAGCTGCTTATTTTCTCCCCCTAATGTTGAAAAAAACTGATTTATCAAAATGACAATTAGCAAACCGAGCTGTGAATAGATTTTCCTTTAATGGTTCAAGATATTTTATTATAGATGGAGATTCATATATAACATATATTCTCAACCTTCTTTGAGAACCTATCTTAGTGTGTTGTGGTGGAGTAATAGGGACATATATCACACATAAAAAAATTTTTAAATGAGAAATATTTGGTTCTTGACCAAAAACCATTTGTAATGTAGATTATTTATAATAACTTGTTGACTTTATGTGAATTAATGATGTAGCATGCAAGATTGCATGTTCCCAAGTGGATATTAAAAGTTTTGACTTCATAAGTAATAGTCTTGCAATTAACTTTAGACATTTAATAAATGATTCTGTAAGACCATTTTGTGTATAAACATGTGCTACAAGATGTTTAACATTAATCCGAATAGTCATATAATACTCATTGAGTGTTTGAAAAGTGAATTCACCAACATTGTCAAGGCATATTTTCTTAATTGGAATATTAGAAAAATATGCTCGTAATCTAATCAATTGCGCATGTAATTTCGTAAATGCCAAGTTGCGAGATAATAACAAGCACACAATGACCATTTAGTTAATACATCGATTAAAACTATAAAATACTTATATGGTCCACATAGTGGGTGTATTGCCCCACAAATATAGCCTTTTATTCTTTCTAAAAATGTGAGGGATTCATTCCCAATTTTGACTGGTGATGGTCAAATAATCAATTTTCCTTGAGAGTAAGCAGAACATGAGAAACTATTCGATTGAAGAATCTGTTGATTCTTCAATAAATGTCTACTTGAATGTTCAATTATTTTTTGTATCATAATTAATTCAGGATGACCTAACCGGTTATGCCAAATAACAAAGTTATTATAATTTGCAAATTTCTGATTTGTAATAGCATATATTTTAATTGTATTTATATATGTGTAGTACAATCCATAGGAAAATGTAAGTAAATTTTTCAATATGCATTTGTTACCTAAAGATGTACTTATGATATGAAGATATTCAATATTTCCTTCATTTGTTGTCTCAATGTGATATCCATTTTTGTGAATATCCTTAAAACTTAATAAGTTTCTAAGAGATTTAAAGGAGTATAAAGTTTTGTTAATGTACAGTTTCTGTCACGGCTCCAAATGATGGAACACATGATCGGCACGGCATAAGGGTTTCCCCTAGCCGTAAGCTTAACGCATAGCACATACAAACATCCAGCACACAATCCAGAGTACATAATAAATATAACTGGCCACATATGCCACATCCAGTATAAGAAAATACTGTATATATATATATATATATATATATATATATATATATATATATATATATATATATATATATATATATATATATATATATATCATGATATCTCATGAATCCAACACTCGTGATTCAACTTGGCCCATGGCCTCATAATAAAAACATCGTTGTACAACATAAAACCGTTTTCCAAACAACACATCAAAATACGCAAGAAGCGAGGATCCTGCCTGTAAATTCATGGAGGTACACTAGACATAAACTAAACTAGACACTCAGTACATAAGAGCCTTGCCCAAACTAGGGCTCACCAATGCTAGATTCAGCCTCCTACAAAGCTGTAGTTAGATCAAAGTCTCTTTGACTATCTGTGGAGAGGAAACAGAAGAGGGGTGAGACCATATCTCAGTGAATGGGTAAATCATACTATAACTGAAACAGGGCAAACCAAGCACGAGTGTTTCGCAATGGGTTTAATAATTGAAATCCAAGTGTAAAGATAATAATAGAAATATTTAAACATTTAACCATAATTTATTGAAAGAAAAGTTAAACAGTTCAAATGTATTTTCAAAAGATAAATCTGGATTTAAATCAGTAATCGTAAAGTAAATCAATTATGCATGGTAAGTAATAAATGAAGTTATTTATGCAATAACAATGATGAATGAGCTTGTTTAGAAATATTTAATCTTTAAGAAAAATGCATTAGTTTATTAGAGTTCTTTCCTGACCCAAGCACATATCAAGGGAGGGGTAATCACTGTAGGCATAGAAATAAGTCCACCCTAAATTTCCCTAAGCACATAGCAAGGGTATGGTAATCACTGTAGGCGTAGACATAAGTCCACCCTAAATTTCCCCAAGCACATAGCAAGGGTATGAAAATCACTGTAGGTGTAGACATAACTCCACCCTAAATTCCTGTGTCTTAGGTAGTCATATACTCATCACAGTATCCTAGGCCGAAGCCTTCGCATGACCATGGTGTACCAGGGCTAGCACTCCCTATGGCTAGCTAACAGTGATCTAAAAGGGTTCCTCCAATAGAAAACATTTGAAAATATGCTATTCAAAGAGTTTAAAGTAAAACATTTCAATAACATTACAATAAAGCTATAATTCTCCATATATCTCTTTTCATGCATAAAACTCCATTCTAAAATATGTCTCATCCATGGATTCCCATGGAGACCTTTATCATCATAAACTTTCCCTTTAAACATATCGTCCGTAGACGTCGCATAGATGTTCACATGCATCAAATCATTTTATGGCTAACTTAGTTCATTTCTATGACTAAGTTCGCATTTCTATAAATCTAGCTCAATGGAGAATTATCAGTCTAGATGCTTGCTCTGCATACCTAGGGTTCAACTAGGATTGAAATTTATAATTTCTAACATGGTTGGAACATATTGGTTTTCAAAGCGGTAAAAACATTTAGCATACATTCCAACTAGTTAAAATCATACGACAGAGTTATAAACCGAATTCGTAAAATATGCGCCATAGTATGAAAAACCCACTCACCTTACTAGGAGTCCAACAACGAGAATTTCAACTCGTGATGGTTCAACAACCTAGAAAACATAGACATAACATGAGAATTTGATAAACCTAAATGTCACTATTCATGCCGGCCGAAAACACTATTCACACCAGCCGAAAAACTAACCCTAAACCTAAAAGCCTTATTTCTAGCATATAAACTAATTTTAAGACTGTTTACGGAAAGAATTTCGGAAGAACGAAGCTTAAAACACGATTGGACGAAGTTTTACCTTGGAGGTTACTATTCATGCAATTTTTCAGTGACATTCCGGTGGTTTTTCGGCGAAACTGGTCGGTGAGGTTTGTAGTTCTCCTTCCCACGAGTCCAACGGTACCTTGCTTGCTCAAATCGGATGTCCGGATGATGAGATATCTTATAGAGAAGGTGGAGAAAATTCTAGAAAGAGAGAGGAAGGTTCAGCTATGGAGGAAATGAAGAAAAAAGGGAGGGGGCTGCTTAAAAAAAGCTATCTGACGAATCTCGCCGCCGGCGAACTAATTGTTGCCACGGCGAGAATTCTGGTCCTCGATTTTCGCCGGCGGCCATATTCGGAACCAGAAAATCACGCTCTGGGGAAAATGCTGCAGCATTCTCACCGTCGGTGAAATCATCTTGCCGAATTTGACAAAACGTCCAACATAAAAGTTGTAGAACTTTCTATTAGCTTTCCGTAGCCACTTGAATCACCTAATTTAGAGTTCATATAAAGGCGTTATGCATAAAATAGTGAGCAAAAGTCTAGACCACACTATGCTGAGGTTTTGGCCTCTTATCACTATAATATTCACGGAATTAGCAAAAGTTCCCAACACCAAATTTGTTGATATATGTCGTATCTTTCAACAAAAAATAGAATCACTTAATTTAGATTTCATATGATAGAGTTATGCTTATATTAGTGGAGAAAGGTCAAAAGAAAGGTCAGAAACGCTCTAAAATTTTACGTTGTTCTCAACTTCCTTGTTTCAAATGATTTATACTTAACCTTCAAAGGTTTGGGTTATTACATTATCCCCTCCTTATAAAAATTCAGTCCCCAAATTTTACAAAAACCAACAACATGAAAACATAATACTACTCTTGGAACAGCTGTAGATACTTCTCTCTCATGACGTCCTCTACTTCCCACGTAGCTTCCTCTTTAGAATGATTATGCCAGATCACCTTCACTGTAGGGATATCTTTAGACCTCAACTTTTTCACTTGTCTATCAACAATGGCCACGAGTTTCTCTTCGTAAGCCAACTTGTCATCCAAAAAGATTTCTTGCAGTTGAATCACATGAGATGGTTCGGGTAGATACTTCCTCAACATCGAGACATGGAAGACTGGATGTACTTCACTCAATCCAGGTGGTAGGGCTAGGCGGTATGCCACTGTTGCTACCCTATCCAGAACTTCAAAGGGTCCAATATACCTTGGGCTTAACTTCCCTTGCCTACCAAACTGCATGATTCCCTTCATGGGTGAAATTCTGAGGAACACGTGATCGCCCAGAGAAAACTCCAACTCCCGACGCCTATGGTCCACATAAGCCTTCTGACGACTTTGTGCAGTTAAAAGTTGTTCCCTTATCAGCTTGACCTTCTCTATGGCATCTTACACCAAGTCTAGCCCTAGCAGCTTGGCTTCTCCAACTTCAAACCATCCAACGGGAGATCGGCATCTTCTCCCATAAAGAGCTTCAAAAGGTGCCATCTGAATACTGGCTTAATAACTGTTGTTGTATGCAAACTCAGCTAATGGTAGGTATCCTTCCCAACTGCCACCAAAATCTAATATACATGCTCTAAGCATATCCTCCAGAATTTGAATCGTTCGTTCTGACTAGCCATCTGTTTGGGGATGAAAAGCGGTACTTAGATCCAATCTCGTCCCCAAATCTTTTGGAAAGATTTCCAAAACCTTGCCGTAAACTGTGGACCTCGGTCAGATATGATGGCTACAGGGGCTCCATGCAATCTGACGATCTCACTCAAATACAGGCTTGCATACTGAGCCGCATTAAAGGTAGTCTTTACTGGTAAGAAGTGGGATGACTTGGTCATTCGATCCACTATCACCCATACTGAGTCATAACCCTTAGGGGTCCTTGGTAATTCTGTAATGAAGTCCATAGTGATCCTTTCCCACTTTCACTCCGGTATCTCAATCTGTTAGTGCAAACCGGCAGGCTTCTGGTGTTCAGCTTTCACTTGCTGACAAACCAAGCACTGAGCCACAAAGTCTGCTACATCCTTCTTCATCCCATTCCACCAATACAAGTCCTTGAGGTCACAGTACATTTTATTTGTTCCTGGGTGAATAGTATAGGCTGATTGATGTGCCTCCTCCAAAATCTGCTTCCTCAAGCTATCCACATTAGGTACACACAAGCGCTTTCTATATCTTAACACTCCTTCAGCATCCACGCTGAATTCAGAAATCTGATTATTCCTAACTTCATCCTTGAGCTTACACAGCTTAGCATCCTTGTCCTGATCTGCCTTAATTTGCTTAACCAGTGGAGAGTGTAGTTGCATGTGGGCTAATAACACACCTGACTCCTTTACTTCAAAGCACATCCCCTCACCTTCTAGCCAATGAATATCCCTTATCAACGGCCTCCGAAGTAGGGTGATATGGGTTAGATTCCCTATTGACTTTTTGCTCAGAGCATCTGCTACCACATTGGCCTTACCTGGGTAGTACAAGATGGTGCAGTCATAGTCATTTACCAACTCCATCCACCTTCTCTGTCTCAAGTTAAGATCCCTTTGTTGAAAGATGTACTTGAGGCTCTTGTGGTCCGTGTAAATCTCACAGGGTTCACCATAGAGATAGTGCCTCCAAATCTTCAAGGCAAAAACCACTGCCGCTATCTTCAGATCATGTGTAGGATAGTTCTGTTTGTGCTTTCTGAGCTGCCTAGATGTATAGGCTACAACATGACCATTCTGCATTAACACACAACCCAAGCCCACCCTTGAGGCATCACTGTACACTGAATATCCTCCAGTGCTCGTTGGGATAGTTAGAACTGGGGTTATGGTTAGACACTTCTTTAAGATCTAGAAACTTTCTTCACATGTATCCGACCACTCAAACTTAACTCCCTTCTTGGTCATTCGGGTCAAAGGAGCAGCAATTCTGGAGAAATCCTTAATGAACCTCCGGTAATACTCTACTTGAATGCCATCCTTCGTGACTATATGCCCCAGAAACATAATGCTGTCCAATCAGAACTCAAACTTAGAAAGCTTGGCACATAACTGCTGATCACTCAAGATCTGCAGAATGACCCGTAGGTGCTGTTCATGCTCCTCATGGTCTTTAGAATAAACCAAGATGTCATCAATGAACATAATGACAAACCGATCCAAGAATGGCTTGAACACCCTGTTCATCAAGTCCATAAAAGCAGCTGGTGCGTTAGTTAGTTCAAAAGACATAACCAAAAACTCATAATGACCATAACGGGTCCTAAAAGCTGTCTTGGAAATATCTTCCTTCCTGATCTTTAACTGATGGTACCCTGACCTCAAATCAATCTTCGAGAAACATTTCTCTCCTTGAAGTTGATCGAACAGATCGTCAATCCTATGTAAAGGGTAGTTGTTGCGCACTGTTAGCTTATTCAGTTACCGATAGTCAATGCAAAGATGCAAAGACCCATCTTTCTTCTTCACAAAAAGGACCGGAGCACCCCATGGAGAAGTGCTTGGCCTGATGAAGTCCTTATCCAATAAATCCTGCAATTGACTCTTTAGCTCCTTAAACTCTGTGGGTGTCATCCTGTAAGGCGGTATAGGAATTCTCTTACCACTGCCATCTTGTCTACATCGGGTACCTTCCCATCCACATCTTTAACATACGCCAAGTATCCTTGGCATCCCTTCTTTAACATCCTCTGAGCAACCAAGACTGAAATCAGGTTACTTGGAGCTTTATTTTGGTCACATTGGAACCAGAAAGGAACTTCACTTAGAAAATTGAACTTGATTGCCTTCCCATAGCAATCCAAGGTAGCATAGCATGATGCCAACCAATCCATTCCTAGGATTATGTCAAAGTCGATCATGTCCAAGATGATCAAATCAGTAGATGTCTCCCTATCACCCACTGATACTTTACATGACTTGCATACATGCTTCACTGGCAAACAATCACCAACCGGGGTGGTTACAAAGAAATGGGTTTCCATCCTAATCGGATCTTTACTCATGCTCTTAGCAAAACTAGGGAAAACACAAGAATATGTAGACTCGGGGTCAAACAAAACATATGCTTCATGTAGGCAAACCGAAAGAGTACATATCATGACCGCATTTAAAGCTTGTACATCCTGCCTGGTGAGAGCAAAAATCCTCGGTTGACCTCGGCCTGCTTGGCTTTGACCTCGGCCCATCATCCCTCTATCAGTACTTCTGCTACTTGCTTGGCCCGGTATAGTCCTCATAGGCTGAGCTGCCACTGGGGTTGATAGTAAAGCCGGTTGAGTTGACCCTTGGCTTGAACCATACCACTGCGGACACTCCCTCTTCATGTGTCCAGGTTGGTTGCACTGATAGTAAACACCCACCTCCTTGCGGCACTAACCAAAGTGATGATTGCCATAAGTAGGGCATTGTGGCCTGTTCTGCTGAATGGTCCTTGGCTAAGACCTAACCTACCACTCGCATCTGATCTCTGGTTGGGGTTCCCAACATTCTGTGGTGCTGGGCGTTGCTGGCCCTGAAATCGTGGTCCTTGGGAATGAGAACTTTGCCCTCCTTTGGAGCTCCCGTCCATATCCCTTTTTCTCAGCTTGGCATTCTCGACATCGGCCAAATGCCTAGTCTCCTTCATTCTTGCACAATCCACAGCCTCTGCATAGTTGGGGAATTGCTTCATCTGAGGTGCCACTGATTTAAACAATGCTGGCATCAACCCCTGGATAAACTTCTTGATCATGGCCCTTTCAGTAGGGACCATGTGTGGTGCATACAGCGATAGCTGTGTGAAGCGGTAATCATACTCCAATGTTATTTAACTCAGTATGTACTAATAACAAGAATTTTTACACATGTAAATTATATAGCATAGATACTTGATCTTGATTCATACAAGTATATATTATATATAGCCCTCGGAATGCCTATATTTATTAAAAGAAGTTACAATTGAATAGACATATTTAATTTTTATCATAATCTCCTAGTCATACATAACTATAAAAATGTCTTTATTTTTTTATCGATGTAATTACTGTCATTTACAAATATTAAATAAATGCATGCAACTATACATATTAATTGATTAAAGAACTACATATTAGGTGAAAAAAAGTTTAATAGAAGAAATAGAATAAACATGCACCTCCAAAGTTTCATCCAATAGGCATCTAGAAGTTAGGGTCAAATACAGAACCTCTTCTTGTATAATGATCCTACATCTAAGTTGTTGTTCTTCAATGACAAACTAAGGAAACTAAAGTTGGTGTGATCTTTCAGGGACAAACTAAGACAATAAAATTGTACATAAGCTGGTGAGGTCCTTCAGGGACAAATTAAGGCAATAAAATTGCACTATCACCCTCTCTAAAGCCGAATTTAAATGCTAGGGCAGATTTAGATGCTGAAAATTGATTCATATAGAGTGTTATGAAAAGGTTAATAAATGTTACTATCCTTAAAGTAGTGAATGGTACTTGATATCTCAAAGTGTGTGATTTTGAAGGAGGTAAGGCGTCGTGCTGATAATGTGTTATGAAAATAACTTAAAAGTAAAGAGAGATAAGAGAGTGAATCATATGTTTCATTTATGTATAAGGGGGTATTTATACAAGTAGGTGGGAGAGTCCTAATAGTAGTATACAACCATAAAATAACATCCAAGTGATGCAATTATCATATAAATAATTGCTGGATGTAACATTCTTAATTTTGTTTCTTTTATTAATAAAAGTATATAAATATTTAATTAAGAAAATAAAACTTATTAAACAATTTTTAGATATATAGGAAAATATAAGCCTTAGAAATTTTTCACTTTATGTGTATGCATAAAAAATGTTTTTAATATTAAGAGAATAGGTAAAGAGAGAAAACCTAATAGAAAAAATTAGAAATAACATCCTAAAGAGAGGCGAAATTCTTGGGTAAGGAAAATAAATTTTTGGAAGTAAAGGTTTTAAAATTTTAAGAAAATTAGATTAGGGTAATTTTTCCTAATTAAAGAGTTAGAGTTCCTAAATTTAACATCTCCACCCATACATTGGGTCTTCACCTATGGACACTTCATTTTCACTTCACATGAGTTTCTAGTAAGCCAATTAGATAGTCCAAGCAAGAGATAAAATATAGATTTGGACTAGGATATAAAAGTTGGATTGATAGCCCAAAAATCATGAAAATGTGACTAAGCACTCCATGAGAGATAGAATTTCAGCCAAAGTAAAGGAAATGGGCAAGAATGAGCTCAAATTCAAGAGAAAAAAAAAAGAACCATGTGATAAAATAATAGTGTAATAATAATCAAGATTAGGTCACATGGCATTAGGACAAAATATCTATATTTTACACTCATAATTTCAGCAAGCCATGTGATGATATAGTAGGTAATAATACATGGCATTAGGATAAAATATCTTTATCCTACTCAAATAATTTCAGTCAAGTAAGAGAGATTCAAGAGCTGAAAATTTGCCACTTAGAAAAGCAAACCTACTATACTTGAGTGAAAAAAAAAAGAAAAAAGAAATAAATTTCTAAATTAAAGGGACCTTATCCCTTGTCTTAAGAACATTTTATCATGATTTTCAAATACAAATCTCCTTTTGCTATGCATATCTTGATTAAGGGAGAGGATTAGTTGTCTTCCTCCAAAAAGCAGCTAAGTGTATCCTAATTGTGATAAGATAGACCCATAATTATGAGAGTAGGACCACTTGATAATTTATTTAAGTAAAAACCACTCTTATAACATTAGAAATTCGTCCAAGTGAGAGGGAGGGAAAAATAGAAGCAAGGTAGAGTGAGGAAATGAGAGAAAGAAATGAAAAGTGAGAAAAGAATAAGAAGGAGAAATTTAGAGGACTAGTACTCAAAGTAGGTTAATTTACTCTCTACTTGAATTCATATTTTTTCTTCATCTTTGGGGTATAAAACTCACCCTCTCTCTCTTATTCAAGCTGTTGGAAAAGCTAAGGGAAGGGAGGAATCTTGCCACTTCCTTCAAGAGAAAACAAGAAAAAATTCACTAAGTGAGTTAGAGAAATCTTTAGGTAGGTTTAACAATATCTCTTTTTAAAGAACAGTTTTAAAATTTGCAACATTTATATATGATTTTGATCTTAGAACTTTGATGAAATTTACAATATTTGATACTTTGATTATTGACCGTGGATGTTGCTATATCATGTTACATGTTGATCTTGCATATGATGGATATTTTGAATACTTCGATTG
The DNA here is from genome assembly GCA_037074535.1 of Gleditsia sinensis. NCBI lineage: Eukaryota > Viridiplantae > Streptophyta > Magnoliopsida > Fabales > Fabaceae > Gleditsia > Gleditsia sinensis. The sequence continues at coordinate 4,943,253 of CM073463.1, forward strand.
GTGTGAAAAGTTCTACATAGGTATGGCTAGGAGTGACAGAATTTTAAGGCTTTTATGATGCTGTTATGTATATTTGAATGTGGTGAAAAATTGATGGAATATGATTAGATTGATAAAATGAGTATGACCTTAAACACTTAGAAGAAGATCATAAGACATTTCTGTTGAGAAACACTTTTAATAATACTGATTTTATTTTTGTTTTCTTGAGAAGTAGATGGTGGAATATGTTAAATTATGTGTAAAGAATCTAATTAAAATGTTGAAATGAGTAATCTTATGATTAGATGTAAATTAGGAAGAAAATATAATAAAAAGATAAACTAAAACCTTAGGAAGGGTTTGGTTAGAAAACTGGATTTCGGAGTAATCAAGAAAACTTCTGTTTTTAAATTTCTGGGAAGAATTTGTAGGAAATTAAAAGAAATGGTTAACATTATAAAGATAGATATATGACTCACAAATTTGTAGCCACTAGAATCACTCAATTTAGAGTCCATAAGAGAGAGATATGATCAGATTAGTAAGTAGATGTCAGAACATATCTAGAAAGAAATAATATTGAATTTGAGGAAGTAATAACACTAAGATTCCTTACAATTTCACTAAAATATTCCACATAAGAGTTTTAGAAAGTTTGTCTTAATTTTAAATAGATACCAAGATCACCTCAATCGAAATTAAAATAAGAGAGCTATGCTCTGATTAGTGAGAGATGAAAATAATATTTAACAAAGAAAAAAGAATCTTATAAATGAAAATAATAAATTACTAGTGTATGCCTTAACCATTTCCATTGTATGAACTCCCTTCCATCTTAAGTGTGTAATTTTGAAATAAAAATATTTTATAAAGTGATATTTAAAATTATTATGTTCATGGCATGATTACCAATAATTTTTGGTAATGATTATATTTTGATGATAAATTATGGCATGTGAGTATAATGAACATATTTGTTATTAAAATCATATTTTTGACTATTAATTTGAAAAGAAAAGAGATGAGCATGATCACATGGCGATCCGTGTGGGGCACCAATAGGGGATGCCCTACTCACGGCTATGATTGTGCTAATGAGAAAAGAAAGAGAAAGTGTGCCATGTCAGATGGAGTGAGAAAAACTTGTACCGAAGAGTAAAAAGTATTCACCTTAACCGGAGTAGCTTAATATGAAAATAATTTGATAGCCATCATATGATATTCTGAAAATAGTTATTCATGCCATACATGTCATTACTGTACGATTTTTATAAATATAGATAAAGTGCATTAATGTAACCTAAGATATTTGATGTAATTTATACAGATGAATATGATATGATGAGTTATATTGATGATAATTATGATTTATTGTTTAATATACTAGAATTTAATTCTCACTATATTTTCATATCATATTTAAAAGACTAAATATGAAGATATTCTTTATGACCAGCTTTTAGCGTACACTGAGTCGAGTTGACTAAACTCCCGATGAATGTATAATCACCCGCACCCGTATCTCTGGAACTAGTCAATATAGATGAATAAGATGTAGATATATATGTGTTTAATTTTTGTATGGACGTTTTTAATTAATGATGTGTATGTGAACATAGAATTATATCAGTGTTAATGGTATACCATAAATCTTAATTAGGTTTAGTTAATTTAATTGAATGTTATTATGAGTTAAATAATTAAAAGTAAAGAGGTAATGTCTTCATGTGATTTTAAATATATATATATATATATATATATATATATATATATATATATATATATATATATATATATATATAAAAAGAGTTGTTATACTAGAGATAATATTTTATTAGATAAAATAATTGAAAGATTGATATAATAGATATCCATATAATATATTCATAACAATCTTTAATTACTCCTAATCCTAATCAAGGTGAAGATTTGTGAAAAATGAAAAAAAAAAGAATTAAACATTTGTTAGAACTTTTATGCTTGTGGTAGATACTCCTTGAGTGAGGATATTTTTGGGATATCACCGCCATCAAACTTTTCCACTGAAAGTCTTGATATTTTTCTAATACCCTCGGCCTAGAAATTTCTTCTACTCTGGATATTTTGTTTTTCACTTCGTGTGCCAATTCTAATACTCGTTCACAAGTCAAACTTTCCCAGTGAACCACACATCTTTGTTTGCTGTACCTTTTTTTTTTTTGTCGTTTTGTCGTTTCAAACAACTGAATCATGTAAAATTAATAATTATATTTTTTAATTAATTTAATTTTTTTGACATTTTATGTAAATTAATTAAAAAATTTTGAACGGACTGCACATTATTTCTTTTATTAGTTTTTGATAATATCAATTTGGTTATAAAATTGAACACTAAAATTGAATTATTTATAAATTTAAAAATTAAGTTGTTAATTTATTTTGTTATATTTATTTGATGTGTATGATGTTTTAAAGAATACAACACACATAGAACATTTTAGTATTGCAAAAGTAAGACTAATTAAGCTAATCGATTTTTTGGTTTCCCAAACTTTGGCAGTTCTGCTCCACGCGCCATGTTTGAATTTTTATTGATTTTTTGAAATTTTTTTGGCTCCTGGAAGTATATTTTACAAATTTTCATAAACTTATACAGTGTAAAAATATACCGTACTCTCAGCTTTTGAACCCAAAAAATTTAGTATATGTTATTTTGCATTTTTGTGACTTATATATGTTGGGTACTCTCTTTGTTAATATGTGTTGGTCATACAATAAATTTTGAATCTTAATCTTGAATTAAAATAATATATTTTGCATTAAATTGTTATAATATTGTAGAATATGCAATATTATATTGTTAAATACTAGAAGTTATGTTGTTATTTTGTATAATTATAAGGTTGCCTATCGTGAGCATAATTGTACAAAATCTTGTGGATTAAATATATCTTATATTAAATTGATGTGTTTTGTAAATTATGCAATGATGGATTATTATATGGCTGCAAATATAATGTTGTTTTGTATAATTATGAACTTGTCTATCGTGAGTATAATTATACAAAACTTTATGGGATCAAATAATTTGAATTCTTTTAGAATTTAAATGTATATATATAATTTGATAATGGACATGCCCTATTGATGTGACATTGTTAAAATTATATTTTGTGTTGATCTAATTTATCATGAGTTTGTTAGCAGAAAATATATTTAATGTTTCAATATCTGTTGTACCCTATCGGTATGGAGATATTGAGTACATTCTTGTGTTAGTCCTTCTATTAGCCAAATTTGTGGTATGCTATGAGTTTTCTTGGTTTATTGTAATCCAGGACCCTTCGGCAGGATTATGATAAACAATTTTGTGAATATAGTTGCATAAACTGAATTTTGAAAGAAACCTTGTTTTATAATTATGATGGACACACATAATTAATGTTTCCTAATTATGCTTCATCAGATTCTGTACCCATGCAACTATCATCAGTGAAAACTCTTAATGGGACTAATTATGACGACTGAAAGGAGTCCCTGGACATGTATTTGGCTTTGGCCAAAGAAGATTTTACTCTTAGGAAGGCAAGACCGGCAGATCTTGCTGTAGACTCTACTGCTACTGAGAAAGTTTACCATGAGAAATGGTATGACTTCAACAGAGTTTGTCTGATGGTGATTAAATATACTATAGATAAGACTATCAGACAAAGTATTGCAGATAATAATATTGCTGCTGATTTCTTGAAAGCTGTTGGAGCGAAGTTCAAGAAATTTGATAAGACCCAAAAGGCTTATTACTTGTCTCTACTGGACACTACTTGTTATGATGGAGTGTCAGGTGTTCGTGCACACATTATGAAGTTTGTGAACTGTTTCAACAAGTTAAAATCTTATAATATTGATTTGGGAGAGAGTTATTTGCTTTGATGAATTCTGTAATCTCTTCCATCTCAATATGGAGTTTTGAGGACTACTTATAACTCTCAAGAAGGAGAGTGGTCAGTTGATCAACTGATTTCTATAGTCACTCAGGAAGAGGAGTCACTGAAGAAGGGAAATGCCTTCACACCATCTGTTAATTATTTCTTTCATGGGTCAGAGAGTAAATTAGGTGGTGATATTCAGAAAGGAAAGAAAACAGAGTATCGCACTGATAATAAGAAGTTTGGGTTCAAGAAAGGTGGCAAAGGGCATAAGAGTTTTAAGAAGATAGCTTTTAAAGGTGATTGTCACTATTGCAAGAAACCTGAGCACATGATGTCTGAATGTTACAAGTTGAAAAATAAGCATGAAAAAGAAGGTACATATTTAGTATTTACTCCTCTAACTCTAGTATGTTTTGAGACCAATAGTTTTGAGGTATCTTCTGACTCTTGGTTGTTGGATTCTGGTGCAACTGTTCACGTTGCAAATTCTTTACAGGGATTTAGAAGTAGGAGAATGCCACGTGAAAGAGAAAAGAGAATTCTGGGAGTTGAAGGAAGTGCTGCTTCAGTAGAATGCATAGGAGCTATTTCTTTACATTTGCCTTCTGGACATGCTTTGAATTTAGACAATGTTGTTTACGTTCCTTCTTCTAGAAGAAATTAAATTTTCAGTTATGGGTTGGACCAAAATGGATATTCTCTTTTGCAAGAAAATGGAAAAATTGACATTTCTATAAATCAGTTATTATTGGTTCAGCTTTATTGCAGAATGGCTTGTATTGTCTAAATTTAAATGCTTGTTATGATCATTCTACTGATACTCCTGTTAATGTTGCTATCGGACACAAACGTCATAGAATTGACGAGAACTCTTCTATGTTATGGCATCGACGTTTGGGTCATATCTCCAGAAAAAGATTAGAAAGGATGGTAAAACAGGGTGTGCTACATAATTTGGATTTCTCAGATTTTGGTACCTGTATTGATTGTATCAAGGGAAAATTTCTTGCTAGAGCTAGAATTAAAGGGGCAAATAGGTGTGAGAACGTTTTGGATCTAATTCACACTAACATATGTGGACCCATTACTCCTACTACTATGGGTGGATTCAGATACTATATCACCTTCATAGATGACTACTCTAGATATGGATGGGTCGATCTATTGCATGAAAAATCTGAATCATTGGAAGCTTTTAAAACTTTCAAAAGGGCAGTTGAGTTGAAAACTGGTCAGACTATCAAATGTGTCAGATCAGACAGAGGAGGCGAGTATTATTGAAGGTACACTGAAGCAGGCCAAAATCTTGGGTCATTCGCTCTATTCTTGCAAGAGCATGGTATAGAGGCTCAGTATACAATGCCTGGCACCCTTCAGCAAAATGGAGTTGCAGAAAGGCGTAACCGGACTTTGATGGATATGGTCAGGAGTATGATCAGTCACTCTTCCTTACCAGAATTTTTGTGGGGTGATGCCATGAAGACTGCAGCATACATTCTCAATCAAGTTCCAAGTAAGGTTGTACCAAGGACACCTTATGAATTATTCTCTGATAAGAAGCCCAGCTTAAGGCACTTTCATGTATGGGGCTGTAAAGCGGAAGTGAGACCATATAATCCTCAACTCAAGAAACTTGATTCAAGAACCATTAGTGGATTCTTTATTGGGTACTGTATAGGATCAAGAGGTTGTAGATTCTATTGCCCTACTCACACTACCAGAGTCATCGAATCTGATCGAACATTTTATTTTGAGGATGACTTGGATTGTGGGAGTCAAGTACCTAGGACTATTGATTTGCATAAGGAAAATATAATTTTGCCCATGCCTATTTTGTCACCTCTGTCAGTAGTTGATCAATCTAATAGAAATGAAGTTATTCAGAACCCAGTTGATGGTAATGAGGAATTACCTATAAAAAATTTTGAGGAACCAGTCATTTAGTTAAGACGGTCTCAAAGAATGCGTAGACCAGCAATTCCCGATGATTACATTGTTTATTTGTAGGAGTACAAATCAGATGTTGTTGATGACACAGATCTTGTTTCTTTTAAGGAAGCAATGTCAAGCCCTTATTCATCTGATTGGTTGAAGGCCATGACTGATGAGATAGCCTCCATGTATCGCAACAATGTTTGAAAACTTGCTGAATTACTAGAAGGGTGTAAACCAGTTGGTTGTAAATGGGTCTTTAAGACCAAACGAGGGGCAGCTGGTGAAATTAAAAGATATAAGGCCAGACTTGTGGCAAAGGACTATAATCAGAGAGAAAGTATTGATTACACAGAGACCTTCTCACCAGTATCTACAAAGGATGCCTTTAGAGTCGTTATGGCCCTTGTTGCTCACTTTGATCTTGAATTTGGCCAGATGGATGTCAAAACTGCTTTTCTGAATGGAAGCTTGTCTGAAAAAGTTTATATGATTCAGCCTGATGGCTTTGTTGAATCAGGGAAAGAGCACTTAGTGTGCAAATTGAATCGATCAATCTATGGGCTGAAACAAGCTTCTAGGCAGTGGTATCTGAAGTTTGATGAGGTTGTCACCTCACTTGGGTTCATTGAAAATGCTTCAGATTAATGCATTTGTCAGAAATTTGATGGGAGCAATTTTATCATTCTTGTGCTCTATGTTGATGATATCCTTCTAGCCAGCAATTCTGTGAGTTTTCTGAATGAGACAAAATATATGCTCTCATGCCACTTTGATATGAAAGACCTTGGAGAGGCCTCCTTCGTTCTTGGGATTCAAATCCATCGTGATAGGTCTCGTGGCATTCGTGGTTTATCTCAGGAAACCTATATTGATCTAGTACTGAAAATGCTTAATATGCATTTCTGTACTCCTTGTGCTGCACCTATTCAGAAAGGTGAAAGGTTGTCCAAATCACAGTGTCCTCAAAATGATGTTGAGAGGACTGAGATGAGCAGTATTCCATATGCTTCTGTTGTTGGCAGCTTAATGTATGCTCAGGTATGCACTCGTCTGGACATAGAATTTGCTATCAGTGTACTTGGTAGATACTTGAGTGATCCTGGCAAGGATCATTGGAGAGCTGCAAAGAAGGTCATGAGATACCTGCAAGGTACAAAACATCATATGTTGACCTTTAGAAAGTCTGATTCATTTGAAATTGTGGGGTACACGAATTCAGACTATGCATCTTATGTGGATGATCGTAAATCCACTTCTGGATACATCTTTATGATGTCTGGAGGAGCTGTTTCATGGAATAGTGTCAAATAGACACTCACATCTACCTCAACTATGGAAGCAGAGTATGTCGCTTGTTATGAGGCCACTTGTAAGGTCATATGGTTGAGGAAACTGATATCTGGCATGCATCTTGTTAATTCTATATCACGACCTATAACCATTTACTACGATAGCTCGTTTGCTGTATGCTTCTCTCAAAATCACAGAAATTCTAGTCGTACTAAATACTTTGATGTTAAGCTCCTGTTTGTTAGAGAGAAGATTGCTGAATCTCAGACTCGTGTGGTTCACATTCCTGGTGAACATATGCTTGTGGATCCATTGATCAAAGGCCTACCCGTAGGAGTATTTCGAAATCATGTAACTCATATGGGTCTTGTTAAAACTTTTGATGATGCCTTGGTCTAGTGGGAGTTTGAGTTGTGTCTTTAAGAGACACTTTTGATGTAATATTGACATTTTTGAATGGTTAAAGTCCATTTATGTATTCCATTATGTTCAGATGTTGAAACATTATTTATGGTTAAATATATCATTTGTTTCCCTATCAGATTCAATGATCATGTATCTATCATTTGTTTCCCTATCGGATTCAATGATCTTGTGTTAATGTTTCACATCTGAATTTTGTTGATATTTAGTATATACTGATTACTTAATATTTTCTAAAACTTTGTTATTCTGTTATTTGTTCTAATAATTGATTAATGCTATCCAAGTGGAAGATTGTTGAATTAATTTATGTGGATTAGCATTAATTAATAAATTAGTCCAAATACAGAATTAAATAAAGTAATCAGTCTTGGCCAAACACTAAACTTATAATGGATTGGGACCTGATTAAATGTAAATAATCTGTGATAGGCCAGATTAATTACTTACACGCCCGTTAGGTAGAGGCCCCAACTTGCAGCCCGTTATGTAGTCAGTTAGTTTCCTATCATAGTACTGACTGAAGAGAGAAATAATTAAATTAATATTTAATTTAATCTTGAAACCCTAATTTTTGGCTATATATAGGGGTGTTACCCCTTCATTCAAAATAAACATATTTTCTCTTATTCTCTCTTCTTGGAGGCTTGGGCATTGCAAGTTGTAATCCTTTCCCTCTTCAGCAATGGAATTCAGCACTTCATCAGGTTAGTAACATCTCCCACATCAGGTTAGCAAATCAAGCAATTCCATTAAGGTCATTGACCATCTCCAATATGCTATGTTCTGTTTGCTGGTCTTCATGCGCTTCGGTGAAAGACTAGATGACAAGCAAATCAAAGATGTTGAGCATGTTCAGCGTCGCTTACTTTTGAGCTTCAACAGATTCAATATACTAAATTTCTGGCCAAGAATCACTCGCATATTGCTCTGCAAACTTTGGGAGGAACTTTTGCAACTTCGGAAGGAGCAGGATGCTGTGTTGATTCAGCTAATAAGAGTGAGAATGAAAGCCAAGGAAGATAGATTGAGCAAAGTTAAAGAGAACAATAACCCAGATGAATTCATAGTGTCATATGTGGATACTTTGTTGGATTTGCAGTTGCCTGAGAAGCGCAAGCTTGATGAAGATGAATTGGCCACCTTGTGTTCAGAATTTTTAGACGCTGGAACAGACACAACGGCTACAGCATTGCAATGGATTATGGCCAATTTGGTGAAGTACTCACATATCCAAGAGATGCTTGTGGAGGAAATTAAAGGAGTGATAGGTGATAGAGAGGAAAAGGAAGTTAAAGAGGAAGATTTGAATAAAATGCCATATCTCGAGGCCGTGATTTTGGAGGGACTAAGGCGTCATCCACCTGGACACTTTGTGTTGCCACACGCAGTGTTAGAGGATGTGGTTATGAATGATTACTTGGTGCCAAAAAATGGGACTGTGAATTTCATGGTGGCAGAGATTGGGTGGGACCCAAAGGTGTGGGAAAATCCCATGGAGTTCAAGCCAGAGAGGTTCTTGAACAGTGGGAAAAATGGAGGTGAAACATTTGACATTACAAGGAGCAAAGAGATAAAGATGATGCCATTTGGGGCAGGGAGAAGAATTTGTCCCGGGTATAATTTGGCAATGCTCCATTTGGAGTACTTTGTAGCGAATCTGGTTTGGAATTTTGAGTGGAAGACTTCAAATGGAGTTGATGTTGATTTGTTAGAGAAACAAGAATTCACTGTGGTGATGCAAAATCCATTACAGGTCTGTATATCTCCAAGGCTTTAGGCTATCAAGTCATCCTTTACATCTACATTTGATAGAAAGAACATCAAATCTATGCTATATATTGTTCTTGTGGACGTCTGATTATGTGCCACAGATACAATGACTCTTCACAGAAATATGGCTTTTACCTGAGCCTCTGTTTGTTTATATATAGCATATGAAATTTAACTATTAATTAGTTTACATTGAAACATTTGATTTGTTGTGAATACAATTAAGTTCTGTTTGTCAAAAATAACTTATAAATTAATTTAAAGTTTATAAACTTTCAGTTAATTTAAATTATTCAAATAAATTCGTTTATCAAACATTTCTCATTTGGTCAAATAAATTTATAAATTAGTTAAATAAATTATAAGTTAATTTATTAAACTTGTTAAATATATTCTTATTTTTTAACTATTAATAAATGTTTTTTTTAGACATTACGATGTCTTTTCTTTTGTATATGAGGTAATGTCACTTTTATTGTGAAATAAAATTAAAAGAATTATCTTTGACAACAAAAATCAGTGAAGAACCGTCTTTATTTTAAAAGATTAAATATGATAAAAATAATATAAAATTAAATAATAATTTTTTAATAAAAATTTATAAACAATAAGAACCGTCGTTATTTTGAAGGACATAACGACGGTTCTATGAACCCTCGTTATTTTTAAAAACATAACGATGGCTATTGACCTGTCGTTATATAACGACAATTTTAGGAACCGTCGTTAATCCGGATATGGCAACGGTCCAGTAATCATCATTAAGACTGGACATAACAACGGTTCTTGTAACTTAACGATGGTTCAGAATCGTCACTATACCTTGTCTAAACGATGTTATTCCCATGGTTGGTCTAAACTGTCACAAAGACACTCTCTCCGCGACGGTTATGCCAACTGTCGTAATGAATATTAACCGTCCCTAAAGCCACTAAAAAACCGTCGCTTTTCTACACTTTTGTAATAGTGGTTCAAATTGTTCTAGATCACAAAAAATGTATGAAACGATCAAGACTGGAGTAAATTAAATTTCTGTCAAAGCAGCATGAATGTTATGATATTTCTCAAATGCTCAATTTTCACTAAAAAAAAAATCAAGAAGTATTCTATTTGAAAGAACCACATCAAGTTTGGACATAAAAAAAAGTTAACTTACCTTTAAGTTAATTTAAATTTTCCCAAACAATTGTATATGAGAATTATTGTTAAATTAATAGTGCAACACTTCTTTTATCAAACTTTAATAAACGAAATCGAGTTCACATACTCTAGAAACAATTTCTAAAAAGAGACATCAAATCAAAGAGAAGAAAAACAAGAAGTATTATATATTAATATTGAAAAATTTAGAGGTTTCTTTTTTCGTATAATTCTCATTATTTGAAATTTATTTTGAACTTTAAGATAGCGAAAGAGTATTTTATTATATTCTAAGAAAGTTCATACATATTTGGGACGTTTTGAAGTTATTAAAAATATCATAAAAATTTAATAACATCTCTTAAAATTTTATTCAAATTAATTATTATTCTTCTACAGTTTTAAATATTCTTCTATTTCTCTCATAGAGCTCAGAAAGTGAATTCAAAAAAATGAAGTGAATTTCAAGGGTTCTCAAATTGAAGAAAGACTGCCAGTAAGAGACAGTGTGCTGAGAAGCAAGGTAGATGAAGAGATAAATCTTTGTCAACTCAAGGAATGAATTAGAAAAGGAAACTTTAAACTGCAATGAATTTGGTTTGAAATGTTAATATTAAATCTGTTTCCAATGCACATCTTAAATTGAAGTAGTTGGTCATAGAATAATGGAATTTTTTGTTGGATTTTTCTCGGAAACCTGGTGTTAATAACGTTTTTCTTTCCCAAATTTGAATTCCCACAAAAAATTTGCAAATGATCAATTTGACCGCCTGGCATAAATATTTGGTAGTTTAAAACATACATGATATAAACAAAATATGATTATTTGGAACACTGTAGATAAATTTAAAATTTATATTAAATTAAATATTGACATATAATAAAATTGTTAAAAATAATATTAAAAATATTGACACAGTCTATCAACTTTGTCATGTATTAATATTTATCGTGACACTGGTGAAAAGTGTACTAAATAATAATATAAAAAAATAATGGTTCAATTGCACCTTAATAAAATAATAAATTAGACTTTCATCTTCGCAATTTTGGTTTAATTTTCTAGAATATCTCCTTCAAACCCGTAGTTTTCACTTTGTAATAGTTTACTTGTAAACCTAAATACTTCCCGAGTCTGCTGCTATATTTTACTCCAAGAATAATCTCAGTCAAGCATACATCTCTGTCTCTTATGTGGGGTGTTTGGACTAAGTAATAGCATGTCAGATTTCGACTTATTGATTACTTTATCCCTTACATCTTCAGGCTGTGTCTTGAATTTTTATACTAATTTTTTGAATGTCTTCAGAGAATTTTGATGTATTCGTCTCACATATAATTTAAATTTTAAAATAAAAATATATAGTGAGTAGTTGTTCGAGGAACATGAATAGACAAGGGACACTGCAAGAAGACAAATATCATAAGACTGCAAAATTTAAAATATCATATAGGATTCAATACAAAATATGTTCGGATGATCTCATGAAACGGTAACAATTTTCATTTTGATGCTAAGTTGGCAATTTCTCTTCTCTTTTCTATTTCACGGCTGGAATTATTGAGTTTCTCAATAGTTTATTCATTTTTTTTTTGTTTTTACTTTCTTGTGATAATATAATATTTGATTGTGCCCTAGTCTTATTAGGCCGACCAAGATGTCTGAGCCAAGGCCCACTGTTCTCATCTAGCACAAGTAGACTCAATCGTACCGGATAACGCTGTGTGAATAAATATACATACAAGATTTTATTCTAGAAGTCACGATAATAGTATTGCATGACTTCTCTCGTATAGACCATGCTCAGAAAATGTGATATCAATCATTAGCCATTCAACCAAGTACAATTACCAAAATGTTCTTAACTTTCTCTTATATATAGTACTCTTTATTCTCAAGTATAGATCTTTTGATTTATATTTTTACTCATCTAATAATACTAACTTTAGCATCGAAGTATAGTCTATCTAAACACCATAACTGACTTCATGTCTAGTAAGAACCTAGACTAGAAGAGAAATAATGACTCAACTTTCTAAATAAAATAGTGGGATTAATGACTTTCTCCATAGTCTATTTATATTTATTCTTAACAGATTAAATTATTTCAAGATATTTTTTAATTAATATTATTGTATATAAGTAAAATATTTTATTAATTCACCCCTATTGTCTATTTGTAATTTACACTCAATTATTATATTAGTATCTTCAGATTTGTTTTTCTTAAATTACTTCAATGCAAACTCCTCTTCGTTACTAAAACCCTATCCAATTTTTATCTCATATCCGTACTGTTGTACTTCAGGAACTTATCATTTTGATTTTCAATTAAAAATAGAAAAAAATGAAAATGAAATATTTTCATATAATTTCATAAAACAAATAGCTTAGAATAATAAATTAAAACAGAAACTTATCTCTTTTCTCATGTTATTTGCATTGTCAAAGAAAATAATTCCATCAAATTTATACTTCTATTATTAATTTGATGTTTTACCATTGTTATTTGATTATGCAAAAATTAAAACTACCACCACAAAAAAGGGTAGTAGCTTTGTGAAAAATTAGTAAGAGTGCAAAAAAAAAAAAAGAGGAACAAAAGCATACATGAGATAAAATATTTATTTACTGAAAGAAAATAAAAAAAAATAAAAGTAAACAGGACTAACTTAGAGCGGGAATAAATAAATAAAAAGTGTAAATAAATAAGATATTTGATTTGAATACGACAATATTTAGTTAAGGGTCCTTTAAGAAACTATAATTTTTATTGGTTTACAAGAAAATGCAAATAGAAAAGTGGGAGCTTCAATAATTTAATAACTTAACATACTTCCATTTATCTTCAATAAAAAAATATAATTTAATCTTTGTTATGAAATAAATTAAAAGTAAAGAGAGAAATAAGAGAGAGATAATAGAGTGAATCATAAGTTTCATTCATGTATGAATAAGTATTTATACAAATAGGTGGAAGAGTCTTAGTAGTGGTATACAACCGTAATTAAAATAACTCCCAAGTGATACAATTATCATCTAAATAATTGTTGGAGATAATATCTTATCAAATAAAATAACCAAAAAATTGAAATGATGGATGTCACAACTCCAATTTAGAATACATGACTGGTACGACATAAGAGATTGGCCCTTAAGCCATAAGCCAAAAAATAGACATACAGAAACTAGTACACAATATCACCTCACACCATATCAGAAATGAACATTACAATTATATACATAATCATCTTATCACAAATTCATGCTATACAACTCTTGTATATAGATAGGATTAACCAACATGCATATAGTATACAACAGAAGCAAAATCCTATCCGTAATCATCGAAGCACATTCTAGATTATAAAAATAGATAAGATTACAAAAAAAAATATTAAGGAGTCCCAAAAACAATTGGGCTCACCACTGAAATTGCTACCATATTCAAGTCTAGATGAATGCATGTTGGACTCTTTAGTGCTATCTAAAAATATAGAAATAAAGGGGCAAGTTTACACAACTTAGTAAGCAAGTATAGCCTACTATAATTAAAAGAGAACAGACCATATGCACGAATTTTTCATAAATAGAAAGTATGCAAAGAATATAATATTATCTAAATCAATGTATACAACAATAAACTAAAGCTTTAAAGTGGCTAAATTTGGTTTAGAAAAGTTTTGAAATCTTGAGATTTAATATAATAAATAAAAATTTCAAAGTCAGAAAAAAATAGGAAAATAATTCCTTATAGAAAAAAAATTTAGAGGACTCAAAGTAGAACCATTTTTTTTATACCCAAGCACATAGCCTAGTAAGGATAAATCACCACATGCATGTTTTATCCCAAGCACATAGCAATGGATCGAGTAAATCACCACATTTTCATCATTCATATTATAAGGTTGAGTGGAGCTCCCCTTAACTCCCTAACATTTTCATATGATGATTGTTCCAAGTACACAGCATTAGGATTGATAAATTACCATATTCTCATCATAGGTAACCAGGCCAAATGCCATTGACTACTAGAGGAGACATATCTCAACTCTATATTTGTTCATAATTCAATTCTCATGTGTCCTTTTGCATAAGGGGCTAGCAACTCCCTTACTAGTTAGGGTTACATGGTGCACCAAAATTAACTATCTTTTCCACTAGTTGACAATGTTTCTTCTATCAATTTTCCTTCAAAATAAACAAGTTTTATAAATAAACAATGTAAACTAAAAGGACAAACCATGACACTACAAGAAAATTGACAATTTGTGATGACTAAAAAAGTCGTCACTGAAAAAGGCTTTTTGTGACAACCTAAAGGAGTCGTCACTAAAAGGTATACTTTCAGTGACGACCTACAGAAATCGTCACTAAAAGCTGAACTTTCAGTGACGACTTTTTAAAGTGGTCACAAAAACATAGTCTTTTAGTGACGACTTTGATAAGTTGTCACAAAAAGTATGTCTTTTTGTGACAACTTTTTAAGTCGTCACTAAAATCTTATTTTCAATGACGACCAAGTCGTCACTAAAAGCTAAATTTTTTTAAAACCCTTTTAGTGACGACTAAGTCGTCACTAAAAGTAAAAAATTTTATTTGAATTGTAATTCGACTCCAGAAGATAACAATCTTTTTTAAATTAATTTTTATAATTTAAATTGTTAACAAATTATTTTTATTTTTTAATAATGAAACAAAAATATATTTTAAAAATTTAAGAATTAGCTTAAAATAATTATTTGTCTATGATATTTTTGTTGAAAAGTTTTAAATTTTGTTGAAAAATTAAATATGGGATTAAATTTGAATAGGTAATAATTTTTTAAATAATTATCTAAAAAAATAAAATTAAAACATATAATAAAAAAAAGTAAAGTCTACTTTTTTCTCATGTTGCAAAATGCTGACAAAAGAAAGTAAAAATTCACTGTAAACAAACCATTTGGAAGTTAAATTATGTTATATAAATATTATTAATTAATTTTTGAATGATATTAATACTTGAAATTACTTAATATATTTAGTAGTTTAATAATCATAAATTTTATTAATTAGAGTATTAGTTTAATGAATAGATCAATTGATCATGAATTGAATCTTAAACTTAACTTCTGTTGATTTTTAAAATATTCAATTAAAGCATTATAATAAATTTCTATGTAAAATAAATTAAGTTTGAAATCTTTTCATGATTAGTATGAATTAAAAAGTCATGTCTTCCAACTTTAATTAAGTGGTCTTCTAATCTCAACCATTCATATAAGATCTAAGTGGTCTTGAAGAAGAAGAAGAAGAAGAAGAAGAAGAAGAAGAAGAAGAAGAAGAAGAAGAATCAAGCCTATAACAGTATAACTATTCTTAAAAAAAAAATTACAATATTAATTTATTCTTATAGGTTTTTTATCTCAATTTATTACTTTATAATTAAATTTTGTATAGTTTTCATTTTTAATTTAATTTTATTGATAGAATTATTGTGTAAATTTTTGACTAATATATATATATATATATATATATATATATATATATATATATATATATATATATATAAAATTTATGAGTGACTTAAAAAAGTACATATTAATAAAAAAAAATTTGTTTGATGATTGATAAAAAAAAAATACTAAGAGTATTATATTATTTATTAGTATGTACATACTTCATATCAATAATTCTATAAAGATTAAACAAAACATATGTGATATAAAATAAAATTAAAACATATAATAAAAAAAAAAAGAAAAGAAGTCAGCTTCTCACGCGGGCACGATGCGCCACCCCCAAATATACACCCCCCTTTTCTCCCAGGTGAAATTTTCATCACCCTCGCGCGCACTCCCCCATTTCCCCAAATTTGGTGTGAAACTGAGAGGAGAGTGAGAAGCTTCGTGAAGCAAAGCGACTAGAGAGCAAAAACGAGATAAAGAAGAGAGATTGAGAGAAAGAAAAGAGAGGTAGAAGCTGAAAAACGAAAAAGAACAGCAACCATCGCAAGAGATAAGGAGACCGGAATCATCGCAGAGACCCCTCACGCAACAACGAGCACCGTCCACGAACCTCTATTCACAAAGATGCTGCTGGGTTCACCAGTAAAACCGTGAAGCAGGGAGAAATTCGCAACACAGGAACTCAAATTTGGGGAGACTATCTCGCTTCTTCAAGTATTGTTTCGCTTCTTGTCAATTTTGATTTGAGGTTATTAGTTGATTGAATTATGCTTGTGGGTTTCTTGGGGAAATTCTGAAATTATCATCTGAAATCAAATCGATCTCGCTTTGTTGTGCTTTTATTATTTGAGTGGGTGATGCTCTGTTTTGGTTGGGATTGATCCTTCGAATTGATTCTTGCCTCTGTCTTAGATGCTACTGCTTATTTAAAAGATTGTTATGAAATTTCTTGAGTTTGGCTATAAATTGGACTGCTGTTGCATATACTGAGATCCTCGTATGTTGAATATTTGAGTAAGAGAGTGTCGTAGATAAATGATAACTTTTCATTAATTAAATCCAACCCATCCCTTAAGATCCTAATTTGCGTGGATTTGAGGACTCTTGGATTCTGGAAGCAATATTGTTTTCTTGATTATTGCTATTCTGGTGTTGATTTTTTGGATTTCGATGGGGGGTTTTTTCACCTTGATTTGGATTCTTTGACTATCTAGTTCTTGGAATAAACTAGATGTCATGTTTCCTTTGTTGTAATTTTGGTTAGCTGGTTAGATGAAATTCGTTCTGCCTATCATGTATAAATTCTTATTTGGGTTCTATTTAAATGGATGGATTTCTTCTGGGAGTAAATATGCATTAGAATATGTCCTAATGGGTTGTTGTGGGTTTCGAGGGGAATGATAAATTTGGTTTTGGGTTATTTTCTCTTGTTATATTTGTTTTGTTTTGTTTACACGTAAGACTTACTTAATCACTTAGAGCACATTAAAGTTGATCCCGAGTCTCTAAAAATATCAGAATTTTTTTTTCTTTTTCAGCTATAAAACTTATCTGCAGAATTAACTTAGAATAATTAAATTTAAGAGGATAAAAGGCAAGCAAACCTTCTGAATGTTTATGTTTTGAGAGCTCATTTTCTGCTAGCTAGCTTTAGGGAATTAAAAGGCAGAAGCTTCAAAATGGGATGGATCTTCTTCGAGGGGTTATAGAGAAAGTTGTATAATGAGACTTGATGAAACATATCGATATGGGATAGGATATTTATAGGGCAATCGGAATGGGAAGTAACCAAGTGATTGGATAGCAATTGAACGAAATTTTTTGATTTTTTGTTTAGAAACTTTGAAAACCCAGCATTTGATGGTTAGTATAAGTGGTTATAAGTCAAGAGAACTTGGTTACCAACTTGCTTTAGTTGTGTGGTTGTAGTGGCTCACAAGTACATATGTTTACTTGTCTTCAACCCTATTAGGATTCCAGTTAGTCTATCAACATCCAACTCAACTATGGAAAAAAAGAAGGAAGAATTACGTCAGATTTTCCCAGGTTTTCTATCATTTTCCTGAAAAATTTTCTGAGTTTTCTCTTCCATTATTCTGCATTACAAACAGAAAATTTCCTGGGATTTATACTTGAATTTTTTTTTCTCAAACACACCCTATTCTTCTTATTTTGTTCAATAACCTATCTGTTTAACTAATGAATTGTCCCACATTATTTAGATGAAGTGCAAGATGTTGCTATTTGATTCAGTAAGATAACTGATCTAAGATGCCTAGGACAATGTAAAATTTCGGAACATTTATCCCTGCTTTGGTATCTTGTCCTGTTATTCCTGATTCTATATAATGAGGCTTGTCCTGTTATTTGAGGCTTGTTCTATGTTATTCAAGAGAAAAAGAAACAGGAGAGAGGCCATCTAATCGAATGATAAGCTTTATATTATCATAGCAACATATAATTGCATTCTCTAGGAGTTTTCCTTTTATATTATTAAGTATAAATGCAACCCTTTCAATGTTGGGATGGCATTGTATTATCATAGCATATTACTACTGCATATAGGTTCCTTTTTTTGATATTGATTGTTAATTGATTACATCTAGCTTTTTAGCATATTGTAATATTTTTTCCTATATTGACTATTTATTTTCTTTATTTCTATTCAGGATTTGGATATCGTGGTCTTGCTGATACTCATAGTGCGTAGTTCACAAAATTGTTAAAGAGGAGGTGTAGCATTTTCTAACACTCTTTATTTTATTAAAACGCTTGTTTCATTTAGAGAGATAATATTGTGATTGAGCAAGAACATGATTAAGTTGTATGAACTGTATCGCAATATATGATAGGTTGAAAATGTTTATTAATTTCTTAAGTTCTTATGCTTATTTAGTAACTTTGTTATTCTTTCTAGCATCAATTCAATAGCTTTTGTATATGTTGAATCAATGTATAAATTTTTTTTTTCATTTTTCTAACTTTTAGATAAACTTATGCTACTGAATTCCATATATTATAATTGTTATTATTTAATTAGCTTGTTTTTTTGAATTACTTATCCACTATTAATATGTTTTTGTGTTATAAATAAGGGCAAATTTCAATACTTCTAACGGGAAGTGCTGTACCAAATTTGACAACTAATTGAACACCGGCAACTTCAAGAGAACCATATATTTGATGTTTTTTAATTTGTTGTTGTTTTATTATTTGTATTTTATTTACTAACTCACATTTGATAGTTGTTTATCAACAAATATGTATTGTAGATGAAATTTTTTTAAATATATATCGTTTCATTTAATATTTTGGTTCTCATTTTATATTACAATGCATTTTATGATAAATAAAATTAGTAAAAAATTTTAATATAAAAGTTTCAGCGATTCTAATTTTTGTTTTTAAATTTTCATTTCAATAAAATTTTCTGTGACAACTTTTTTAAGTCATCACTGAAAACTCTTTTAGTGACGACTTAAGTCGTCACTAAAAGTGAGATTGCAACAAAAGTTGATTCATATTAACGTTACTTTTAGTGACGACTTTTATAAGTCGTCACTGAAAAGGCTTTCAGTAACGATTTAAGTCGTCACTGAATCCTTCAACATTAAGACTTTCAGTGACAATCTTTACTAGTCGTCACTGAAACGACTTTTAGTGACGATTTAAGTCGTCACTGAATCTTTCAACGTTAAGACTTTCCGTGACGACTTTTATTAGTCGTCACTAAAAATACTTTTGGTGACAACTTTCATCGTCACTGAAGCTCTTAAAGATAATATTTTCAGTGACGACTCTTAAAAATTCGTCACTGAAAATTGTTTTCGTGACGACTATTGTTGTCACAGAAAGTATACTATTAGTGACGACTTAAAAATTTGTCACGAAAAGTAGGCTTTAGTGACGACCTTTGTCGTCACAAAAGCCCTTCAAATTTTTTTTTTAACCTTATTCTGTGACGACTTTTTTTTTAGTGACGATTTTTTTTTTGTGACGATTGTAGTCGTCACTAAAAGTAGGTTTTTCGTGACGACTTATAAAGTCGTCACGAAAAACCTTCTGTGACGGTGGTATTTGCAACGACCTCGTGACGACTAAAAGTCATTACAAAAAACATTCAGTGACAATTTTTTATGTTTTTGTGACGACTTTAGTCGTCACAAAAACTCTTTTTTCTTGTAGTGTGATATTCAGTCCCAAAGATACATTCCAAACATAAATCCACATCTAATTTTACCATATCCACAAAATAATGAAGTATCATTTATAACATAAATCATATGAAACAATATGAGAAAGAAAACATTTATTAGATTTAATAAAGTGTAACATAACATCCCATTTTCATCATAAACTCAAGATGGACTTATTATAGGTCTATTATGCATGTCATATAGCTTGTAAGAATATAAATCAATGAGTATGCTAGGAGAGAATTAAGTTTATGTTAAACTATGAAGAAGGAAAAAAATGGAAATCATTCTTGAAAGATCTAATAATACATAAATCAAGTAAAAATAAAATTCAATTTATGATATTCACAATTAAAAACTTCTTTTAAAATCCATAGGCATAAGAAGGATTTAAAAAGACGTTATAGTAAACTATATTTATTCAATTGATCCAAGAGGAATAAACCTTGCCCTTTGCTTTTGTTATCTGAATTATTAATCAACTTTCAAACTTGGTTTTCGAATACTTCATGACCTATAGTTCAATATTTAAGAAAATCAACATCCATATGCATCAAAATTACCATCTTAGGAGATCACTGTACACAATCCCAAATCATGAGTCCTTAATTTATCTAGGATAAATTTCTAAAACATACACTAGTTCATACTTTAATGACAATTCATATTTATCAATTTAGCTTCAACAATTTCATGATTTAGGAATTAATTCCACCTTTTCCAATTTACACATAAACTTTCCAACTTCAAGTTTCATATGGATAAACTTCTTAAATTACTATTCCAAAACTATTTTGATTATTTGAACCTCCAAATCATGTCCTATAACTTAGAATATCCCAAATCAAAATTCTTGGACGCAGTTACTATTTACGTTATTATTCATTGAAGCAATAATTCATGATCTAAGTATCCAAATTGTGTTATTTACTTGTAAAAATTGGCATGAAAGTAATACAATAGGTCCTTAACATTATTCTATGCCCAAAAATTTCAAAACCAACCATAAAATACCTAAGATTTTGAGCATTTACCTTGCTACTATAGTGTTTTTGCGTAGCCATTTTTTTTTTTTTTTTTGCAGCACTTTAGGTCACATTTTATGCTGGTTTTAGAGGGATTTTGTTGCTTCCTATAGTATGATTGAATGGGAAAATTTTCATGGGGAGAGGAGCTCTCATGAGGAAGAAGGAAGAGCTTGATGGGTGAAGGAGGAGAAACTGTGTTTTTCTTTTGGTTCCTATTGCTGGTGTGCTTGTGGGAAGAACAAGGAAAAAGGAAAAATTAAGGGTGGGGCAATCTAGTTTTTTCTAGGATAAAAGGGAGTAATTTGGTAATTTTATAGATAATAAAAAGAGAGAAAAATGACATATTACAATGGATATCCATACAAGATATTCATAACACTCCACATTTGATGTCTATCATTTAAGAATGTGTCTCATTAAAACCTTTACTAGGAAAAACTTTGTGGGACAAAATCCTAGTGGAAAAAAAGAGAGTACATCATTCTTTTCTTTAAGATACTATCAAATAATTATATATATGACAATATCATTTGAGATCCTTAAGTCGTCAAACTTTAATATTATACACTAGTTTCTCGAATGTTGTGATAGGAAACGCCTTGGTAAACAAATCTGCTAGATTATTGCTTGATCGAATTTTTTGAATATCCACATTACCATTCTTTTAAAGATAATGAGTGAAAAAGAATTTAAGTGTTATATGCTTTATTTTATCCCCTTTAAAATACATTTCTTTCAATTAAGCAACACATGCAACATTAAATTTGTATAAGATTGTCAGGATCATCTTTTTAGACAAGTCACAAGATTCTTGTATATATTAAATCACATATCGTACCCAATCACATTCTCAACTCATGAAATGCTAAAATTTCTACATAGTTAGCTAATGTGGCAGAGATAGTTTGTTTCATATATTGCCATAAAATTTTCGTACCCTTATATGTAAACAAATAACCTATTTTCCATCATCCATTATGAGGGTCAGATAAATATCCTGCATCCACATAACTAATTAGTTCAAACTCAGATACATTTAAATAAAATAGGCTCATATTCATTGTTCCTTTAAGATAACAGAGTATATGTTTAACTCCATTCCAATGTCTTCGTGTAGGTAAAGAACTATATCTTGCTAATTGATTAACAATAAATTATATATTGGGTTAGGTATGAATAGCAAGTTACATTAATGTCCCGATTACACTAAGATTTGATACTTCAGGACCATGTAATTCTTCATCCTTTCACGAGGTCTGAAAAGATTTTTGTTCACATTTAATGACTTCACAACCATTAGAGTACATAATGGATGAGATTTATTCATATAGAATCATTTTAACCCATTGGTCACATAAGTTTCTTGATACACAAAGATACTATTAATTAAATATTCAATTGTAATTCAGGACAAAACTTTTTTCTTCCAAAATCCTTCATTTCAAATTCTTTCTTTAAGCAATTACTAGTTTTTTAAAACTCTCCAGGAGTTCCAAAAATATTCAAATCATCAACATAAATAATAATTATGGCAAACTCACTTACAAATCTTTTTATAAAATACATGGACAAATTTGGTCATTCCTATACCCTTCTTGCAATAGGTATTCACTAAGGCAATTATATCACATACACCCAGATTGTTTTAAGCTATAAAGTGATTTATTTAATTTGATTGAGTTGTCCACTCGAAAACTTAAATTGTGTGCTTCAGACAACTTAAATTCTTTAGAGAGTTTTATATAGATGTCATTATCAAGTGAGCCATACAAATAGGCTGTAACAACATCCAATAGACACAAATCGAGTTTTTCATGTACTGTCAGACTGATTAAATATCAAAAAGTAGTTGCATCCACTATAAGTGAGTATATTTTCTCAAAATCAATTATGGGTCTTTGTAAAAATCTTTGGGCAACAAATATTGTCTTATATCTCACAATTTCATTATTCTCATTTCGTTTTTGAACAAAGACCTATTTGTATCCAATTGATTTTACATTTTCAAGTGTACGGACTACAAGTCCAATTTTTTTTTACTTTTTAAGCGATTTTAACTTTATTTTAATTGCATCTTTCCATTTTGGCCAATCATTTCTTTGTCTATATTCTTGAACAGACTTTGTTTCAAGATCTTCATTATCATTCAAAACATCATACGCTATATTGTATGTAAAATTATTGTCAACATTAACTTTTTATCAGTTCCATCGTATTCTATTCGTAATATAATTAATTGAGATATCTTCATTTTCACAAATTTCAAGTATCTCAATTTCTTCTAAAATTGAAACATTAATTATGTCTCGGAATTCTTTTGGAGACTCTTTTAGAGTTGTTAAATTTTTGATTTAACCATTTTGATTCTTAACTCCTTTTTCTTTTTGAGGATTTTTAACTTTGAAACCAATGGGCCTACTATGTTTTATGCGAGTCTCAGGTTTATTTGTAATTGAGGATTGTCTGACAGGGACATCAATTTTAATTGAAACATTAGCAATTGGTATATGTGATTTAGTAACTCTTTTTGAGTTAGAAAATGCATTTTACAATTAGTTGGCTAAATTTTGCAAATAAATTATCCTTTGAACTTTCAGTTTATATTGTTTTATGCGATAATCAAGATGAGTTAGTGATAATTTATACCAACTAAATTTCTTTTTTGTTTGCTTATTTTCTCCCCCTAATGTTGAAAAAAATTGATTCATCAAAATGACAATCAGTAAACCAAGCTATGAATAGATTTCCTGTTAATGGTTCATGATACTTTATTATAGAGGAAGATTCATATCCAACATATATTTTCAATCTTCTTTGAGAACCTATCTTAGTGTATTGTGGTGGAGTAATAGGGACATATATCGCACATATAAAAATTCTTAAATGAGAAATATTTGATTTCTGACAAAAAATCATTTGTAATAGGGAATATTTATAATAACTTGTTGACTTTATGCAAATTAATGATGTAGCATGGAAGATTACATGTCCTCAAGTAGATATTGAAAGTTTTGACTTCATAAGTAATGGTCTTGCAATTAACTTTAGATGTTTAATAAATGATTCTGTAAGATTATTTTATGTATAAACATGTGCTACAGGATGTTCAACATCAATCTCAATAGTCATACAATACTCATTGAATATTTGAGAAGTAAATTCACCAGCATTGTCAATGTATATTTTTTTAATTGAAAAATCAGAAAAATGTGCTCTTAATCTAATCAATTGCACAAGTAATTTCACAAACACCAAGTTGCGAGATGATAACAAGCACATATATAATCATTTAGTTGATGCATCGATTAAAATCATAAAATATTTAAATGGTCCACATACTGGGTGTATTATCCCACAAATATCGTCTTGTATTCTTTCTAAAAATGTGAGGAATTCATTACCAATTTTGATTGGTGATAGTTGAATAATCAATTTTCCTTGAGAGTAAGCAGGACATGAAAAACTATTCGATTGAAGAATCTGTTGGCTCTTTAATGAATGTTCACTTGAATGGTCAGTTAGTTTTTGTATAATAATTAATCCGAGATGGCTTAACCGGTTATGCCAAATAACAAATTTATTATGATTTGCAAACTTTTGGTTTGTAATAGCATATATTTTAATTGTATTTATATATGTGTAGTACTTGTGATATGAAGATATTCAACAATTCTTTCATTTGTTGTCTGAATGTGGTATCCATTTCGGTGGATATCCTTAAAACTTAATAAGTTTCTAAGAGATTTAGAGGAGTATAAAGCTTTGTCAATGTAAAGTTTTGTTACTTAAAGTAATATTACATTAACTCTTCTAAAACCTTCAATTAACTTTGTACTACTAGATATATTATTAACATTAACTTCTTGTGTAATGCCCCCAATTTTACAGCACGTGAAGCAAACATTTTTTTCCGCAATCAGATATTTTTCTTAACATGCATAACACTATTCTTTGTCATAAAAATAGATACATATAGGTTATCTCATGTATATGCATTATACAGATCAAGTTATAAATGTCAAAGTAATAATAGAAGCAGAGATCCTACCTGTGGCATTCAGAGCATACTCTAGAATATAAATACAGTATAATCCAAAATTGTGAGTCTTGAAAACAACGTAAACTCACCTAAAGAATATGTCACCTAACTGTAGGATCAGACTCTGTATTCTTATCTAAAAAATGTGAAAATATCGTAGAGTGAATTTGACAACTCAGTGAGTAGATAATACCTCCTATGACTTATTAGGTCAGTATATGGATGTACTCATATTTTAAAATTTGTCACATAGAAAGTACGGTTTAGAAGCACATGCATATAGGACCCGTATTTCAAATATTCTCAAATAAAAAGATATTTAGATATCCAATACCACATTCAGCACAGTATGATCATTACAAAAATATTGTTATACTCAGCTGTATAAACTATAGTAAAATATTAAGTTTTTGAGATAAAGTTATAATTTTTAAAATGACCTGCCTCATTCGGTGATTTGATTAACCCAATTTAAAATGATCTGCCTCATTCGGCGATCTTGTCAACACACACACTCATTTGCTATACGTATAGTGACTGATTGACTACAGTCACAATAGTGATCAGAGAATGTGAGTCCATCACTCATCTGCCTCTTCACATTACCACTGTCACCCGGTTGAAGCGGCCCTCCCCCGACTCACTCAGGCTAATAGGGCATCCCCTATTCGGTACTGTCACAATCCATACAACTCGTCGATATTCATCTATATATATATATATATATATATATATATATATATATATATATATATATATATATATATATATATATATGCATATTCATCAAATGCAATGTAAAATTATCAAACAACTCGCCATGAGCTTTACGCTTGCCATTCAATCATAATCAATAACTTTATAATTTTACAAATCAATGCTATGTGCATAAATATTCACTTTATCATTTAATGAGAAATACATGTGAAATCAGATATACCATGAGTTCAGAAATCTATTTTCAAAACTATACTTTTCTCGAACTATATTCCAAATTGTAAAAAATTCATATAATTTTAATGCATTTTAGAAATATTTAAAGTGTAAATATCTCATAAACATAATCAAATACATAAAGATCAAAAAGAGTATAGGGAAAGTCATAGAAAGAATCATCTACTCACAGGGTAAGAGTCTGATTAGACAGTCCCAAAATGCCATTTTTCAATCCACATTTGACTAAATAGACTTCAAAAATATGTCTGTAGGATTTAAAAATAAAAGAAATGACTCTGAGAACTTGGTCACTATTTATGGCCGAAAAATACTATTTACCAAGAACAAAAAGTTGTCAGATAGTCGAAAAATTTCATATCCTAAGGTTTATCTAACTCTTGAATCCATTTACGATGTCAAATTTCCAATTTAAAGTTTCTAAGTAGAAGTTTCAGAACTTACCTTTTTCTAAAATTTTTTATTTCCGATCTGCGGCGATTCTACGGCTGATTTGAAAAATTATTTGTCAAAATCGTAGTATTCTCTGTCCTGAATCTAGTGGTTCCCTTAATTTTGAGATCAAAGACCTATAGACACTCCAGATCTAGAGAAAAAATATGGAGATACTATTCACACTATTCATCGTTTAGAAATTTTGCTGATTCTCACTTCGGTTTCCATCTCTCCCTCCCCCTTTTTCTTTATTCTTTTTATTTTTTTATTTTTATTTAATAATTAAATATTTAGGATTATTATTTATTTTATTTTATATATATTCATATAAATACTATTTTTCATCTTAAAACATCTCAAAATTTTTTAAAAATTTACATTATTACAAATCTGTAGTTGCAATATCAAATCATGACTTTTCTCGATAAAATTTTAATAAAACAAATCAGAAAATTAATATTTTTATGTATAATAAAAGAAAAAATATTTTTAAAAATAAAACAAAAATTTATTAGAGGCCAATATAATTATTTTAAGCAAAATAATAATTATTTTAATTAAAAGTATACTTACTATTAGCAAAACATAATCATTTTTAAACAAATAAAAATATATTTATTTATAGCAAAATATTATTACTTAAAAATAAAAATTACGGGATATTACATCTTGGGATTGTCTTCCTCAAAGAAATTGTTCTTTATCTTTTTCTCTTTAATAGATTTTTGGTAAATAACAACAAGATGTCTTGACGTACGACATGTACGTGACCAATATCCTTTGCCACAACAACAATAGTATGTGTTTTCAATATGTTTTTTTTTTTTGCACACCCTTTTCCTTTTCATTTTTTTGCTTTATTATTTTTTCATTTTTGGTGGGAATGTATGTTCTTGGAATAATCGCTACGACCATAGTCAAAGCCATGACCACAACCACAACTTCGACTTTGAATCTATCTATAGTGGTCATATGTTGCTATATTCACTTCAGAGAATGGAGTAATGCTAGTTGGATGGGGCACATGATTTTTTATGAGTTTATTATTTTGTTTAGCCACAAAGAGACAAGAAATCAACTCAAAATATTTGTTGAATCCCTTTTCTCGATATTGTTGCTGTAAGAGCACATTGGATGCATGAAAAGTGAAAAATATTTTTTCTAACATATCCTCATCAGTGATTTTTTTCTCTACATAACTTTAATTGAGAAATTATTTTAAATAGTACAGAATTATATTCACTTATAGTTTTAAAATATTGTAAGCAAAGATACATCCAATCATATTGGGCTTTTGGAAATATCACTATTTTCTGGTGGTCATACCTTTCTTTTAAGCAATTCTAAAAAACAAATGGATATTTTACAGTAAGGTACTCTTTTTTCAACTCTTCAAGAAGGTGGTGGAAAAAGAAGATCGTGGCTTTGGCCTTATTTTGGTTAGATGCTTTATTTCCTTTTTTCATAGTTTCTCCAAGGTCTTTTGCATCTAAATGAATTTTAGCATCTAACACCCAAGATAGATAATTTCTTTCAAAAATGTCAAGTGTCATGAATTCGAGTTTTGCAAGGTTCGACATTTTAAAACTATCGTACAATATAATGCTAGTAAATAATTATCCATAAATAAAGTGAATCATTTCAAATAAAATAAATCATAATAAAGACATGTAAATTTATGATAGGCCTTCTATCTATTATCAAAAAAGGAGAATTAAAATTATTATTTTTATGCTAAAGTGTTGTAAGAATAATTATTTAATTTTAATCAACATAGACATGTGCTTTCTCCTTAGCCAAGAGATAAGTGTTAATCATTATTTAACTTACCATATACTAATAACAAGAATTTTTACACATATAAATTATATAGCATATATACTTGATTTTGATTCATACAAGCATATATTATATATAGCCCTCAGAATGTCCATATTCATTAAAAGAAGTTATAATTGAATAAACATATTCAACTTTTATTATAATCTCCTAGTCATGCATAACCATAAAAATGTCTTTATTTTTCTATCATGTAATTACTGTCATTTGCAGATATTAAATAAATGCATGCAACTATACATATTAATTGATTAAAGAACTACATACTAGGTGAAAAAAAGTTTAATAGAAGAAATAGAAGATACTTACACCTCCAAAGTTTCATCTAATAGGCACCTAGAAGTTAAGGTCAAATACAAAACCTCTTCTCGTATAATGATCCTACATCTAAATTGTTGTTCTTCAGGTACAAATTGAGGCAACTAAAGTTGGTGCTATTCTTTTGGAACAAACTAAGACAATAAAATTGTACAGAAGTTGGTGAAGTGCTTTAGAGACAAATTAAGGCAATAAAATTGCAATATCACCCCCTCTAAAGCCAGATTTAAATGCTGGAAACTGATTCATATAGAGTGTTATGAAAAAGTTAATAAATGTTACTATCCTTAAAGTTGTGAATGGTACTTGATATCTCAAAGTGTTTCATTTTGAGGGAGGTAAGGCGTTGTACTGATAATGTGTTATGAAAATAACTTAAAAATAGAGAGAGATAAGAGAGTGAATCATATGTTTCATTCATGTATGAAGGGGTATTTATACAGGTAGGTGGGAAAGTTCTAATAGTAGTATACAACCATAAAATAACTTCTAAGTGATACAATTATCATATAAATAATTGTTATATGTAACATTCCTAATTTCGTTTCTTTTATTAATAAAGGTACATAAATATTTAATTAAGCAAATAAAACTTATTAAAAAATTTTTAGATATCTAAGGAAATATAAGACTTAGAAATTCTTCACTTTATGTGTATGCATAGAAAATGTTTCTAACATTAAGGGAATAGGTAAAGAGAGAAAATCTAATAGGAAAAATTAGAAATAACATCCTAAAGAGAGACAAAATTTTTGGGTAAGGAAAATAAATTTTTGGAAGTAAAGGTCTTAAAATTTCAAGCAAATTGGATTAAGGTAATATTTTTTAATTGAAGAGCTAGAGTTCCTAAGTTTAACATCTCCACCCATACATTGCGCCTTCACCTATGGACACTTCATTTGCACTTCACATGAGTTTCTAGCAGGCCAATTAGATAGCCTAAGCAAGAGATATAACATAGACTTAGATTAGGATATAGAAGTTGGACTGATAGTTCAAAAATAATGAAAATGTGATCAAACCCTCCATGAAAGGTAGAATTTCAGTCAAAGCAAAGGAAATGGACAAGAATGAGTCCAAATCCAAGAGGAAAAAATAAGAATCATGTGATGAAATAGTAGTGTAATAATAATCAAAATTAGGTCACATGGCATTAGGATAAAATATCTATATTCTACACTCATAATTTCAGCAAGCCATGTGATGGTATAGTAGGTAATAATACACAAAATTAAGACAAAACATCATATTCTACACAAATAATTTCAGCAAAGCAAGGGAGATTTAAGGGCTAAAAATTTGCCACTTAGAAAGGTAAACCTATCATACTTGAGTGAGACAAAAGAAAAAGGAAATGAATTCCTAAATTAAAAATATCTTGTCCCTTGTCTTAAGAACATTTTATCATAATTTTCAAATAAAAATTTCCTTTTGCTATGCATATCTTGACTAAGGGAGAGGAAGACAAAAACATGAGTTGTCTTTCCCCAAAAAGCAGCCAAATGCATCCTAATTGTGATAAGGTAGACCCATAATTATGAGAAGAGGACCACTTGATAATTTATTTAAGCAAAAATGACTTTTATAACATTAGAATTTTGTCCAAGTGAGAGAAAAGAAAAAAATAGAAGCAAGGTAGAGTGAGGAAATGAGATAAAGAGAGGAGAAGAGAGGAAGAAAGAAGGAAAAATCTAAAGGACCAATATTCAAGGTAAGTTAATTTAATCTCCACTTGAATCCATCTTTTCTCTTTATCAGTAAGGTTCAAAACTCACCCACGCTCTCTTATTCAAGCTACTAGAAAAGCTACGATAAGGGAGAAATCTTGCCACTTTCTTCAAAAGGAAATAAGAAAAAGAATTCACTAAGTGAGTTGGGGAGATCTTTAGTAGGTTTAACAATATCTCTTTTTAAAAAAAAGTTTTGAAATTTGTAACATTTATATGAAATTTTGATCTTAGAATTTTGATGAAATTTATAATATTTTTTACTTTGACAATTGGCCGTAGATATTGTTATATCATATTATATGTTGATCTTGCATATGATGGATGTTTTGAATACTTCGGTTGGTGTGAAACGTTCTGCATAGTATGGCTAGGGGTGACAAAATTTTAGGGTTTTTATGCTGTTGTTATGTGTATTTGAATGTGGTGAAAAATTGATAGAATATGATTACATTGATAAAATAAGTATGGCCTTAAACACCTAGAAGAAGACCATGAGACATTTCTGTTGAGAAACACCTTTAATAATACATGATTTGATTTATGTTTTCTTGAGAAGTAGATGATGGAATATGTTAAATTATGTGTAAATAATTTAATTAAAATGTTAAAATAGTAATCTTATGATTAGATGTAAATTAGGAAGAAAATGAAAGATGATGTAATAAAAGGATGAACTAAAACCTTAGGAAGGGTTTGGTTAGAAAACTAGATTTCAGAGTAACCAGGAAAGCTTATGTTTTTGAATTTTTGGGAAGAATTTGTAGAAAATTTAAAGAAATGGTTAATATGAAAAATATAGATATATGACTCACAAATTTTTAGCCACTGAAATAACTGAATTTAGAGTCGATATGAAGGAGATATAATTAGATTAGTTAGTAAATATCAAAATTTATCCAAGAAAAAATAACATTGAATTTGAGGGAATAATAACACCAAGATTTCTTATGATTTCACTAAAATGTTCAATATAAAAGTTTTAGAGGTTTGTCTTAACTTTAAATGGATATTAAGATCACCTCAATTGAAGTTAAAATGAAGGACTTATGCTCTGATTAGTGAGAGATAAAAATAATATTTAAGAAAAAAGAAGAACTTATAAATGAAAATAATAAATGATCAGTGTATGCCCTAACCATTGCTACTGCATGAAATTCCTTCTATCTTAAGTGTGTAATTTTGACATAGAAATATTTTATAAAGTGATATTTGAAAATAATTATGTTCATGGCATGATTACTAATAATTTTTGGTAATAATTATATTTTAATGATAAATTATGGCATGTGAGTATAATGTATTAAAATCATATTTTTGGCTATTAATGTGAAAAAAAAAGACAAGCACAGTCACATGGTAGTCTATGTGGTGCACTAGTAGGGGACGCCATATTCATGGCTATGATTATGCTAATAAGAAAAGAAATAGAAAGTGTACCATGTCAGACAGAGTGAGAAAACTCCGTACCGGAAAGTAGAAAGTACTCACCTTGACAGGAGTAACTTGATATAAAAATAAATTGATAGCATCATATGATATTGTGAACATAATTATTCATGGCATACATGTCATTATTGTACGATTTTTATTTGCATAAATAAAGTGCATTCATGTGACCTAAGATATTTGATATAACTTATACAGATAAACATGATATGATGAGTTATATTAATTATAATTATGATTTATTGTTGAACCTACTAGAATTTAATTATCACTATATTTTCATATTATGTTCAGAAGAGTAAATATGTAGATATTTTTTATGACCGATTTTTAGTATATGTTGGTTCGAGTTGGTTAAGATTTCAGTGAAAGTGCAACCACTCGCACTTGTATCTCTAGAACTGATCAATATAAATGAATAAAATGTAGACATATATGTATTTGATTTTTGTATGAACGTTTTTAATTAATGATCTCTCTGAATTTAGAATTGTATAAGTGTTAATGGTATATCATAAACTTTAATTATGTTTGGTTAATTTAATTGAATATTATTATGATTTAAATAATTAGAAGTAAAGAGGTAATAATTTTATGAAACTTTACATATATATATATATATATATATAAAGTAGAATTATTATACTAAAAATAATATCTTATCAGATAAAATAACTAAATGATTGATATAATAAATATCTATACAATATATTTATAACAATCTTTAATTATTCCTAATCCTAATCAAGGAGAAGATTTGTGAAGAGTGGAAAAAAAAAATTAAACATTTGTTAGAGCTTTTATACTTGTGGTAGAAACTCCTTGACTGAGGATATTTTCGGGATATCACAGCCATCAAACTTTTCCACTGAAAGTCTCGATATTTTTCGCCTAGAAATTTCTTCTACTCTGGATATTTTGTTTTTCACTTCGTTTGCCAATTCTAATACTCGTTCAGAAGTCAAACTTTCCCAGTGAGCCACACATTTTTGTTTGCTGTACCCTTTTTTGTGTGTCGTTTTTTCCTTTTTTTTTTTTTTTTTGGTTCACTGCTGAGAGTCGAATCCGACTCTATTTTTCAAACCCCAACCCGACTCTATTTCTCAAACAACTGAATCACATAAAAGTATGTCAAAAAAAAAAAGAATCATATAAAATTAATAATTATATTTTTTAAATTTTAATTTATTTAATTTTTTTACATTTTATGTAAATTAATCAAAAAAATTTGAACGGACTGCACATGTATTCTTTTATTAGTTTTTGATAATATCAAATTTGTTATAAAAAAAATAAATACTAAAATTGAATTATTTAAAAATTTAAAAATTAAGTTGTTAATTTAATTTTTTTATATTTATTTGATGTGTATGATGTTTTAAAGAATACACCACACATAGAACATTTTAGTATTGTAAAAGTAAGAGTAAGACTAATTAAGCTAATCGACATGAAAAATTGATGAAATCGTAGAAATATTCTTTTGATTTAAATCTTTAAAATAGTTTAACAAAAAATGGTTATATGATCAATAAACCAGTAAAAGAAATATAAAAATTTGTTAAACTAACTAAAAATCAGTCAAACTGAGCAATTAGAATGATTTATTATCATTTTATTATTAAAATATCTCTATTTTGACTACCTCTTAAGATTTTTTTAAATTCAAAACATTATTAATTTTTGTATATTAATAATAATTATACATGTATTTTTATTTGCTTCTAATTGAAAATAGTATTACAAAAACTATTGTTAACTATTGAGTATTATATTAGATAAAATATAAAATTTTTCTTATATAATATAATTATTAATAAAAATCTAGATATATTAATATATATTATATTATTATTTTATATTAAATAAATTATTTAATTAATTTCAACCACAATTAATTCAATATATTTTAAACTTCTCTTTTTATTGGTTAAATAAGTAGTTTATTTTTTAGTATTGAAATATTTGTTATTTATTTATTTTTAGATGTATTTAAAATTAAAATTGCATAATTTTAATTTTTAAAATTGCATAATTTTAATTTTTAAAATTTTATAATATTTTATTTAATTATTATACAATTTTATAGAAATAAGAGCATCTAATGAAAATTCTTAAATTTTAACTTCTATTGTGAATTGTATAAATGGGATTCAGTCGACATAATAACAAAAAATAATAAAATGTTTGACTAAATTTAAGCACTGTTTCTTATATAAGCAACGGTGTTTAAAATATAATTTTTTTATTATATATTTATATTATTTTTAATTTTTATTATTAAAATTTTTATTTAAAATGAATTTATATTATTTTAAAAATTTATTTATATATTTATTGTTTAAAAATTATATTAAAAATTTTATATTAAAATATTATTATTAAAAATAATATTTAATTTTTTTATATATTTATTGTTTTAAAATTAAAATATAAATAAAATATAAAAATATAAAATAATTTGTGGAATCTATTTAATAAATTTTTAAGTATTGTACTATTAAAATATAAAATTATTTAAAATATTATAAAATTATTTAAAAAAACAATAATAATATAACATTACAAATTCATTAAATAATTTAAGTGAGTATCATCGTTTGATGATGCCCTAACCGTGAATCCTTGTATTCGGGAGAAATACGCGCCTCACCATTTTGCGATCAAAATTGCACAATATCCATTCCACGTGGGCCAATCCCAGCGCTATATTTGCCCCTAGCTTTGTAGCATTGCTCACTGATATCAGTAAGGTCATGGAAGCTTGGTCCATTGTCCTCGTCTCTCTCAGTTTCTGCCTTTTCATCAGAGCCTTCTTCATGGAGGCTTGGTTCATCGTCCTTGTCTCTATTTGTCTCTGCCTTTTCATCAGAGCCTTCTTCACTATCCTCTTCCCCTCTCACTCCTCCTATTCTCTCCCTCCTGGCCCTCTCCGTGTTCCCATCATCGGCTCTTTGATTTTTCTGCGCAAATCATTCTCAGAACTTGAACCAGTTCTCCGAAATCTACATGCCAAATATGGTCCCATCGTCACTCTCCCTATTGGGTCTCGTCCAGCTATATTCATAGCTGATCGATCCATTGCCCACCATGCTTTGATTCAAAATGGTGTTGTCTTCTCTGACCGTCCCAAGGCCATTGCTACCGGTAAAATCTTAAGCAGTAACCAACATAACATCAGCTCCGCCTTCTACGGCCCCACATGGCGCGTCCTTCGACGCAACCTGACTTCCGAGCTACTTCACCCGTCCAGGATCAGATCCTTTTCCGGCATCCGTAAATGGGTTTTAGACGTGCTTATCAATCGGCTCAAAACAGATTCAGAAACAAGCAGTTCCATTAAGGTCATTGACCATCTCCAATATGCTATGTTCTGTTTGCTGGTCTTCATGTGCTTCGGTGAAAAACTAGATGACAAACAAATCAAAGATGTTGAGCATGTTCAGCGTCGCTTACTTTTGAGCTTCAACAGTTTCAATATACTAAATTTCTGGCCAAGAATCACTCGCATATTGCTCCGCAAGCTTTGGGAGGAACTTTTGCAACTTCGGAAGGAGCAGATGCTGTGTTGATTCGGCTAATAAGAGCGAGAAAGAAAGCCAAGGAAGAGAGATTGAGCAAAGTAAAAGAGAACAATAACCCAGATGAATTCATAGTGTCATATGTGGATACTTTGTTGGATTTGCAGTTGCCTGAGAAGCGCAAGCTTGATGAAGATGAATTGGCCACCTTGTGTTCAGAATTTTTAAACGCTGGAACAGACACAACGGCTACAGCATTGCAATGGATTATGGCGAACTTAGATGAAGTACCCACATATCCAAGAGATGCTTGTGGAGGAAATTAAAGGAGTGATGGGTGATAGAGAGGAAAAGGAAGTTAAAGAGGAAGATTTGAACAAATTGCCATATCTCAATGCCGTGATTTTGGAGGGACTAAGGCGTCATCCACCTGGGCACTTTGTGTTGCCACACGCAGTGTCAGAGAATGTGGTTTTGAATGATTACTTGGTGCCAAAAAATGGGACTGTGAATTTCATGGTGGCGGAGATTGGGTGGGACCCAATGGTGTGGGAAAATCCCATGGAGTTCAAGCCAGAGAGGTTCTTGAACAGCGGGGAAAATGGAGGTGAAACATTTGACATTACAGGGAGCAAAGAGATAAAGATGATGCCTTTTGGGGCAGGGAGAAGAATTTGTCCCGGGTATAATTTGGCAATGCTCCATTTGGAGTACTTTGTAGCGAATCTGGTTTGGAATTTTGAGTGGAAGACTCCAAATGGAGTTGATGTTGATTTGTCAGAGAAACAAGAATTCACTGTGGTGATGCAAAATCCATTACAGGTCTGTATATCTCCAAGGCTTTAGGCTATCAAGTCATCCTTTACTTCTACATTTGATACAAAGAATATCGAATCTGTGCTCTATATTGTTCTTGTAGACGTCTGATTATGTTCCACAGATACAATGACTCTTCACAGAAATATGGCTTTTACCTGAGCCTCAGTTTGTTTATATATAGCATATGAAATTTAACTATTAATTAGTTTACACTAAAACATTTGATTTGTTGTGAATACACTTAGTTTTTAACTATTAATAGATGTTTTTTTAGACATTACGATGTCTTTTCTTTTGTATATGAGGTAATTTCACTTTTATTGTGAAATAAAAGAAGAATTATCTTTGACCAAAAAAAATCAATGAAGACGTTCAAATTGTTCTAGATCACAAAAAAAATGCATGAAATGATCATGACTGGAGTAAATTAAATTTCTGTCAAAGCAGCATGAATGTTATGATATTGCTCAAATGCTCAATTTTCACTATAAAAAAAATTCAAGTCCTCTATTTGAAAGAACCACATGAAGTTTGGACATAAAAAAAATGAAAAAGTTAACTTACCTTTAAGTTAATTTAAATATATATATATATATATATTAATTCGAATTAGTATCTATAGTTGAATAGTAAGTAAAACATACTATTACAGTGAAAATTTTAACTTAAATTCCAATAATATTCAACAATAACATTTTTCTTATATCTATCTCTCTATTTTATTAACTCTTTCACAACCTCTATATTTAAGGGTCTGTTTGGTTTTCCTGTTTTTAGTTTTCATTTTCAGAAAATATTTCCTGAATTTCTGAAATTTCTGAAAACGCCAAAAATATGTTTTCAGAATTTTCAGTTTTGTAATACATTGCAATAATGAAATTTTTACAATTATTTTGAATTATATACACAATATTTTACTATTTATATAATTATAAAATAGTAAAAATAAAAAGTACAATAATATAACTAAAAATAGTGAAAATGAAAACACAAACCAACCGTATTTTCATAAATATGAAAATTAGAAAATGAAAACTGTTTTCAAAAAATGAAAACAGAAAATATTTTTGCAAACCAAATGCACCCAAGTCTCTCTCACTGTTTCTATGTAATTATGACTCTATCTTTAAGTATTTCTCTAAGATACATTTTTCTCTCTTCGTCTCTCAATCTCTTTTTTTACTGTTTTTATAGTTCTTTCATTAAAATGAAAATAATGAAAATAATGAAAAAAAACAATGTCATGAGCATGAAGGAGGAGAGTAGGAAGTTGACAAAGATGTTGTGACTTCTAAGAAAAAATATGAGTGATGAATAAGGGAGATATGAGTAACTTAGTATTAGATATAATGTAATGCTACTCTTATCTACTTTCAGATTGTCAATTTTTTTATTTTTTAAATTGATTTTATACTTTTTCATCGAAACAAAAGTATTTATATCGAAATAAGAGTTTTTCACTGAATCAAGAGTATTTTTATCGAAATATTTCGCAACATAATAATTTCAATCGAAATAATATAATTTTTTAACAAACACTCTGTTTTATTTTAATAACTCTGTTTCTTTTCGATAATTCTGAAAATAAAAATATTTCGATCATTTTGATAAAAAATAAAATAAAATTTAGTTCCCTGATCATTAGCCAACATTCAACCATATACAATTACCAAAATGTTCTTAACTTTCTCTTATATTTAGTATTATTTATTCTCATGTATTGATCTTTTGACTTATATTATTTATTCTCATCTAGTAATACTAACTTTAGCGTCAAAGCATCGTCTACCTAAACACCATAATTGAGTTTATGTCTACCAAGAACCTAGACAAGAAGAGAAACAATGACTCAGCTTTCTAAATAAAATAGTGGGATTATTGAGTTTTTCCATAGTGAATTCATATTTATTCTTAATAGATTAAAATTATTTCAAGATATTTTTTAATTAATATTATTGTATATAAGTAAAATATTTTATTAATTCACCTCTATTGTCTATTTGTAATTTACTCAATTATTATATTAGTATCTTCGTGTAACACCCCTAAAATTTAGTAATTTTCATTTATGTATAGATTATTAAATAAAATAAAGGAGTAATAATGAAATTGAAAGGTGTTAAGGATGAAAATGAAAACTTATTAATATTTTTGAGATCAAATTGTAATTTTCTAAAAGTTTAGGGGTCAAAATATAAATAATAAAATTTGCAAGGACTTCCTCTAACAATTAACAAATTGTCAAATGGTCCTTCTATCATTTAGAAAAAAAGAGATTGCAAATTTTTCTGCAAAACGGTGATGAATAGTATTTCTCTCTCCTCAATTTTTTTTCTCTAAATCTGAAGTACTTTTGAGTATCTGATCTCAAAACTAAGGGTACCATTAGATTTAGGACAAAGAGTACTACGATATTGGCCGAATAATTTTTTAAATCGACTGCAGAATTATCGTAGATTGGAAGTAAAAAATCTTTTAAAAAAAGTAAACTTTGAAACTCCTATTTAGAGACCTTAAATTGAAAATCTGACACTATAGATAGATCCAGGAGATAGATAAACTACAGGATATGAAATTTTATAGTTAACTGACAACTTTTGGTTTATGAATTGTAACTCCGACCAATGTGAATAGTGATTTCGGTAGGTGTGAACAGTAATTCCAACCAGTATAAATAGTATTTTTTACTGTGAACAGTACCTCATCAGTTGACCGACGTTGACCAAACTCACAGAGTTATTTTTTAAGATTTTGGACCCTCCGGATTCGATTTTGAGGTTTGTTTGGCCAAATTTGAATTAAAAAAATGCATTTTAGAGTTATCCAACCTAGAGCCTTACCCTTTGAGTAGATAATTTTTTCTATGACTTATCTTATATTCTTTTTAAACTTTAAATGTATAATTAGTTATATTTACAAATTATTTATACTTTATATGTCTCTGAAATAAATTAAATTACTTGATTTGTTTACTATCTGGCATATAGTTTAAGAAGAGTATGGTTTTAAAAATAGATTTTTGAACTCATTGAATATGTTATTCTAAATGTATTTCTCATCATATGGTAAAGAAAATATATTGTGCACGTGCCATTGATATGTAAAGCTATAAGATTGCTTTGGAAAATGGTATGTATATGTAATAACCCTGATTGAAGAGTTTCTGACAGAGAAATTATATTGAGATTGAAAATTTTGTATTATATTGAAACCTCTGTTTTGAATGATATGGCATATGTGCAAATATGATTTATGTGGAGGAATCCTATTGGAAACACTGTTTGCTAATAGTAGGTGATGTTAGTCTTGGTGTACCTTGACACCTCAGCTAGTAGGGGTGGTGCTAGCCTTGTGTGATGGCCAACACATGGGATATGATATATGAAAGAGAGTGGGATGCCTCCTATTTAGGCAAAATACCGACTATATGATATATGATTTGTCATCCCTTATTGTGTGTTTGGGAAATACCCTTAAAGTCCCTTCGCGTGTTCTCTTGAATGATGGTAGGGCAAACTTTAATTGAGATATTAAGTTTAGGCAAATCCTACACCACCAAAGTACATAAGAGTTTAAACTCTGATATAGTGGTTTTAATATTGGATCATCGAAATATTTTCATATGAAATATTTTGATGCATAACAATATTTGTTTAATGATCATACAATACATTATATGGTTTTGGATATCTGAATATACATTTATTTGAGAATATTTGAAATATGGGTCCCATATGGATGTACTTTCGAATTGTAATTTTCTGTGTGATAAATTTTAAAATATGAATACATCCATATGTTGACCTAAGAGATCATAAGAGGAATTATCTGCTCAGTGAGTTGTCAAACACACTACATGATATTTTTACCTTTTTTTATATAAGAATACAGAGTTTAGTCATTTCTCTTCAGATAGGTGATCAGCTAGGCAACATATTCTCTGGTGAGCCTATTTTGTTTTCAAGGCTCGTAAATTTTGATTTATATTGTATTTGTACTCTAGAGTATGCTCTGTACATCACAGGGAGGATCTCTGCTTCTATTGTTACCTTGATATTTATAGATTTGATCTGTATATTGTGTATGCATGAGAATACTTATATGAAACTATTTCTTATTATAAAGGAGTGTATTTTGTATGTTATGGCAAATATATGTTTGTAAAGTATTTGTTTCACGTGACTTTAAATTAGGGGCGTGACAAGTTGATATCAAACCAATAGGTTTCCTTGTGGTTATTGGAGCAAGAATTATGTAGCATGACTTTTAGTATGGGTATATAACCGCAAACATATTTATATTCACGGTACTTCTATAAAATTCTATAGGGTGTCATCATTTTCTTCCTTCTAAATCTTATCCTTAGGTATGCGATGTATAAGTATTGATGTGTATTTCCTAGATGGTGCCTCTTGAGTGTAGACTAGCAGTTCAACTTTTGAACTCGTTTTGATGAAAAATGATAAAGAGAACCTACTTGGGTGCAAACAAAAAGAATTAGCTGAAAATAAAAATATTCTATCTAAATATAAAGGTAATGGCTTGTTTGGATATCAAGAAGGTTTGAATTGGTTGTTTTATTTGTTTATGTAAAACAATATGATAAATAGCTAATACAATATTAATAGTAGGTTATGATGTGATTGAGGTTGTTAACTCAAAGATAACGGTTTGTAATAAAATGAGTGTTTTGGAAATAAATGTAAATATCTTTTTAGATGGATGAGTTAGAACTTATGTATATAAATGGATTTGGCAAGCTGTGGGATGGATTGAATTTGAGAGTAGAGAATCTATAAAAATAATGCTTTCAATGATAGATTTTGTTGATATAAAAGATTCGAAGACAATTTAGTTTTCAATAATATTATGTATAAGCATTATGAGAAAGGAAGGTTTGCCCATGGAAATTTAAAATTTGAGGTATGCAAAATGGGTAATTCATGTGAAGGACTCTTGGATAGACATAAAATTTTTATGATTGATTATTAAGACATTGCATAAGCATGTTAAAAAATAAAGTCAAAATGGGTTGACTTTGTTTAAGTGTCTTAAAGTGTGTTCTAACTGATACAGTATGAAGATATCATCAATAGCATAAAAGGTTAGTAAAGGAGTTGCAAATAATGAATAATCAGTGGAAGCATGTACCAAGTAATTTAATTTCAGCTTTAACAACACATAAGTTATTACAAAAAGGGTACTAAAGATATTTGACAGTGGTGAGATATGTTGATATAAATTATATCAATATAGATTAGGTTCTAGTGGTTAGAAATTTTTTTGATGTGATCCCAGAAGAATTACCTGGATTACTCCTAAAACGAAAAATAGAATTTGATATTGATTTACTTCTTAGAACCCAACTAGTATCTATATCCATATATAGAATGATATCACTGAACTTAAAGAACAAAAAAATGTGTTACAAGATTTGTTAGACAAAGAATTTATACGCCCTAATACTATTCTTGAGGTGCTCTAGTCCTATTTGTGAAAAAGAAGGATGGATCATTCGGTTATGCATAGCTTACAGATAATTAAATAATGTGACATTAAGTAATAAATACCCATTACCTCGTATAGATGATTTGTTTGACCAACTATAGTGTGCTCAATGTTTTTTGAAAATTGATTTGAGATATGGGTATCATCAATTAAAGATAAGGGATGAGGTGTAATAACCGCAAAATTTAACGAAAATTCCAATTAAAGGAAATTTATAATAAAAGATAGAATTTTGATAATAGAGATAAGAACCAGTGAAAATATGTATATTTATTACATGGATTAAAGAACTACAAAAGAAATATGAGAATTTATGTTTTGGCGCGCTATAAGCAAATATATTTTTATTTATGTAAAAATGATTATGATTTGTTAAAAGTAAGTGGACTTTTAAGTAAAAGAAGTATTGTGTTGCTTAAAATAATTATACCGGCCTCTATTGAATTTTTATGGTATTTTTAGAAATATTCTTTCTTTTAATATGAATAAAGATATTTGTTTTGAAATTTGTTTTATTATGATTTTTATCAATAAAAATCATGATTTAAGAGTTTAACTAAAGATTTATGAGAATAGAAATTTTTAGAAATTTTTGGGATATTTTATGGTAAAAAACGGAATTTATATGTATTTTTATATAAAAAAAATCATATTATTAATTATTTAATAATTATTATTATATTTAAAAAAAAAAGGAAGTTGATAAAACGAAAGCCGGGGAGTATTAGTTGAACGAAAAAAAAATCGGAAAGATGTATAGTAATGAATAGTGAGTGAATAGTGATATCAAATTTTATCTTTCGATTTGGAGTGCTTAAGGGCTTCCGATAACAAAACTGAAAGTGTTATTAAATTCAAGAAGAAGAGTACTTCAGTTTTGACCGATCAGTTTTTCAAATCAACCGTTGAATCGCTGTAAATCTGAAGTAGAAAATCTCGGTAAAAGGTAAGTTTTGAAAAACCTTACTTAGAGACTCAAATTAAAAATCTGACACAGTAGATGGGTTCAGAAGCTTGATAAACATTAGAATATATAATGTTTTCGATCATTTGGTAACTTTTTATTTGGCGGTGAATAGTAATTTTTGACATAAATAGTGGCGGATGAATAGTGATTTCGGCGATAAATAGTGGCGGTGAATAGTGTTTTCGGCGGTGAACAGTACCCGAGCTCATTTAAGATTTTTTTAACCCTCCGGACACGTTTTTGAAGCTTATTTGGTCAAATTCAGACTAGAAAAGTGCATTTTAGGGCTGTTCAATTCGGAGTCTTTACATTGTGAGTAGATGATTTTTCCTATAGTCTATTTTTTTTTACTCTTCTTGAACTTTACATGGATAATGAGTATGATTACATGTTATTTATATGTTCATGTTTCTGAAATGGTTTGAAATATTTGAAATGATTGAGAAATGATATCTAGTTCAAGAAGAGTATGATTTTTGAAATAGATTTTGAAATGCTTTGAATACGTTATTTCTAAATGCATTTCGCATTACATGGCAAAGAAAATATGATATGCATATGACATTGATTTTACAATGTTATATTTGTCTCGGATATGAGCATGATTATATGATTTCGCTGATTGGAAAATTTATAATAGAAGATTATGTACTGAGACTGAAAGCTTTGTTTTGAATGATATGTAAAGTGATAAGTTGCCGAATATGATTGTATGGCGAATTGTTTGATAATGATGCAATACATATGATGGATATGCACTTTTATACATGTTTATATATTCATATAAATATATATATGTATTGATGAGAAATGACAGGATTATATGGCTTGAGACGATATTGTGAAGGTGGTATTAATGGTAATGTGTGGAGGCAATAGGGTGATGAACTCACATTCCCTAATTACCTATTGTGATGATGACAGTGGTAATGTGAGGAGGCAGAAGGGTGATGAACTCACATTCTCTGTTGATCTATTGAAGTTGTAGTTAGTGGTAATGTGAGGAGTGATAAGAGTCATATTATTGCACTTTTGTTATGATTTAAAGATTGATATTTGTGTAAAAATTGTGTTTATTTGACTATTTAATCCACAAATGTCATTTCACGGGTATTTCGTGTTTAAAGTGCAATTTCAGGTAAAATCATAAGTTTGGAGAAGTTTGGGACAAATGCCAATGACCGGGATTGAGTTAGAATCAAGAAAAGCAAGATTTGAAGGTGTGGAAATCTGGCCGCGGCGAGAATGATGCAGCAAAACTTTCCCGAGAGCGCGAATTCAGAATCGAATCTGGCCGCCGGCGAGATCAGTCTCGCCGCCGGCCAAATTACTTTGCCGGCGGTGAAATGTGTCTCGCCACCGGCGAAACACAGAATCTCGCCGCGGCGATAGTATTCTCGCTGCGGCGAGAGCTTTTCCCAGAAACTCGCTGCAACGAGAATCACTTCGCCGGCGGCGAGTTTCGGCGGCCAAACGCGTTTTCTATGATTTTTGTTCCAACTTTGTCCCCAAAACCCTGGATCTATAAATACCATAACGTACAGAGAGAGGGGACGGGGAAATAGACCTAGAATAGGCATTTTTGGAGGAGAAGAAGCCATTTTGGATTGAAAGCTTGGATATTCTTGAAGGATCATCACCATTGTTGCTGCCAAGTGTTCATCTCCAAGAGTTCTTCATCTCTTTTCCTTAGCTCTGTTTTTCTGCAGTTCATTTTGTTTTTATAGTTATGTACTCAGTTGAGATAGCTGTTGTTCTTATTTTAATTATGAGCTAATTCATTTTTGCTAAGGCTATGATGTAGTTGAATCATGAAACTCTGATTTTTGTGGTTATGGGTATATGAG
Source organism: Gleditsia sinensis (assembly GCA_037074535.1). Classification (NCBI taxonomy): domain Eukaryota; kingdom Viridiplantae; phylum Streptophyta; class Magnoliopsida; order Fabales; family Fabaceae; genus Gleditsia; species Gleditsia sinensis. The sequence goes on from CM073463.1 coordinate 4,987,802, forward strand.
TTCATTGATTTCAGTTGAGTATTTATTTCCATGCTTAATGCTTCTGAATTTTTGGCCAAAATTTAGATGATTAGTTGCATTATATTGAGACCGAGAGGAGATGTGTAATGAATGCTTCTTGTGATAAGTACCATATGTTGAATGCGAGTGTGAGAACTAATGCATGATGTATGTGGTTATCCTGGAAATTCCATAGATCATAATGTGCTTGTTTGTGATTAATCTTCATAGAAATATAGTTGATTAGCATAGACAAGTAATTCTAATATAACTTGAGAGAGAGTATTAGATAAGTTTGGGTTTTTCAACCATCAATTGTAACTTTGATCCTCATATAACATGCCATGAAATTGGATTGAATTGATTCAGCGAAATCAAATGCCTTAGCTTTTTAATCATTTGTGAACAACATTCAATTGTGTTCTTTGCATTTATTTGTAAGTTAATTTGCCTTTTACACAATCAACAATTTGGTTTTCAGATAAAATTAGGATTAGTCAATTTCGGTACTTAGTAACACCATTCCTTGTGGGTTCGATATCCGTACTTTTGTACACTTTATTACTTGAACGATTCGTACACTTGCGAAAATACGCATCAAGTTTTTGGCGCCGTTGCCGGGGAACGGTTTGATTATTAATATCGATACTACCTAATCTTAGTTTTAATTTGAAGTTAATTTGTTTTATCATTGTTTCAGTTTTATTTTTATTCTAAATTGAGTTTGTGAGTTGTGTTGAACATTTGTTCATTTAGAGTTGTTGCTGCTTGTTTGCATTATTTATTTTAGTCATTTCTTGCAGATTTTTCAGTTATTTGTTTTGCTCTTCTATTTTATTTATCATAAAAGAAAAAGGGGTAACTTTGTGTTGTGTGAGTGCTTATTGATTTTTTAGATTGTAGGACTTTTGTATGCGACGTGCACGAAGCCTTAACCTTCTTCCTTTTGATCTGGAAATTGATCGAACATATAGGCGTCTAAACCGAGAGAGAAGGCGTTCTACCTCCGCTCCTAATAGGCAATCAGCCATGGATCCACAATTTGTTGAGGGAGGTGGAAATCGTAGAGCTATGAGGGATTATGCTGCGCCTAATGTTGCTAGAACCACTTCGGGTATAAGGAGGCCAACTGTTCAAGCCAATAACTTTGAGATAAAGCCATCCTTTATCCAAATAGTTCAATCAAATCAGTTTGGGGGAATGTCAAAGGATGATCCTAATGCACATATTGCTTACTTTCTGGAGGTGTGTGATCTTTACAAGATAAATGGTGTTTCTGAAGATGCCATAAGATTAAGGGTTTTTCCTTTTTCACTTCGGGATAGAGCCAAGGAGTGGCTAAACTCATTACCACCGGGATCAATTACAACATGGAATGAGTTGGTTCAGAAGTTCTTGTCAAAGTTCTTTCCTCCTGCTAAGACAGCAAAATTGCGGAATGAAATCACATCCTTCACACAATATGATCAAGAATCATTGTATGAAGCTTGGGAGAGATTCAAAGAAATGTTGAGGAAGTGCCCACATCATGGTATACCGATTTGGCTGCAAGTCTTTACATTTTATAATGGGTTGGTTTCAAACTATCGGGCAATGATTGATGCTGCAGCTGGAGGGTCTTTAATGGGAAAAACACCGGAGGATGCACATGAGTTGTTAGAGATTATGGCAGAAAACAACAATCAGTGGCATTCAGAGCGGGTAACTGCAAAAAGGCCGGTAGGAGTGCATGAAATTGATTCAGTGAATGCTTTGTCAGCTCAAGTTGCCGCTCTTTCAAGAAAGATGGATTCTTTGTCATCCAAATTCGAATCCAAACCAACTGCAGAATGTGATTTATGTGGTGGAAATCATGCTAGTATTGAGTGCCAAGTTGGAAATCCATTTGCTTCACCAAATGCTGAACAAGCCAATTATGTTTCAAATTTTCAAAGACCTCAACATAACCCATATTCCAACACCTACAATCCAGGTTGGAGGAATCATCCAAATTTGTCATGGGGTAATAATCAAGGGGGTTTCAAACCGTCATCATCTTCCTACCAACCCCAAGAGAAGAAACAACCAGATTTGGAAGGAATTTTGGGGAAGTTCATTGAGGAGTCAAGAACAAATTTCAGAAATCAAGAGGCAATCAACAGGGATATCCAAAACCAACTGGGACAGCTTTCAAAGCAGATTGCAGAAAGATCTCAAGGATCATTGCCAAGTGACACGATAAATCCCAAAGAACATGTAAAGGCTATCACATTGAGAAGTGGTAAAGAACTTGAATGACAGAAGAAATTGGAGAAAAAGGTGGAAGAATCTAAAGAAAAGCCAACATCATCCCAAGATGTTCAACCTTCTCCGACTGCAAAATATGAGCCTCCTATCCCGTATCCTCAAAGATTACAGAAGAAGAAACTTGATAATCAATTTGGTAAATTTCTGGAAATTTTTAAGAAATTGCATATTAACATTCCTTTTGCAGAGATGCTGGAACAAATGCCCAAGTATGCAAAATTCATGAAAGAAATTTTATCAAAGAAGAGGAAGCTGGGAGATTATGAAACTGTCATATTAAATGAGGAGTGCAGTGCAGTTCTTTAAAGAAAATTGCCACAGAAAGTGAAAGACCCAGGGAGTTTTACTATACCTTGTACTATAGGAAGTTGCAATTTTGATAAAGTCCTATGTAATTTAGGAGCAAGCATTAATTTGATGCCACTTTCTGTTTTCAGGAAACTAGGCCTGGGAGAAGTAAAACCTACTTCAATTTCTCTGCAATTAGCGGATCGATCAGTGAAATATCCTCGAGGGGTAGTTGAGGATGTTTTGATTAAAGTTGACAAATTTATTTTTCCTGCAGATTTCGTGGTGCTTGACATGGAGGAAGATAGAGAGATACCTTTGATATTGGGGAGACCATTCCTTGCAACAGGACGAACATTGATTGATGTTCAGCAAGGAAAACTAATTCTAAGGGTGCAAGATGAACAAGTGACCTTTGATGTTTTTGAAGCAATGAAATTTCCTAGTGAGGTACATTCTTGTTTTCAAATTGACACTCTTGACAGGTTAATCTCAGAAACTTTTGAGGAGAGCACTCCATTGCTACCACTAGAAGCTTGCCTTGTGAAATCTGCAACAATTGAGGAGGAAGATGATGGAGTGAGACAATGTTCAGAATTGCTGGCAGCACTGGATGAATATTTATTTAGTGATAACACATTCAAGGAGTTGGGAACAAATGAAACTCTAACCACCATGGCAAAGAAGGAAGACAACAAGATTGAGCTAAAGCCACTGCCATCCCATATAAGGTATGCATATCTTGGAGACTCTAAATCTTTTCCTGTTATTATTAACAGTTCTTTGAATGATGAAGAGGAAAACAAGCTATTAGGAGTTCTTCGAACTTACAAAGCAGCAATTTGATGGACAATGGCAGACATCAAAGGGATTAGCAATTCTGTTTGCATGCATAAAATCTTGATGAATGAGGACTACAAACCCACAATTCAGCCACAAAGGCATTTGAACCCAACAATGCAAGAAGTGGTCAAGGCTGAGGTGATTAAGCTTTTAGATGCTGGGGTAATTTATCCGATTTCAGATAGTGCTTGGGTAAGCCCAATTCATTGTGTACCAAAGAAAGGAGGAATCACAGTTGTAGAAAATGAAAACAATGAGCTTATTCCAACGAGGACAGTGACTGGGTGGAGAGTGTGTATTGATTACAGGAAGTTGAACGACGCTACCAGAAAAGATCATTTTCCATTGCCATTTATTGATCAGATGTTGGAAAGATTGGCTGGACATTCTTATTATTGTTTTCTGGATGGGTATTCGGGATACAATCAGATTGCCATCGCACCCGAGGATCAAGATAAGACAACATTTACATGCCCTTATGGTACTTTTGCATACAGAAGGATGCCTTTTGGTTTATGTAATGCACCTGCAACTTTCCAAAGATGCATGATAGCAATTTTCTCTGATATGGTCGAAAAGTTTATTGAGGTTTTTATGGATGATTTTTCTGTTTTTGGCCATTCTTTTGATAATTGCTTGCATAATCTCTCTTTAGTTTTGCAGCGTTGTCAAGACACAAATTTAGTGCTAAATTGGGAGAAATGTCATTTCATGGTTCAAGAAGGAATTGTTCTTGGCCATCGGATTTCAGCAAAGGGAATAGAAGTGGATCGTGCAAAGGTGGAAGTGATCAAAAAATTACCACCTCCAACAACTGTAAAGGGCATTCGGAGTTTTTTGGGACATGCTGGGTTTTATAGAAGATTTATTAAAGATTTCTCAAAAATAACAAAACCTCTTTGCAGTTTGTTGGTTAAAAATGCACAGTTTGATTTCTCCTCTGAATGTTTGCAGGCCTTTAACCTTTTGAAGGTAAAGCTCACTTCTGCCCCTATAATTTGTGCACCGGATTGGAGTTTTCCATTTGAGGTAATGTGTGATGCTAGTGATTATGCTATAGGTGCTGTTTTGGGTCAAAGGAAAAATAAGTTGTTGCATGTGATTTATTATGCAAGCAGGACATTGACAGATGCACAACTTAATTATGCAACCACGGAGAAAGAACTTTTGGCAGTAGTGTTTGCATTTGATAAGTTTAGATCTTATTTAATTGGGTCTAAAATCATTGTTTATACTGATCATTCTGCTCTTAAGTATTTGCTAGCCAAAAAAGATGCCAAACCACGATTACTAAGATGGATTCTTCTCTTGCAAGAATTTGACTTAGAAATCCGGGACAAAAAGTGGCGAGAATCACTTCGCCGGCGGCGAGTTTTGGCGGCCAAACGCGTTTTCTATGATTTTTGTTCCAACTTTGTCCCCAAAACCCTGGATCTATAAATACCATAAGGTACAGAGAGAGGGGACGGGGAAATAGACCTAGAATATGCATTTTTGGAGGAGAAGAAGCCATTTTGGATTGAAAGCTTGGATATTCTTGAAGGATCATCACCATTGTTGCTGCCAAGTGTTCATCTCCAAGAGTTCTTCATCTCTTTTCCTTAGCTCTGTTTTTCTACAGTTCATTTTGTTTTTATAGTTATGTACTCAGTTGAGATAGTTGTTGTTCTTATTTTAATTATGAGCTAATTCATTTTTGCTAAGGCTATGATGTAGTTGAATCATGAAACTCTGATTTTTGTGGTTATGGGTATATGAGTTCATTGATTTCAGTTGAGTATTTATTTCCATGCTTAATGCTTCTGAATTTCTGGCCAAAATTTAGATGATTAGTTGCATTATATTGAGACCGAGAGGAGATGTGTAATGAATGCTTCTTGTGATAAGTACCATATGTTGAATGCGAGTGTGAGAACTAATGCATGATGTATGTGGTTATCCTGGAAATTCCATAGATCATAATGTGCTTGTTTGTGATTAATCTTCATAGAAATATAGTTAATTAGCATAGACAAGTAATTCTAATATAACTTGAGAGAGAGTATTAGATAAGTTTGGGTTTTTCAACCATCAATTGTAACTTTGATCCTCATATAACATGCCATGAAATTGGATTGAATTGATTCAGCGAAATCAAATGCCTTAGCTTTTTAATCATTTGTGAACAACATTCAATTGTGTTCTTTGCATTTATTTGTAAGTTAATTTGCCTTTTACACAATCAACAATTTGGTTTTCAGATAAAATTAGGATTAGTCAATTTCGGTACTTAGTAACACCATTCCTTGTGGGTTCGATATTCGTACTTTTGTACACTTTATTACTTGAACGATTCGTACACTTGCGAAAATACGCATCAAGGAGGCAGTAGGGTGATGAACTCACATTCCCTGATTACCTATTGTGATCGTGACTATGGTAATGTGAGGAGGCAGAAGGGTGATGAACTCACATTCCATGTTTATCTATTGAGTATATTGAAAGTTATGACATACTTGAGCATTATATAAAAGAATTGATTTTTATTGCATATCAAATTCGATTTAAGATCAATTTGTATCTTATGTGGTTACATATATTTGTATGTGATTTGAACTGAGATGTTTTGAAATGCAGGTCCCATATGAATGTACTCCTGAATGTAAATTTTCAATATGAGAGACTTTGAAATGAAAAGTACATCCATATGTTGACCTAAGAGGTTATAGGGGGTGTTATCTGCTCACTGAGTTGTAAAACTCACTACACGATGTGGATCTATTTTTCAGATAAAGACACAGAGTTTGGTCCAGCAACCAAGTGATCGACTAGAGGTTGTACTTCAGTGGTGAGCCTAAATTGTTTCTAGGCTCTCAATATTTTATAATATATTTGTACTCTAGAGTTGTTCTGAACGTCACAAGCAGGATCCTTGTTTCTGCTGTACTCTGATGTATATGTACTTGATTTGTATATAGTATCTATATGGGAAAACCTATATGTATCTGTTTCCTTGATAAATGATTGAAATATTTATGTTTATGAAAAATATATGTTCATAATATACGTGTCTCACGTGCCCTAAAATTAGGGGCGTGACATGAGGGTATTCCAAAAATTGCTTTCAAGACTTGGTATTGGTACTATTAGTTTTTAATAATGTCATTTGATTTGACAAATGTTCTAACTGCATTCATGGATTTGATGAATAGAGTACTTGATATGAGCACGGCTAACGAATGGAAATGGAGTGCAGGCCGTCTTCAAGTTCCACTTGGATCTATTATAAGAGTTTGGGTTAAAAGATTTAAAGAAAAACTTAATGGTTTAATTTTAGAGGTCCATCAAGGATATACATGCATGACTATAAAAGAAGAGCTCAAAACTGGTCCATATCATTAAAACCCACTTAAATATAGGTCAAGACCAGCAAATTTAAATATGGACCTAAAGTGCAAGAAGATTGAATGCTAAAGACTGAATATAGGCCCAGAATAATAGATTTATTTAATAGCCCAATTTAAGTTACGTTTTTTCTGATTTATTTACTTTTAATGTTTTGTTTATTTGACTAGGAAAGTTTCCTATTTGATAGTTTCTAGAAGAGTTTTCTATTTATATTTTTTCCTTACCCTATAGGAGTTTCTAGAATGGTTTCCTATTTCTAATTTTCCTTGTCCTATAGGAATTTTCTATATAGTTTTCCTTGTTAGTTTAGGTTATTGGCCTATAAATAAGCATGTATGCTCTTGAACAATATGGATTATCATTAATAATATTGAGAGGGTTTTCTCTTTGATTTTTTAAAGAACTTTTCTGAACTTATCAAGATTTATCTTGTAGCGTTCAAGTAAGACTTATCACTCACAATCTTCTTCCTCTTTCTTAAGTGTGGTGTCTGCAATATTTCTTATACATTTGGTTCTTATCTCTTTATAGATAACGGGTCAATGTCTTTTTTCTTTATTTATTTATTTTGTTATAAATTTGAATTAGAACACGATCTTTCCTATTGGATCCTATATTGATTCCGGGTCTCACTACTCTTGGTGAGGTTCATATTAGGGGTTCACATCATTGGGTATCTAAATTAGGTTTGATCTATCATATTTGTTTTCTTATTATTGATTCCATCTTACTATCTTATATCTTTTTTTTTTCTGTGTTCTTCGTTCTTCTTATCTTCTAATTTTCGTTTTATTTCTAGTGTTCCTAGTTCAAGTGTATATATGAAATAAAAAAAAATTTTGAAAAAAAAAATAAAAAAATTGAAATTAAAAAAAAAGGAAAAAAAAGAGTGCAGAATTCTTAAAAAAAAAAGAAACTAAAAAAAAATTAGAACCCATTATTGTTGAAATTCAAGTTTTCCACATAGATTTTGCAATCTGATCTTTTTAAAAAAAGTGATTTATTAATTTTAATTGCATCAATTATATTTTTTTTCTTGCTTTGATCTTTTATTTCATTTTTTTTCTTACGTTGATTATTTTTTCTATCTCAATTGTTTTCTTTTCTCGAATCATTGATTTCTTTCTATTCTAATTGCTTCTCGTTGTGATTTTTCTTATTCAATTGCTTATTTTGTTTGTAATTTCGTTTTTTCCCCTAAAGTTCTATTGTTTTGTTCTCTTTGTTTCTTAAAATTTTGTTCTTTTTCTTCTTCCTTTAACTCTTTGTATTCTATTAGTTGAGTTTGAATTGTTGCAAGAAGATTTTTGTTTGAGTTTGTTTGAGTTCAATAAAGAACTGAAAGAGGGGACTAAGAGAGGAAAAAGACAAAAAGAATGTGAGAGCTTATAAGAGGGTAAAAGTCAAATTTGAGTAAACACGAGTGTGAGTGCCATTAATCTTGACCGAAACACGTGAGTTAGTATTGTGAGATTTTTTTTGTAGTCTAAGATTGTTTTGAAGGTGTGTCGACAATGGTGGATTCAAAGTTGATGATAGAAGCTTTAGTAAGTGAGATGAGAAGAGTTTTGAGAGTGGAGATGGAGCAGGTTCATGAACAGTTAGATTGAGTAGAGAATGCACATGTGGAGGAGTCACAAAACACTTATAATATACATAGGAGGGGGAGAGTTCATATCAGGGGTTTACATCATTTGGTATCAGAGTCTAAGTTCTAAATCAGGGTTGATCTATCCTATTTATTTGTTTTCTTGTTATTATTTCATCTTTCTATCTTGTGATCTTTTTGTGTTCTTCTTCCTTCTTATCTTCTTTTGATTTCTTGTATTCTTGAGTTCACATATATATATTTGGAAAAAAATATGAAAAAAAAATTCAGAATTAAAAAAAGAGAGTGTAGAATTCTGAAATATAAAAAGAAAAGGAGAAATTCGAAAAAAAAAGTTTAGAATTCAGTATTGTTGAAATTCAAAATTTCACCTATTTTGTGCAATCAACAAAAAAAGAGAACCAATAATGTTGTTTACATCAATTGTTTTTTTTTCTTGCTTTGATCTTTAATTCGTTTTCTTATCTTATTTTGATTTTTTTTCCTATCTCAATTGTTTTCTTTCCTCTAGTAGTTGATTTCTTTCTATTTTAGTTGCTTCTTGTTCTGATTTTCTTATTCCTTATCTTGTCTTTAATTTTTCCTAAAGTTCTATTGCTTTGTTCCTTTGCTCCTTAAAATTATGTTTGTTTTTCTTCCTTTGCTTCTTAAAATTCTGTTTGTTTTTTTCTTCCTTTGCTCTTTGTAGTCTATTAGTTGAGTTTGGATTGTTGCAAGAAGATTTTTGTGTGAGTTTGTTTAAGTTCAATAAAGAACTGAAAGAAGGGACTAAGAGAGGAAAAGGCAAGAGAGTGTGAGCTCATAAGAGGGAAAAAGCAAAAATTTGAGTAAATACAAGTGTGAGTGCCATTAATCTTGAGAGAAACACGTGACCTAGTGTGAGTGAGATGAGGTGAGTTTTGAAAGAAGAGATAGAACAAGTTCATGAACATTTAGATTGGGTAGAGAATTCACAAAATACTCCCAATATGCATAGGTGAGAGATAGTTCAATCAAGGAAAGTGAGTTTTGAAGGTAGAGAGAATTATAGAGATGATTTTGATGAAATTGACAGGGATTTGAGTATAAGATATGGTGGGAAGTTTAGAAAAGTTGGGAATTTGGAAAATAATAACTTTGGTAGTTTTAAGATGAAGGTTCCATAGTTTCAAGGAAAAAATGACCCTGAAGCTTATCTAAATTGGGAGAGAAAGATGGAGTTGTTGTTTGGTTGTCACAACTATTCTGAGTCGAAAATGGTAAAGTTGGCTATCATGGGATTTACTGACTATGTTATTATTTGGTGGGATCAATTGATTTTAAGCAGGAGACGAAATGGAGAAAGGTCTATTAAGACATGGGAGGATATGAAAGCAGTTATGAGGAAGCGATTTATTCCAAGTCACTACCATAGGGACTTATTTAAGAAGTTGCAAAGCCCTACTCAAGGTTCTAAAAGTGTTAAAGACTACTATAGTGATCAAGTGAGGTTACAAAAAAAAGAGAGTGAAGAAAAGAAAATGAGTGAAAAAATTAAGAGAGAAAAAGAGAGAGATGTTGAGAAAATTATGAGAGAAAAAGAGATAAAGGCCAAAAAAGTCAGATAGAAAAAGAAAGAGATTATGAAAGAAAAAGAGATAGAGGCCAAGAAAATTAAGAGAGAAAATGAGAGAGAGGTCGAGAAAATTGATGGAGAAATTAAGAGAACAAATTTGGTCATTGAAAGAAAAATTGAGAGAAAACAAATGAATTTGTATGCAAGAGAAAGTAAGATCGAAAAAGGTTTTCTTTTCAACTATGCCAATAATTGTACTAATGTGCTTCACTCTTATTTACCCAATATTGAAGTTTCTCTTTTGCAGGGTAATGTTCTCAATGCATATGAGAAAGTGGCATTTGATAAGTTATTTGAACATAATGAATTTATGTTTAGAGAAAACAAATTGTTTATGCTTAAATATTCATTGCATGACTTGCTTGTTAAGGAAGCACAAGGAGGTGGTTTGATGAAGAATTTTTACACATCTAAGACTTTAAATGTTTTGCATATGAAACATGATGTGGAACGAATATATGAGAAATTTATCACTTGTAGACAAGCTAAGTCTAAAATGAAGCCTAATGGATTATTTACTTCTTTACATATACCTAGTGAACCTTAAATTGACTTATCTGCAGATTTTGTGTTGAGTTTACCTAGGTAAAAATGGGGTAGAGATTCTATATATGCGGTTGTTGACAGATTTTCTAAAATGACACATATCATACCATGTCATAAAACCGATGATGTATCACATATTGATAATTTATTTTTCAAGAAAATTGTGAGATTGCATGGCATGCCTAGAAGTATTGAATCTAATTTATTTTTGAAACATGTCAAGTTTGTATATAATAAGAGTAAGTATTTTGCAACTAAGTTTTCACATTTCGAAATTGTGCATGGTTTTGATCCATTAACTCCTTTGAATTTAATTCCTTTACGGATGGATGATTGTGTTAACTTAGATGAAAAGAAGAAAGTAGATTTTGTTAAGAAGATCTATAAGAAGGCAAGACAAAAAATTAAGAGAAAAATTGAACTATATGCCAATCAAGTTAAAAAGGGACACAAAAGAATTGTATTTGACCTGGGCAATTAGGTTTGGTTACATACGAGGAAGAAAATATTTCTAGATCAAAAGCGTTTTAAACCACTTCAAAGAAGACATGGTTTTCCTGAAGCAAATGAAAGAATCTATGACAATGCCTACAAGTAAGATCTTTTAGTTAAGTATAATGAGAGTGTGTGTTTCAAAGTTATTGATTTAATTTTTTTATGTAGGAGCTTATTTGAGGAAAAATCTTTTTCAAGAGGAGGGGAATGATATGAGCATGGCTAACGAATGGAAATGGAGTGTAGGCCGTCTTCAAGTTCCACTTGGATCAATTAGAAGAGTTTGGGCTAAAAGATTCAAAGAAGAATTTAATGGTTTAATTTTAGAAGTCCATCAAGGAGATACATGCATTACTACAAAAGAAGAGTCCAAAACTGGTCCATATCATTAAAACCCACTTAAATATGGGTCAAAACCAGCCAATTTGAATATAGACCTAACTGAATATAGGCCTAAAATAATGAATTTATTTAATGGCCCAATTTAAGCTACGTTTTTTCTGATTTATTTACTTTTAATGTTTTGTTTATTTGACTAGGAAAGTTTCTAGAAGAGTTTCCTATTTGTATTTTTTCTTGCCCTATATGAGTTTCTTATTTGATAGTTTTTAGAACAGTTTCCTATTTCTAATTTTCCTTGTCCTATAGGAGTTTCCTATGTAGTTTTTCTTGTTAGTTTATGTTATTGGTCTATAAATAAGCATGTAAGCTCATGAACAATATAGATTATCATTAATAATATTGAGAGGGTTTTCTCTTTGGTTTAAAGAACTTTTATGAACTTATCAAGATTTATCTTGTAGCGTTCAAGCAAGACTTATCACTCACAATCTTTGTAATAACCGTAAAATTTAACGAAAATTCCAATTAAAGGAAATTTAGAATAAAAGAGAGAATTTTGACAATAGAGATAAGAACTGTAGAAAATATGTATATTTATTATATGGATTAAAGAATTACAAAAGAAATATGAGAATTTATGTTTTGACGCGCTATAAGCAAATATATTTTTATTTATTTAGAAATGATTATGATTTGTTAAAAGTAAGTGGACTTTTAAGTAAAAGAAGTATTGTGTTGTTTAAAATAATTATACCGGCCTCCATTGAATTTTTATGGTATTTTTAGAAATATTCTTTCTTTTAATATGGATAAAGATATTTGTTTTGAAATTTGTTCTATTATGATGTTTATCAAGAAAAATCGTAATTTAAGAGTTTAACTGAAGATTTACGAGAATGGAAATTTTTAAGAATTTTTGGGATATTTTAAGATGAAAAACAGAATTTATATGAATTTTTATAAAATAAAAACTAATTATTAATTATTTAATAATTATAAAAAAAAATTATTTCAGAAACCATAAAATGAGAAACCGGGGCGACGAATTCGAAGAAGAAGAAAATGGAAAAAATGCATAGTGCTGCATAATGAGTTAATAGTGACTTTAAATCTTTTCTCTCGATTTGGAGTACCAATTGGCTTCCGGTATCAAAATTGAAAGTGTTATTGGATTCAGGACGAAGAGTACTTCAGTTTTGACCGATCAGTTTTTCAAATCAACCGTTGAATCGTCGTAGATCTGAAGTAGAAAATCTTAGTAAAAGGTAAATTCTGAAAAACCTTAGAAACTTCTAATTAGAAATCTGACTCCGTAGATGGATTCAGAAACTAGATAAATATGAAGATATGAAATTGTTTTGTTGATTCTGTAAAATTTTTGTGACGGTAAATAGTATTTTCCGGCGATAAATAGTGGCGGTGAATAGTGTTTTTCGGTGATGAACAGTTCCAAGCTCATTTAAGGTTTTTGGACCTTCCGGACTCGATTTTGGGGTTTGTTTTACCGAATTTAGACCAGAAACGAAAATTTTAGGACTGTCCAATTTGGAGCCCTAACTTGTCAAAGGGTTTTTCATACTATAGCGCATGTTTTACGAATTTGGTTTATAACTCTCTCGTATGATTTTAACTAGTTGGAATGTAAGCTAGATTGTTTTACCGCTTTGAAAACCAATATGTTCCAACCATGTTAGAAATTATAAATTTTAATCATAGTTGAACCCTAGGTATGCAAGGAAAACATCTAGACTGATGATGAGTGAGTTTTATACTCATAAATTAAATATTTTCATCTTATCTTTTGTCATAATTAAGCATAAATCTCCCTTACTTGTCTTTAGTTTTGTGTCTTTCTTACAGATGGAGAGAAGAGTAGAAAATGGACTTAATTGGAGGAATCAGAGTTAAATTGTGGTTCTTTGGGAATGATGTCTATAAATCAAGCAGATAAAACAAATTCATTAAGGATGGCTGAGTAAGGAGCATTATCATATTGTCTCTTGAGACGCATCCTAATGGATATATGCACAAATTTATTCTTGATTTATGATCACATTTTCAAAAGAACTAAAACATAAAGATTTAAGGCAAAGCACCCAATGTTGAGAATATGTTTGCTGATTGTAGTCCAGCCCAACCTTGCTGTAGTACTTGGGCCATATCTCCGCAAATACATATCCAATATGTATGAAATTTGGTAGGTGTGTAGCTGACATAATTGGGTACAACTTTCATGTTCAAGTGGTCAGAAAATAAGGACATTAAAAGGGCCAAAAGTGGGCTAGAAGAGAATCTGACTACTGCTGCAGTCCAGCCCGACTTTGCTCTAGTATTTTGACCATAACTCCCACATTACGTATCCAATTTGTCTACAATTTATCTTGACGGAAAGCTAATGAAATTTTCTACAACTTTCGTGTTGATGAAGTCAGAAAATTCGGCGGTTTTCAAGACGATATTCAAGTATCAATTTCGGTTCACATGATGGAATTCAAATTGTCAACTTTGTACAACTTCCTACCTAACAATTTTGACAATTACCACACCAACCACACTTAATTGTATCTATAAATAGAGGGCTTGAGGGGAGTGTTAGGGAGTTTTTGGAGAGCTTTGGATAGAGCTTGGGAAAGCTTTGTTGGAATTCTACGAACTTGTAATGTTATTCTCTCTTTAGACATCTTGTATTTTTCATCTTCTTTCGTAATATTATCATGTTTCTTCATCTTTCATTTCACTTTCTTGCCTTGATTATGGAGAACTAATCTCCTAATGCTAAGGTGAAAGGGTGAAACTCTTGGTATGAGAATAATAATTTATCTAACTCTTAATCTTAATGTTTATCTTTGATATTGTATTTATCTTCCTATTTCTTTTCTCATAATTATTTCTTAATGGCTGGTTTTATCATACCGCCGATTTCTTGTTATGTTATTGGCTGGTTTTATTAGACCGCCTATCTCTTATTATTTTCATGGTTGGCTTTGCCACCTACTTTATTTTATTTTACTATTGGTTGGCTTTGCCACCTATTCTATTTCATTTTATTTTGTTATGTTAATTCATTTTCTACCTTTCATTTTTTGCATAAGTTAATCTTGTAAAATGTGAATTTTGATATATTGTAGACAATATAATGATTGGCACAATTTATGCTTGAATCCATTTACAAGTTATCTTTTGCATCTTTGTATTTTTAATCTTGTAAAGTGTGAACCTTGATACATTGTAGACAATTTTTGGTACAATAAATACTTGAATCACTCTTGATTTATTGTAGACAATATGGTGATTGGCACAATGTACGCTTGAATCTATTTTACAAGAATGTTTCAATTATTAGAAAGGAGGTAAATATAATTCATGTATAAACAAAATTGAGCTTAAATTAACATATCATCCGATTAGAACTTTATTCGTGTAAAGATTCTAATTGAGTAATAAAAGAGTTAAATTTATTTTTATTCGATATACCAAGAGTGGATCTCCTAACCTTAGCATGCTTCTTTACCTTGAATACATCTTCATTTAATTTCAGTATATTAGTTCTTTGCATATTTTGTTCAATATTCCTCTCACAAAACAAGACATCGGGAACTAGGTTAAAAGTATTTATTTCGGATCTATATTAGAATTTTCTCTCAATTGGCAATCTCTGTGGGATCGACCTTGCATACCACTAAATCTATACTCCAATAGATTCGTGCACTTGCGAGTTTTAATTAAAACAACAACAACTGATAATTCTCTATTTGAGCTAGATTTATAGAAATGCGAATTTAGTCATAGAAATGAACTATGTTAGCCATGAAATGATTTGATGCATGCGAACATCTATGCGACGTCTACAGACGATATGTTTAATGGGAAAGTTTATGATGATAAAGGTTTATATGAGAATACATGGATGAAACATATTTTAGAACAGAATTTTATGCATGAAAAGAGTTAGATGGAGAATTATAGCTTTATTGTAATGTTATTGAAATGTTTTACTTTAAACTCTTTGAATAGCATATTTTCAAATGTTTTCCATTGGAGGAACCCTTTTAGATCACTGTTAGCTAGCCGCAGGGAGTCCTAGCCCTGGTGCACCATGGTCATGCGAAGGCTTCGGCCTAAGATACTGTGACGGGCATATGACTGCCTAAGACACAGGATTTCATGCGAAAGCTTCGGCCTAGGATACTGTGACTGGCATATGACTGCCTAAGACACAGGGATTTAGGGTGAACTTATGTCTACGCCTACAGTGATTGCCATACCCTTGCTGTGTGCTTAGGGGAATTTAGGGTGGATTTATGTCTATGCCTACAGTGATTACCCTACCCTTACTGTGTGCTTGGGGAAGATGATTGATCTGTTAGGAAATACCTCCAATAAACTAGTGTATTTTTCTTAAAAATTAAATATTTCTAAACAATCTCATTCATCATTGTTATTGCATAAATAACTTCATTTATTACTTACCATGCATAATTGATTTGCTCTACTGTTACTGATTTAATCATGTTTTATCTTTTGAACATACATTTGAACTGTTTAACTTTTCTTTCCATAAATTATAGTTAAATGCTTAATGTTTCTATTATTATCTTTACATTTTGATTTCAATTATTAAACTCATTGCGAAACATTCGTGCTTGATTTGCCCTGTTTCTGTTATAGTGTGATTTATCCATTCACTGAGATGTGGTGATCTCACCCCTCTTCTATTTCCTCCCCACAGATAGTCAAAGAGACTTTGATCCAGCTATAGCTTCGTAGGAGGCTGAAGATAGCGTTGGTGAGCCCCAGTTTAGACAATGCTCTTTTGTACTGTTTGTTTAGTTTAGTTTATGTCTAGTGTACCTCCATGAACATACAGGCAGGATCCTCGTTTCTTGCGTATTTTGATGTGTTGTTTGAAAAAATGGTTTTATGTTTTACAACGATGTTTGTATTATGAGGCCATGGGCCAAGTTGAATCACATATGTTGGATTCATGAGATATATATATATATATATATATATATATATATATATATATATATATATATATATATACAGTATTTTCTAATATTGGATGTGGCATATGTGGCCAGTTATATTTATTATGTACTCTGGATTGTATGCTGGATGTTTGTGCATGCTATGTGTTAGGCTTGCCGCTAGGGGGAAACCCTTATGTCGTGCCGGTCATGTGTTCCATCATTTGGGGCCATGACAGAGTGGTATCAGAGTTTTAGGTTTTCCTGTGTTCATGGAGTAACGGACCTTTAGGTAGGACTTTGAGTATAGGTATGAATCCGGACATACTTATACTCACGGTGCTGCTAAAGGGGTTCGATAGAATGTTGTCCTTTTGTTCAAGTAAGTCAGTTTATAGTATGCTATGTTGGCATGGTTAAGTGACGGTTGGGCTATCTCTGTTTTATGGCGAGATGCCAGTTATATGAGATATTATATGCCTTCTCTTGCTGTGTGCTTGGGAAAAAACCCATACAGAGTCTCTTCGCATGTCCTCTTGAATGGTAGTAGGGCAAACCTCAGCGGAATGCTGAGTTTAGGCAAATCCTATACCACCAAGGTACGGAAGGGGTAAAACTCTGGTATGATGGTTTTTGAATGTGACATCTGTTATACCCGGTTGTCTAGATATGGTAGATTGTGATGTGATATTGAGAATGAATTTGTTGGCATTATGTCATGTCATTTTGAAATGTCACTAGAAGGTGATTAAATTCAATATTCTAGGAGAATTTTCTCTCTTGATACAAAGAAATCTTAGTGAGATACCCAGTAACCTAATCTCTGCTTTAGCAGTCCATAAGTGATTACAAAAAGGTGCCAAGGATAGTTGGCAGTGGTAAGAGATGCTGATATAAAGTATATCAGTGTAAATCAAGTTCCAGTGATTAGAGAATTTTCTGATATAATTCCTGAAGAATTGCCAGGATTACCCCGAAATAATAAATAAAATTTGGTATTGATTTATTTCCTGGCAGGCGTCTATATTTCCATATAGAATGGCACCCACTGAACTTAAAGAACTGAAAAAGAAATAGTTACAAGACATGTTAGACAAGGGATTTAAAAGCCCTAGTACTTTTACTTGGAGTGCTCTAGTATATGGATCACTATGATTATACATAGATTATAGATAGTTGAATAAAGTGACAATGTGGAATAAATACTCATTACCTCGTATAGATGATCTATTTGATCAGTTAGAAAGTGCTCAACATTTTTTTAAAAAAAATTTAACTTGATTTGATATTTAGATATCATCAATTAAAGATAAGAGAAAAGGATATTAAAAAAAAATTGCTTTCAGGATTCGGCATGGACAGTATGAGTTTATAGTTATGTCATTTGGATTGACAAATGCCCCAGCTACATTCATAGAGTTAATGAATAAGTAATTAAGTCATCTCTAAATCAAGTTGTTATTATATTTATTGATAATATACAGATGATCATAAGCAATATTTAAAGATAGTATTACAAACTCCAAGGGAGTATCAGCTATATGCTAAGTTCTCAAAATATGAATTTTGACTTAGTAATAGTACTTTCTTAAGGTATGTGGCTAGCAAGATGATATCCAAGATAACCCTAAGAAAGTAAAAGTGGGTCCACATCTTGCTACAGTTACAGATGAAGATCCAAGTCCAATTTACGCTTTCTGCTATTGTTTGCCGTCCATTCTATTTGAGCAATAGTTGAATCAGGTACATGAACATATGCTTGTAAGGCATCAATCAACTTCTCAGTATTTGAAGCCGAAATGAGAATTCGTCGTGTTGAGTGTGGGATAAACTTCTATTACATAGCTTGATCTAGAAAAGACAACAAACCATCAAAGAAGTGATTAACATTTAACAAACCTATCGGTTTGTGATGCATATTCAGTTATGCCCAAGAGACTATTTGGAAAATCTCCTCTAAAGTACCAAAACCACCTGGTAAGGCAATAAAGGCGTCAGCATTACTCATCATTCTAGCCATGCATTCATGCATGGAAGCTACTCTATATTCTTTTCCAATTGTTTTCCCTATGTTGCTGGATGCAGCTAGAGTTGTAGGAATAATACCTAGAACTTGGCATCCTCCTACATGTGCAGCTGTAGCCATACACCCCATTAACCCACAGTTACCTCCACCATAGACTAGATGAATTTTTCTTCTGGCCAGCACCATACCCAAGTTTTGTACTGCTTTCACATATTCCCCATCTTTTCCAGGACTGGAATCACAAAAGATACAGATATTTCGAAACTAGTGGAATGTTGTTCCCTCCATAATTGTTCTTACCTTAACTTTGAGTATAGACAAAGATACTAATATAAGTATTTATTGAACTCAGAGAAGGGCATATTTATAATAGCTATGGGAATAGGCCAGAATTTTATTAGAATAGCTATGTGAGTGATTGGTGGATATCAGCTAAATTAAAGGTAAAAAAAAAGGCAAGCATGTATATGTACAGTAGTTATGACTGTGACCCATATTAAGCACATAAAGAGCATAAGATAAAATATCACCAGAAATCTGTCTTTTTCTTGTTGTCTTTGATGAAGCATTGATGTCTTGAAAGGTTATAGGTGATAGCCGTCATTGTAAAAAAGAAAAAAAAAGTGAAAATGCAAACCAATTAATTGTTGAAGAGGAACAATCAAATGGTTTATTTTGTTTTCTCAATGTTTTTACCAGTCGACTATTGGTTTATAAGTCGACTAACTATTTTGAGAAATTTTAATTTGGACTGGTTATTCACAGTTGATTGATTATATATATTTTGAAGCAACCAACTGCATCCTACCAGTTAACTATGTGCTATTGTTATTCACAGACTTTATAGGTTCAGAAATATTTCTTTTCCATATGATATGCTTCCGCCGAATAACAATATATTTGAATTAAATTTTGGCACATATATTCAAAATTTGCGGCCACCGATTGCGGCCACCGATTTTCATCAAAATAGTAGCTAGATTTTGTTTATAGATTTTCAAGAAATACGACCACCGATTTTAATTTCTTGTCGATATTTTTTTCCAAATTTCTGACTTCCTATTTTGGCACCATGCTCTATTACGTGTTTCGTATTTTCTGTTACATTGTCCTACATTAATATTTGGCATGAAATGCAAGATTCTTTTTCCTTACTATAAGGAGGGTTAATTTCTAATATATGGAACTCAGTTATTATGGTGTTCAACTTATTAGTAGATTAAAGTAATAGGGATTTTGAAAAGAATAGATGGATGATGATCTAATGGTGCTTTGATGAATGTAATCAAAGGAATTAACGGTGTTGAAGTTTCTGAGGAGTAAAGTATGGAAAGTAAGATTTAAGTTAATATCTAAATTTTTAATTTGGAAACATGGAGAATATTTTGAAAATCATCTCCGAAAATAATGTAAATAATCAAGATATTTGTGTTAAAGGTTTAAATCGAATTTAGTATTTAATATGTGAATTATGTTGAGATTGAAAATTCACGTATGAATAATTGTTGAGAAAAGAGATTTCAGAAGAAGTCATAGATTGTAAATATGGATAAACCGAGATAATAAGGATATACTGAAATATAAAAAAAAATGGTACTAATATAATAGTAAAAAGAAGATACAAGTGAAATTTTTCATTGGTGGGTATGTTGGCAAATACGAATTGAATATATTATCTCAAAAGAGTTAGTCAGGAAGTCTAAAGACCTTTATTAGATTATAGTATGACTGATACTAAATTTAAATGATGTGTTTATACATTAGAAGTTATGCTTTAAGTATCTTTATATTATTGTGGTGAAAGTTGGGAGAAATTAATTGTCTTTAGTTGAACTTGCTCATAGCAGTAATTATCATACCAATATACAATGGCATCATTTGAAGTTTTACATGAACATCATAGGTTTCTTAATATGTGAGTGAATTGAGAAAAGTTAAACTTTGGAAATCTAATTTGGAATAACATGCAATAGATAAAATATGACTTATCTAAATTGATGATGCTAGCTTGGAGAGCATGCTTCAAGCATATGTTTTTGAGATTGGTAGGAGATTTCTTAGTAGAATTTGTCTATAATAAAATGATATTGGAATATTTAAGCTTTATGTAAGAGGTGTTACAAATGTTATGTTAAATGACTCAGTGGAGTTAAATTTATTATAAGATGTCATTGATAAAGTGAAATTGATTAGAAAAAAAATACTGAAAACTCAATACAAGTCAAAAGTTTACAAGGACTATGAATGCTGAGCACTAGGAATTTTCAGTTGGTGACCATATATTCTTTAATGACTCACCAATGAAAGAGGTAATGAGATTTGGAAAGAAATGGAAGTTACACCCTCGGTATAAAGAACCATTTGAAATTCTTGATAGGATCGGTACAGTGGCTTATTGTTTGGCTTTACCTCTTAAATTGGGTAATGTCCATCTAGTTTTTTTTCATATGTCTATGCTAAGGAAATATTTACCGTATTCTACACATGTTATACAGTGTCCATAGATTCAGTTACAAAAAGATTTAACCCATGAGGAATAACCAGTAACAATAGTGGTCAGACAAATAAAGAAGTTACGGTCAAAAGAAATACCTACAGTAAAAGTGATATGAAAAAATCATTCTTCTGAGAAAACTACTTGGGAAAGAGAGGAGGATATACGCGCTAGATATTTGTATTTATTTGAACAATGAGATTAGTATTTATCTGCAACTATGGTGATGAAATTCGGGGACCGAATTTCTTTAAGGGGAAAGAATGTAATAACCGTAAAATTTAACCAAAATTCCAATTAAAGGAAATTTAGAATAAAAGAAAGAATTTTGACAATAGAGATAAAAACCGTAGAAAATATGTATATTTATTACATGGATTAAAAAATTACAAAAAAAATATGAGAATTTATGTTTTGACGCGCTATAAGCAAATATATTTTTATTTATATAGAAATGATTATGATTTGTTAAAAGTAAGTGGACTTTTAAATATAAAAAAGTATCGTGTTGTTTAAAATAATTATACCAGCCTCCATTGAATTTTTATGATATTTTTAGAAATATTCTTTCTTTTAATATGAATAAAGATATTTGTTTTGAAATTTGTTCTATTATGATGTTTATCAAGAAAAATCGTGATTTAAGAGTTTAACTGAAGATTTACGAGAATGGAAATTTTTAGGAATTTTTGGGATATTTTAAGATGAAAAATGGAATTTATATGAATTTTTATAAAATAAAATCTAATTATTAATTATTTAATAATTATAAAAAAAAATTATTTCAGAAACCATAAAATGAGAAACCGGGGCGACGAATTCGAAGAAGAAGAAAATGGAAAAAATGTATAGTGCTGCATAGTGAGTGAATAGTGACTTCAAATCTTTTCTCTCGTTTTGGAGTACCAATTGGCTTCCGGTATTAAAACTGAAAGTGTTATTGGATTCAGGATGAAGAGTACTTCAGTTTTGACTGATCAGTTTTTCAAATCAACCGTCGAATCGCCATAGATCTGAAGTAGAAAATATTGGTAAAAGGTAAATTTTGAAAAACTTTACTTAGAAACTTCTAATTAGAAATCTGACTCCGTAGATGGATTCAAAAACTAAATAAATATTAGAATATGAAATTGTTTTGTTGATTCGGTAAAATTTTTGTGACGGTAAATAGTATTTTTCGGAGATGAATAGTGGCGGTGAATAGTATTTTTTGGCAGTGAACAATACCCAAGTTCATTTAAGGTTTTTGGACCTTCCGGACTCGATTTTGGGGTTTGTTTTACCGAATTCAGACCAAAAACGAGGATTTTAAGGCTGTCCAATCTGGAGCCCTTACCTGTGAGTGGATTTTTCATACTATATGTAATAACCCTCAGCTAATAAAAACTTTGAAAGTTAAGTACAAATCATTTGAAATAAGGAAATTGAGAACAATGTAAAATTTTAGAGCGTTTCTGACCTTTCTTCGAATCTGTCTTCACTCATATAAGTATAAATCTCTCATATGAAATCAAAATTAAGTGACTCGACTTTCTGTTGAAAGATAAGACATATATCAACAACTTTGATGTTGGGAACTTTTGCTAATTCCGTGAATATTATAGTGATAAGAGGCAAAAACCGAAGCACAGTGTGGTCTGGACCTTTGCTCACTATTTTATGCATAATACCTTCATATGAACTCCAAATTAGGTGATTCAAGTGGCTAATGAAAGTTAAGAGAAAGGGCTACAAGTTTTTTGTTGGACGTTTTGTCAAATTCGGCCATTTACAGGAGGCACTGTAGCCCCGAAGCACAGCCGTGCTCCAGGACACGGCCAGGCCGTGCTTCGGGCTGTTTTATGCATTTTCTGCAGCCTCTTCTCCTTCATTTCATCTGACTCTCACCCTTTCTCTCTCTAAAAATTTTATCTACCTTCTCTCTAAGATATCTCATCATCCAGACGTCCAATTTGAGCAAACAAGGTACCGTTGGACTCGTGTGAAGGAGAACTACAAACCCCACCGATCAGTTTCGCCGGAAAATAGCCGGATTGTCGCCGGAAAATCGCATGAATAGTAACCTCCAAGGTAAATTCTATCCAATCGTGTTTTAGACTTCGTTTTTACCGAAATTCTTTCTATAGATAGTTTTAGAATTAGTTTCTATGCTAGAATATAGGGTTTTTAGGTTTCGGCATAAATAGTGTTTTCGGCGAGTGAATAGTATTTTTCGGCATGAATAGTGCTGTTTAGGATTTATTTAATTTTCATGTTATGTCTATGTTTTCTAGGTTATTGAACCATCACGAGGTGAAATTCTCGTTGTTGGACTCCTAGTAAGGTGAGTTGGTTTTTCATACTATAGCGCATGTTTTAGGAATTTGATTTATAACTCTCTCGTATGATTTTAATTAGTTGGAATGTATGTTAAATTGTTTTACCGCTTTGAAAACTAATATGTTCCAACCATGTTAGAAATTATAAATTTCAATCCTAGTTGAACTCTAGGTATGCAGGGCAAGCATCTAGACTGATAATTCTCCATTTGAGCTAGATTTATAGAAATGCGAACTTAATCATAGAAATGAACTAAGTTAGCCATGAAATGATTTGATGCATGATGAGCATCTATGTGACGTCTACGGACGATCTATGTTTAAAAGGGAAAGTTTATTATTATAAAGGTCTCCATGGGAATTCATGGATGAGATATATTTTAGAACGAAATTTTATGCATGAAAAGAGCTAAATGGAGAATTATAGCTTTATTGTAAAGTTATTGAAATGTTTTACTTTAAACTCTTTAAATAGCATATTTTAAATGTTTTCTATTGAAGGGACCATTTTAGATCACTGTTAGCTAGCCGCAGGTAGTGCTAGCCCTGGTGCACCATGATCATGTTAAGGCTTCGGCCTAGGATACTGTGACGGGCATATGACTGCCTAAGACACAGGGATTTAGGGTGGACTTATGTCGACGCCTACAGTGATTGCCATACCCATTGCTATGTGCTTGGGGGAATTTAGGGTGGACTTATGTCTACGCCTACAGTGATTGCCATACCCATTGCTATGTGCTTGGGGAAATTTAGGGTGGACTTATGTCTACGCCTACAGTGATTACCCTACCCTTGCTGTGTGCTTAGGGGAGATGATAGATCTGTTAGGAAAGACCTCCAATAAACTAGTGCATTTTTCTTAAAGATTAAATATTTCTAAAATACCTAATTTATTATTGCTATTGCATAAATATCTTCATTTATTACTTACCATGCATAATTGATATGCTTACAGTTATTGATTTAATCCTGTTTTATCTTTTGAACATACATTTGAAATGTTTAGCATTCTTTCAATAAATTATGGTTAAATATTTAATGTTTTCTATACCTTGATTTCAATTATTTAATTCATTGAGAAACACTCGTGCTTAGTTTGCCCTGTTTCTGTTATAGTATGATTTACCCATTCACTGAGATGTGGTAATTTCACCCCTATTCTGTTTCCCCCCACAGATAGTCAAAGAAACTTTGATCCAGCTACAGCTCCGTAGGAGACTGAATATAGCATTGGTGAGCCCCAGTTTGGGCAAGGCTCCATTGTACTAGTTGTTTTGTTTAGTTATGTCTAGTGTATCTCCATGAACTTACAGGCAGGATTATCGCTTCTTGTGTACTTTAATGTGTAGTTTGGAAAAACAGTTTTATGATTTACAACTATGTTTGTATTATGAGGCCATGGGCCAAGTTGAATCACGGATGTTGGATTTATGAGATGTATATATATATATACAGTATTTTCTTATATTGGATGTGGCATATGTGGCCAGTTATATTTATTATGTACTCTGGATTGTGTGCTGAATGTTTGTGCATGCTATGTGTTAGGCTTACGACTAGGGGGAAACCCTTATGCCGTGACGGTCATGTGTTCCATCATTTGGAGCCGTGACATTATGGTATCAGAGCATTAAATTTCCCTGTGTTCATGGAGTAACGGACCTTTAGGTAGGACTTTGAGTATGGGTATGAATCCGGACATGCTTATACTCACGGTGCTGCTAAAGGGGTTCGATAGGATGTTGTCTTTTTGTTTAAGTAAGTCAGTTTATAGTATGCTATGTTGGCATGGTTAAGTGATGGTTGGACTATCTCTGTTTTATAGCGAGATGTGTCTTAAAGAATTTAATAAATTGAGACAGATACCAAATATGATGGTTTCTGAATGAGACATCATGATGGTTTCTGAATGTGACATCCGTTATACCCGGTTGTCTAGATATGGTAGATTGTGATGTGATATTGAGAATGAATTTGTTGGCATTATGTCATGTCATTTTGAAATGTCACTAGAAGGTGATTAAATTCAATATTCTTGGAGAATTGTCTCTCTTGATACAAAGAAATCTTAGTGAGATACCCAGTAACCTAGTCTCTGCTTTAGCAGTTCATAAGTGATTACAAAAATGTGCCAATGATAGTTGGCAGTGGTGATAGATGCTAATATAAAGTATACCACTGTAAATCAAGTTCCAGTGATTAGAGAATTTTCTGATATAATTCCTGAGGAATTGCCAGGATTACCCCGAAATAATAAATAGAATTTAGTATTGATTTATTTCCTAGCCAGCATCTATATTTCCATATAGAATGGCACCCACTGAACTTAAAGAACTGAAAAAGAAGTAGTTACAAGACATGTTAGACAAGGGATTTAAAAGCCCTAGAACTTTTACTTGAAGTGCTCTAGTTCTATTTGTGAAAAAGAAAGATGGACCACTATGACTATACATAGATTATAGACAATTGAATAAAGTGACAATGTGGAATAAATACTCATTACCTCATATAGATGATATGTTTGACTAGCTACAAGGTGCTCAACATTTTAAAAAAAATTGTTTCTCCTTTGACGAGGTTGACAAAGGAAGCAATAAAATTTGACTAGTAAGATGAATGTGAAAGAAATTGCTAGAAACTAAGAAATGTTAGATTACGGCGCCAGTACTGTCTACTTCTTTAGGCACTAAAGGATATACGATATGTTGTGATACATAGAGAATGGGATTAAGGTATATGTTGATGCAATATGGTCGAGTCATTGCATATGTATCTAGACAGCTTAAGCCACATGAGCAAAAATTGTCAGACTTATGATTTGAAAATAACAGTAGTAGTTTTACTCTCAAAACTTGGAGGCATTATCTGTATGGTGATACATGTAAAATTCATACAGTTTCAATCATCTTTAGTTGAGTAGGTGAAAAAGGCACAGGACGATGATGCCTATTTATGTAAGAAAATTTAAGAGGTCAAGAATGGCAGTGATATTGAATTTAATGTAGACTCTGAAGGAATTCTGAGATTGGGCAAGCGATTGTGTATATTTAATAAAGAAGAACTTAAGGAAGAAATTTCAGAGGAAGCCCATAGATCTATATATACAATTCATCCTGAGGTAACTAAAATGTATAAAGATCTAAAAGAAATTCATTGGTGGGACAGTATGAAGAAAGATATAGTTGATTTTATATCTCGATGATTAACTTGTCAACAGGTAAAAGTAGAACACCAAAGACTTGCAAGATTACAATATCAGATAGAGATACCTGAATAAAAATGGGTTATTATTGATAGGTTCAAATTTGTCTTTGAATAAGATAGTAAGACTTCATAAGGTATTGATATCGATTATTTCTGATCGAGAACTATTGTTCACAGATTGTTTTTAGAGAGTATTTTAAGAAATTTTGGGCAGAAGTTTTACATAAAATACCGTAAGCTTTCTAATAGGTGAGTGAGTAAATGAATATTTCGTTTGTCAAGATTGTGACTTGGGTGATGTTTGATATTTGGATAGTATGTCATGAAAATATATGAATGTGTGAAAAGTGAATTGAAATGGATAAGTGGTAGACATGATATGAATAGTGAAAGTAATATATGTTAGGATTGCTTAAGGATTGGATAGTGGTGGAAAAATGTTATAAGAGGAGGATGTGAACATATTGGGTTTACTGGAAGATAGATAAGACAAAAGTAGGAAATTTGTGATTTCAATTGGTTAGAAGTAACAAATGAAAAAATATAACTTAAAATAGTGAGTTTGGACACCGAACTATATAACGATTTTTAGATGAAA
Organism: Gleditsia sinensis; assembly: GCA_037074535.1. NCBI lineage: Eukaryota > Viridiplantae > Streptophyta > Magnoliopsida > Fabales > Fabaceae > Gleditsia > Gleditsia sinensis. The sequence goes on from CM073463.1 coordinate 5,014,805, forward strand.
GGAATAAAAAAAATGATGGCCTTATGGTACTTTGAGGAATGTAATAAAGTGAATTAGTGGTACTGAAGTTCTTGAGGGATAAAATATAGAAAGTAGGATTTAAATTGATCTTTAAATTATTAATTTGAAAATATAGAGAATATTCTGAGAATCATGTCCGAAAATAATGTAAGTAATCAAGATATTTGTGTTAAAAGTTTATACTATGCTAAATCGAATTTAATATTTAAGATGTGAATTATGTTGAGATTGGAAATTCACGTATGAATAATTGTTGAGAAAAGAGATTTCAGAAGAAGCCATAGATTGTGAATATGGATTACCCGAGGTAATAAGGATATACTTAGATAAAGAAAAAATTTACTAGTATAATGGTAAAAAGAAGATACAAGTGAAATTTTTCATTAGCAGGTATGTTGGTAAGTACGAATTGAATATATTATCTCAAGAGAGTTATTCAGGAAGTCTAAAGATCTTTATTAGATAATAGTATGACTGATACTAAATTTAAATAATGTGTTTATACATTAGAAGTTATGCTTTAAGTATCTTTATATTATTGTGGTGAAAGTTTGGAGAAATTAATTGTCCGTAGTTGAATTTGCTCATAGTAGTAATTATCATGCCACTATACAATGGCATCATTTGAAGTTTTACATGAACATCATAGGTTTCTTAATATGTGAGTGAATTGAGAAAAGTTAAACTTTGGAAATCTAATTTGGAATAATATGCAATAAATAGCATATGAATTATCTAAATTGATTATGCTAGTTTGGAGAGCATGCTTCAAGCATATGTTTTTAAGATAGGTAGGATATTTCTTAACAGAATTTGTTTATAATAAAATAATATTAGAATATGTAAGCCTTATGTGAGAGGTGTTAAAAATGTTCTGTTAAATGACTCAGTGGAGTTAGATTTATTATAAGATGTTATTGATTAAGTGAATTTGATTAAAAAATATATATATACTGGAAACTCAATACAAGTCAAAAGTTTATAAGGATTATGAATGTTGAGCACGAGAAAGTATTAGTTGGTGACTATATATATAAATATATACTGGAACATTAGCTATATGCTAAGTTTCAAAATGTGAATTCTGACTTAGTAGTGTTACTTTCTTAGAGCATGTGGTTACCAAGGATGGTATTTAAGTTGATCATAAAATGGTAGAAGCGGTGTAGCAATGACCACACCCTACCATAATTACAGAGGTACGTAGTTTTCTTAGTTTAGCAGGTTATTACCGTAGATTCGTTAAAGATTTTTCAAAAATTGCCACTCCTTTGACGAGATTGACAAGGAAGGAAATAAAGTTTTACTGGTCAGATGAATATGAGAAATGTTTTTAGAAACTTAAAGAATGTTTGACTACGGTGCTAGTATTATTTATTCCCTCAGGTACCGTAGGATACACAGTATATTGTGATGCATCAAAAATTGGATTAGAATATATGTTGATGCAACATGGTCGAGTCGTTGCATATGCATCTAGACAACTTAAACCACATGAACAAAATTATCTGATTCTTGATTTGAAAATGGCAACAGTGGTTTTTGCTCTCAAAATTTAGAGGATTTATCTGTATGGTGAGACATATAAAATCTATACAAATAATAAAATCCTGAAATATATTTTCTAACAAAAAGATCTTAATTTGAGACAAAGACAATAGATGGAATTACTTAAAGATTATAATTGTACAATAGCATATCATCCAGGTAAGGCCAATGTAGTGGCTGATGCATTCACTAGGAAGTCAATGAATAATTTGGCTTATATCACAATGGTAAGAAGGCCATTAATTAAAAAAATGCATAAGTTAAAAAGTCATGGAGTAGTATTAGAGGTAAAGAAGTCTGAGATACTATTAGTCCATATACAGTTTCAATTATCTTTGGTTGAGCTGGTGAAAAAGGCATAGGAAGAGGATGCCTATTTATGCAAGAAAATTGAAGAGGTGAAGAATGGCAGTGATGTTGAATTTACTGTAGACTCTGAAGGAATTCTAAAATTAGGCTAGCGATTGTGTGTACCTAATAAAGAATAACTCAAAAAAGAGATTCTAAGGGAAGCTTATCAATCTACGTATACCATTCATCCTAAATCAACTAAAATGTATCAAGATTTAAAAGAAATTTATTGGTGGGATGGTATGAAGAAAGATATAGCTGATTATATTTCTTGATGTTTAACATATCAACAAGTAAAGACAAAACATTAAAGACCTATGGGGTTACATCAACAAATAGAAATACCTGAATAGAAATGGGAGAGAATAACTATAAATTTTGTTATAGGGCTACTGCGGACATCAAAAGAGTTTGACTCAATATGGATGATCATTGATAGGTTGACTAAATCAACACATCTTCTATTAGTGAAAACCACATATAACGTAGCTTAATATATAAATTTGATTTGAATAAGATAGTTAGACTTCGTGGGGGTATCGATATCGATTATTTATGATCAAGGACCATAGTTCACAGCTTGTTTTTCTGGAGAGTCTTCCAAGAAACTTTGGGCACGAAGTTAAATCTCAGTACTGCTTTCCATCCTCAAACAGATGGACAATTTGAGCAAACTATCCAAATATTGGAAGACATGCTTTGGGCATGTGTGATTGATTTTTAAGGTAATTGGAAAATATTATTGCCCTTAGCTGAATTTGCTTATAACAATAGCTACTAGCCAGTATACAAATAGCACCATTTGAGATTTTACATGAACATCGTAGGTCTGCTAATAAGTGAGTGAGTTGAGTAAAGTTAACATTTTAGAATCTAATTTAGAATAACATATAATAGATAGGATATGACTAACCTAAATTGATTATGCTAGTTTGGAGAGCATGCTTTAAGCATATGTCTTCGAGTTTGGTGAGAGATCTCTTAACAGAATTCACCTATAATAAAGTTATATAGGATTACTTAAAGGTTTATGTAAGAGATGTTACTAACTTTCTGTTAAATAATTCAGTGGAGTCAAACATATTGTAAGATGTCGTTGATAAAGTGAAATTGATTAGGAAAAAAATACAAGCAACTCAATACAAGTCAAAAATCTATAAAGATTATGAATGTTGAGCACTAAAAATTATCAATTGGTGACCAAATATTTTTGAAGGACTTACCCATGAAAGAGATAATGAGATTTGAAAAGAAAAAAAATGTTAAACTCTAGTATATAGACTCTTTTGAAATCTTGAACAAAGTAGGCATAATAGTATACGCCTAACCTTGCTATCAGAATTAAGTGATATTGATACAGTATTTCTTGCATCAATACCAAGGAAGTACCCATCAAGTTCTTCTCATGTTATCTGATTATAAGAAATTTAATTAGACAAGAATTTAGCTTAATTATGAAAAAAAAAATCGATGTTTATTGTCGATCAACAAGTGAAAAACTTATGGTTGAAGAAATTCCCTATGGTTAAAGTTATATGGCAAAAGCACTCAAGTGAAGAGACTTCTTAGAAAGTAAAGATGATATACAAAAGAGATATTCCTAATAGCTTGAGTAATAAGGTTCATAACTGTAATATATACGTAGGCTTCATTCCTTACTTGTGATAGGATGGTTTAAAATTCGGGGACTAAATTTCTTAAGGGGGAAAGAATGTAACACCCCTAAGATTTAGTAATTTTCATTTATGTATGAATTATTAAAAGAAATAAAGAAGTAGTGATGAAATTGAAAGGTTGTAAAGATGAAAATGAAAACTTATTAATATTTTTGGGGTCAAATTGTAATTTTCTAAAAGTTTCGGGATCCAAATGTAAATAATAAAATTTGCAAGAACTTCCTCCAACAATTAGCAAATTGTCAAATGGTCCCTCTATCATTTATTAAAAAAAGAAATAGAAATTTTTTCTATAAAACGGTGATGAATAGTATTTATCTCCTCTATTTTTTTTTCTCTATATTTGGAGTACTTTCGAACATCTGATCTTAAAACTAAGAGTACCACTAGCTTCAGGATAAATAGTACTACGATATTGGTCGAATAATTTTTCAAATTGGCCACAGAATCGCCGTAGATCAGAAGTACAAAATCTTAAAAAAAGGTAAACTCAGAAACTTCTATTTAGAGATCTAAAATTAAAAATCTGACATCGTAGATGGATTCAGGAGATGGATAAACTATAGGATATGAAGTTTTGTAGTTATCTGACAACTTTTGGTGTCATAAACAGTCATTATGATTGGCGTAAATAGTGATTCTGTAACAACTCCATTTATGTAAATGTAACAAATTTTCTTTTTATATTTGTAAAATTCTATGAAGTTATTATTACTTTAATTCTAACCACTTAACTCGTAATAATAATCATTTTAACGAAGCATAATTGTTATTAACAGTGATACAATACTGAGTTTCCATACACACCATTATTTTACAAACATTTGTACTAAGATACATATTAGTTCTAATCATCTATGTCGACTACTTCCGGAGACACTGGTGCGGGTGGCACCTCCACCAGAATCTCAGTCACATCTACGACAAATACATCTGATATAACTGGTAGTTGCCCAAGGTAGGGCACCTCGATCCAACGTACGGAAATAATAAGTGTCATAGAGAAAATCTGTATAATTATTTTTCTGAACATGATATGGAAATATAGTGAGAATTAAATCCCAATAAGTTCAACAATAAATCATAATTTACCATCAATATAGTTCATCATGTCATGTTTAGCTATATAAACTACAGAAAATATCTTTGGTTACATGAATGCATTATATCTATGCACATAAGAATCATACAGTAATGATATGTATGACAGGATTAACTATTTTTAGAATATCATATGATGACTATCAATTTATTCTCATATCAAGCTACCCCGGTCAGAGTGAGTATTTTCTATTCTCTGGTACTGGCTTTTCTCGTTCCATCCGACAAGGCCCACTTTCTTTTTCTTTTCTCATTAACATGATCATAACCGTTGGTAAGGGGTCCCCTACTAATGCACCACACGGATTGCCATGTGACCGTGCTCATTTCTTTTCTTTTCACAATGATAGCCAAAAATATGCTTTCAATAACAAGTATGTTCATCAAAATATAACTATCACTTTATAAAATATTTCTATGTCGGAATTTCACATTTAAGATGGTAAGAAGTTCATACAATGGCAATGGCTATGGCATATACTAGTCATTTATTATTTTCATTTATAAGATTCGTCTTTTTTTTAAATATTAATTTCATCTGTTCATTTTCTTTATGATTGGCCTTTAGTCAATTTCTTCTTATTTATATCATTTCTAATACATGTTCTTACAAATTTATAGAGCATTTTTCTCCAATTTGATTTCTACTATTACCCTATAGTTAAAGAGGTTCATCTAGGGTAGAAAAATGTTGATAATAGGCTTCACCAGCTTTCAACACGGTCTGGCCATATTCTAGGACACGGTCATGCTTTAAAAATACTTCAAATGTACTCAAAAAACAGCTCCGAACACGGCTAACCCGTGCTTGAAGCAACAGAACACGGCATGTTCTGTGACATTTGTTCACTAATCAGAGCATAACTCCCTCATTTTAAGTCTGATTGAGGGGATCTTAGTGTCTATAAAAATCTAAGACAATTATCTAAAACTGGTATGTTAATCATATCAGCAAAATAGTAATAACTCTTGGTGTTATTACTCCCTTAAATTCAATATTATTTCTTTTCGAGTAGGTTCTAACCTTTACTTACTAATCTGACTATATTTCTCACATAAGAATTCAAAATTAAGTGATTCCAGTGGCTAAACATCCGTGACACATAAATATATAATTCATATGTTAACCATTTATTTTAATTCTTTATTCAATTTTCTCAGAAATTAAAACACCGAAACTATCCTAACATATTCTTCCATGATGAACCATTTTCTGACCTTGGACCACTAATCGGCTCATATCTCCCTCATATGGACTCGAAATTGAATTATTCTAGTGGCTAAAAATCCGTGACACACATAGCTATAATTCTTATGTTAACCATTTATTTTAATTCTATACAAATAATTACCAGAAATTAAAATACAAAAACTATCCTAACATATTCTTCCCTGATGAACCATTTTCTGATCTTTGACTACTAATTGACTCATATCTTCCTCATATGGACTCCAAATTGAATGATTCTAGTGGCTAAAAATCCGTGACACACATAACTATAATTCTTATGTTAACCATTTATTTTAATTCCCTACATATAATTCCCAGAAATTAAAAAACAGAAGCTTAAAATTTTTGCCACCCATAGCCATACCTATGCAGAACTTTCTATACCAGTCTAAGTATTCAAACATACATCACATGCAAGATCAATATGTAACTTGATATAGCAACATCATGACCAATTATCAAAGTTTTAAGATCAAAATCTCATATAAATATTATAAGTTTCAAAATTTTTATTCAAAAAGAAATATTGTTAAACTTACCTAAGAATCTCCCTAACTTACTTAGTGAATTGGTTTTCTTGTTTCCTCTTGAAAGAAGTAGCAAGATTCCTCCCTTCCCTTAGATTTTCTAGCAGCTTAGGTAAGAGAAGGAGGGTGAATTTTTGAACCTCAATAATGAAGAAGAAAAATGCATTCAAGTGGAGATTAAGGTAACTTACCTTAAGTACTTAGCCTTCTAAACTTCTCCTTCTTCTTCCTTCCTTTCTTCTCCTCTCTTTCTCTCCTTTCCTCACTTTAACTTGCTTCTATTTCTCTCTCTTCCTCACTTGGACGAAATTAAAATGTTGTATGGGTGAGTTTTGCTTAAATAGACCACCAAATAATACACCTTTCATGATCATAAGTCTACCTTATCACAATTAGGATACACTTTGTTGAATTTTTTGGAAAACAAACAACTTATGTTCTTGTCTTCCTCTTCCTTAGTCAAGATATGCATAGAAAAAGGAGATTTGTATTTTGAAAAGTATGATGATATGTTCTTAAGATAAGGGACAAGGTCCCATTGATTTAGAGATTCATTTCCATTTTTTTTTGTCTTAAACAAGTATGATAGATTTGCCTTTTTAGGTGGCAAATTTCTAGCCCTTGAATCTCCATTATTTGGTTGATATTATTTGTGTGGGATAAGAATGTTTTGTCTTAATGCCATGTATTATCATACCACTTGCTAAAATTATGAGTGTAAGATATAGATATTTTTGTCCTAAAGTCTTGTATTATCATGGCACTTGCCAAAATTATGAATGTAGAATCACACCACTTGCTAAATTTTTGTCTTAATGCCATGTAACCTAATCTTTATTATTATTATACATTATTATATCATCACCTAATTTAATTTAATTTATTTTTTCTCTTGGATTTGGGTTTATTCCTACCCATTATGGGCTTATTCCTACCCATTTTCTTTGCTTTAGATAAAATTCTATATTTCTTAAAGGGCTTGGTCACATTTTCATAATTTTTGGGTTATCGGTCCAATTACTATATCCTAGTTCAAGTCTATGTTTTATTTTTTGCTTAGGTTATTCAATGGGCTTGCTAGAAACTTATGTGAAGTGGAAAAACTCTATATGAAGTGTCCATAGGTAAAAGCCCAATGTATGGTTAAAGATTTTAAACTTAATAACTCTAGTTCTTAAATTAGGAAAAATTACCCTAATCCAATGTTCATGAAATTTTAAGACCTTTACTTGTTTCTAAAAATTTATCTTCCTTATCCAAGAATTTTGCATCTCTTTAGTATGTTATTTCTAATTTTTTTTCCTATTAGGTTTTTCTTCTTTATTTGTTCTCTTAATGTTAGAAACATTTTCTATGCATATACATAAGGTGAAGAATTTTTAAAGATTATATTTCCTTAGATATATAAAATATTGTCTAATAAATTTTATTTCCTTAATTAAAAATTTATGTACTTTTATCAATAAAAAAAATGAAATTAGGGATGTTACAGATTCCAATAGGTGTAAACAGTAATTTCGATTGAAATGAATAGTAATTTCGGTCTTGAACAATATCTCATCAGTTGACCGATGTTGACCAAATTTTCGAAGTCATTTTTTAAGTTTTTGGACTCTCTGAACTCAATTTTAAGGTCTGTGTGGTCAAATTTGGATTAAAAAAGTACATTTTAAGACTGTCCAACCTGGAGCCTTACCTTGTGAGTAGATAATCCTTTCTATGACTTATCATATGCTCTTCTTGAACTTTAAATGTATAATTGGTTATGTTTACAATTTATTTATACTTTTATATATCTCTAAAATGGATTAAATTACCTGATTTGTTTACTATCTGGCATATAGTTCAAGAAGAGTATGATTTTGAAAATGAATTTTTAAACTCATTAAATATGTTATTCTAAATGTATTTCTCATCATATGGTAAAGAAAATATATTGTGTACGTGTCATTGATATGTAAAGTTATAAGATTGCCTTAAAAAATAGTATGTATATGTAATAACCCTAATTGGGAAGTTTCTGACAGAAGAATTATACTGAGACTGAAAATTTTATATTATACTAAAACTTTTATTTTGAATGATATGGTATATGTGAAAATATGATTTATGTGGAGTAATTCTATTGAAAACATTGTTTGCTAATAGTAGTTGATGTTAGCCCTAGTACACCTTGACACACCGGATATGATATGTGAAGGAGAGCGGGATGTCTCCTATCTGAGTGAGATGTTAACTATATGATATGTGGTTTGTCCTCCCTTACTGTGTGCTTCGAAAATGCTCATATTAGAGTCCTTTCACGTGTCTTCTTGAATGATAGTTGGGCAAATCTTAACTAAGATATTTAGTTTAGGCAAATTCTACACCATCAAGGTACGAAAGAGCTTGAACTCTGATATGGTGCTTCTAATATTGGATCCTCAAAATATTTTCATATGAAATATTTTGATGCATAACAACCTTTGTTTAATAATCATGCAGTACAGTATATAGTTTTTGATATCTGAATATTCATTAATTTGAAAATATTTGAAATACGAATCACATATGGATATACTTTCGAATTGTAATTTTTTACATGATAAATTTTAAAATATAAGTACATCTATATGTTGACCTAAGAGGTTATAGGAGGTATTATCTGCTTACTGAGTTGTCAAACTAATTACACGATATTTTCACATTTTTAAGATAAAAATACAAGGTTTGGTTATTTTCCTTTAGATAGGTGATCAGTTAGGCAATATATTTTCTGGTGAGACTATTTTGTTTCTAGATCTCGTAAATTTTAATTTATATTTTACTTGTACTCTTAAATATGTTTTGTACACCATAGGTAGGATCCCTGTTTATGCTATTATTTTGATATTTACAGACTTGATCTGTATATTGTGTATACATAAGAATACCTATATGAAACTGTTTTCTATTATAAAATAATATATTATGTATGTTATGGCAAATATATATTTGTAAAGTATATGTTTTACGTGCCCTTAAATTAAGGGCTTGACACTTTAGATATATATTTTTTCTTAAATTACCTCCAATGCAAACTCCTCTTCATTACCAAAACCCTAGCCAACTTTTATCTCTTATCCCACTACAAAAAAAGACTTTCAAGTCGCAGCTGAAAGTGAAATAGTCACCACTAAAGGTTTATAGCAGTGATTTTTAGTCATTGCTGATAAGCCTGTTGCTAAATGTTTTTGTGGCGACTATTAAAGTCATCACTGAAAGTCACTTTCGGTGACAACTAAAGTCGCCACTAAAACCAATAAGTATCACCACAAAAAGTTTTACAATCGCCACAAAAGCAAGATACTTTTGGTGGCGACTTTATAAAGTCGCCACTAAAAATTGTTTTAGCAGCGACTATAAGTCGCCACCAAAAGTTAAATATTTTCAATGGCAATTGTTAGTCACCATAAAAAGTGCTTTTAGTGGCGATAAGTCACCATTGAATCTTTAAATGTTTATTGTCATTGGGGGTAATTCAGTGGCGATCTAATAGGTCACCATCGAATCTAGTGGCCCTTCAACATTTAGTGGCAACCAAATCGCCACTGAATCACCTGTTTTTTTTTTTTTTTGGATAGATTTTTCTCTTAATATTGCAATAATTAAAACCTCAATAAAATCTAGAATAAACAAATTGATTGATAAAAGTATAACATTAACATAATATCAAATGTAGAAAATATTATACATTAACATTATGTCAGTTAATATAAAAACAATACACATAGACAAATATTGACAAAAACAATCAGCTTGGTGTTTCTTTTGGCGATGCAGGTGCTGCAATACTTGTATTAGCTGCAAAGCTTGGGGCAGCACTACTTGGGAGAATTATTGAAAGTTGACCATGTTTAATTCAATGTAACAAATTAGTATAGCTTGAAAAATAATATAAACAAAACAATGTTATATAAGGAGTTTTTTTATAGCCAAACACAATTAAAAGACAACATTATTCAATAGGCAAGAACATTATAGCCAAAATACATGAACGTACCATAATATCATAAAAGCAAACAAAATTGGAAGATAACATTATTGAATAGGCAAGAAGTCAAAGTGGCCAACATTATTGAATGTGTTACATGGTTAGAACTCATGTTTCTCCCCCTACCAAAAACTAACAAAATACATCACCAAATATGTAGTTAACAAAAATACATCATTACAATTTTTTTAAAACAAATTTTCTTATCATATCAATCTAAACAAAAGTTAATAAAACTTCCCCAACCTACTTACTATAATTACTGTCATTTAGTTTACTCAATATTACGCTGGTAGCTTGATGGATCAATTGAAAAATTAACCCAAGTCTACGAATTTATCAAATCCAGTATTAATAAACCAACAAATGAAAATTAAATAAAATCCATGCTAAGAGTACATTGTGGGAAAGATGCAAACTAAAATTATGTAGCTTGAGCTTCTTGTTTATGAATATGAAATCATTTAATTATAGACTCTAGAACTTACAACATATATATAGTTTGAACTGTGTGGTCTAATTTGCAACACATGTGGATAGGAGAACAAAAATAACTTAAAGGCTTGAAGTGTATTGGCAAGCAAAAAATTACTAGAAACAAAATCATCCAAACTAAAAGAATTAACATTATCAAGCAATGCATAAGAGAGCCGTTATGCACTTAACTTACAATGAGCAATTGGAAAATAATGTTCAAAATGTATTTGGTCAAAATAAAGTGTATGGATGGTGCTTGAATGAAATGAGATTATGTTGCCATATGAGAAATGAGAATATATCGTGTCTATCAAAATTCAAGATAGAATAATGCTAAGAAATTCATAAAGGCACAAAAGAGTAAATATCTTGGCTATTTGATACAATACCTCTAAATTTAACTTGAGTAGTAGTTAAGAATATAGCCAAAGGAAGACTTTGCAATCAAATAATATAGTAAGCTGATGATAAAAAAATATGTGACCCACAATTAATAGAAATGTATTCACAAAACCAACAAAGAACATAACCAATAGTATTAATTGCATTAATATGTATGAAGTCATTTTTCTATTTATCATAGAGAAATGAATTATAATACAATGAGTAAACTTTTTTTCCTATCATTCTACATGCTTGCCATATCGTATAGTGTATCATTAAGTGAGTGATATTTAAATCTAGTGGTATGTCTCTCATACTATTCAGCCAAAAGAATAATTAAAAGAAAGGATACAAAGCCAACAAAAAAAAACAGATAAAGGAAAGGAAAAGAGATCTGAACCCTATATTGAAAGCATCACCGGTTCCTCTTAATTTTTTTCAGTTGACCAAGTACACTTCGAATTAACATTGTTTTATATGAGTGCATTAGTGGGTGAACCATAACTCCATAAAGGCCTTCATATAAAAGAAAGCACAGATACTCACTTGGAAAAAAATTAATGCACGAGCACGCATAGATATTCACTTGGAAAAAAAATAGGGGGTTGGGGGAAGGACATCTTAAAATCATAGTATAAAGAGATTCAAAGAAATGAAGGCAAAAGAACGACATATTTTACATTCACAAACTTGTCTCAGCAGAAATTTTAGCAAATATCAATAATGGTTAAGGGCCTACCTGCATTGATTTCAATAATGCTCATAAATCAGCATTCTCTGCTATTAGTTCTTGATTGTTTGCCTCATAAGCTTCCATCTTTCAATATTATAAACAAAATGTAAAGATGACAGAATCCAGAATAAAAAAACACGTAAATACGAAGTGAAAACATATCAAGCTACATGAAAATATGCATGAAACTTTGTGGAACTATAAGTGTGAACATTATAAACATACAACATTTTCTTCGCTAATATGCATGAAAATATAGTAGTATATTACTGAAAAACAGAACATATAGAACACAAACTAGAACACAAGGAAAAAAATTTGATAAAGTTGAATTGAAGGTACTTCGAAATAAAAGAAGATAAATATAGAAAAGCAACTTCGAGTTTATTGATAATATACAGTTAAAGGAACAGCCGGGAAATTGAACAAAGCCACACCAAAACTGATACCATAATTCAAGGTCAAAACTAATAAATATATTAAGAATATAAGGTTCAGAGCCCAATTACCGTTGTCTTTGTTCATTTGCAGACTCTCTAAATTCAACATCTCGCTGTCTCTACTGAAGCAAGAAGTATATACAATTGCAAGTCCGTGCAATGGAAACCTGGCCAAAGTAAAGAAAAATAAAAATACTTTTCTATTTCCTAGAGTATATACGAAAAGATCCATAAAAGCTGGAAATCCAAATGTAACGAGATTGATTCAAATACTTCGCACAATGCTCCAAGTTCCCCGCACCAGTAAACGTATACTCTCTGAAGACAACATATAGCGAACGACAAGCGCACACACACAATGGGGGATGTGTTGAGAGAAACCCATGGATTAAATTGTAGGAACGCAAATGTAAAATGCAAGGTAAAATTGAAGGAATTCTAATTTAGATGAGCTTCACATACCTTTCCCTCTGCTTTCGCCCAAATTGAAGGAAAAAAAAAAAGAATTCACGAAGAAGTTGAAACTGTGATGTCGTAGGCTTTCTGCGAAATTTCGAAAGAAGAAAAAATAGAAGGATGTGCTTCTACTATGGCCACAAACCCATAGGTTATGTTTCGGATCTAGAAGGATGGAAGAGAGGGAAGATCTAATTTAGAGCTTTCTTGCTATTGCTGGAGTGTTGGAGTTCAGCAACTGCGCGGCCAAGGAGAAAAAGAGAGTAAGAGGCATTTTAGCAGCAGAAGCGTTGGAGTTCAGTAAATAGAGGAGGGAAAATTTCAGCATGCTTGCGCGGCTAAGGAGAAAAAAAGGAGTGAGGGCCATTTTAGGAGTTTGGTAAACAACTTTTTAAGGTTTAAATATGGTGCAGCTTCTTATAGTTTTGATTAATTTGAATTCGGTTTTTATAATTTATCATTTTTACAGTTTAAAAATTTATATTATATCTATTTATATTATTATTATTATTATTATTTTATTTATTTATTTTTCATATATATATATATGAGTTTTATTCTGACTTAAATTTTAATTTTATTATTAACTTTAATAAATTTTGATCTTAAGTTAATTAAATTATATTATAATAAAAGACATAAATTTCAATTTTATTACTCTTTATACTAGTATGGATAAACTCTCAATAGAAGACGCAAGTTTTTAAAAATTTGAATTTTAAAGTGTATAATGATAATTAGATATAGAAACTACATATTATCTAAAGTACATCATTGTTTTTATCTTTGCAAATACACACACACACACAGGTGTGTGTATATATATATATATATATATATATATATATATATATATATATATATATATATATATATATATATATATATATATATATATATATATATATATATATATATATATATATTAATTTGATCTTTCAAAATTTAACTCTCTCATTTCAGTTTTCTAAATACTGTTTCATTTAAAAAAAATTATTAAACTAATTTTGTTAATAAATTTACTTATTTGACTTAACTAATAGCTTACCAAACTTAATTGAGTACACTATATTACCTAATGTCAAGGATTTACTAAAAGAAAAATTCTCATCACTTTACTAATTTCTTGAATTAAAAAACTCGAATATTGTTTAGGTAAAACACAACATATTAGGTGAAATTAAGTAAAGACTTAAGTTAATATGTTAACGGGAATAATATGAGAATTTTTGAAGGACTTAAATGAAAACAATATCATATTGAAAAAATAGATATTTTTTATCTCAATCATGATTCAGGGGTATATAAATTAAATTATTTAACTTTGTGCACATTTTGGTTTGAATCAAATACTTATTATTAAATAAAATTAGTGACAATAAATTTACCAAAAAGGTAAAGACAAAATTAGAGACAGAAATTTTGGAGCCAAAAATTTTTATCTCTAGATTCTATCTCAAAAAATAATTTAAATATTATTTCAAAAATTGTATATGAATTTAGAGATGAAAAATTTATATTCACAATTTTTACGTCTTATTATTTTAAAAAGTAGAGACGGATTTAGAGATAGATTTTTTTTAAATTTAATTTTTTGTCTCTAAATATACTATTTCTAAAATTAAAAACGGAATTACAGACAGATAATTAGATATAAAAAAAATTTCGTCTCTAAATCTGTTTCTAATAATTTTTTAAAAATTGTTTACAAAAATAAAGACATAATTATTTCCATCTCTAAAAATAAGTAGAGACGAAATTAGAGAAAGATATGTAGATATGGAAATAATTCTGTCTCTAAAAGTAAATAGAGACGAAAATTTTTTGTCTCTAAATTTCGTCACTATTTTTCAAAATCCACAACCTGTCATTAAATTTTAAAATTCGTCTCTATTTCCATATTTGTTAGAAACGAAAATTATTTTGTCTCTAATTTCCATCTCTAAATCATCTTTTTCTAGTAGTGTATGCATAGTTCCAAGGTTGCTTATGTCTTGTTAATATTACTATGTCCATGTTCAACCAAGTTTGATGATTACAATATAGATTGTAGAACATATTTTTTGAACAAATTAATGAAACCAAAAAGTAAAAATCATATTAAATGTCTTCCATTTGACTTTAGCATGAGGTAGTGGCTTCCATTCTTATTCACATTGCTCCAGTTCCAGAGCATACCAAACAGTCAAAAGTAATATATTAAAGAAAGAATTTAAGTTCAAAATTGTCAATTTTCATACAAGCACCAAAAAAATTTCTACACACACACACCTCTCCAGTCCCTATTGCCTTCTTTTTCTCTCTTGGTAGCAAGGTTCCATTTTATCATTTGTCTAAAAACTTTGCTCATCACCACCTAATGTAAACAGTTTAACAATTGCAAGCTGAAAAATGCTTATTTATCAAACCATTGCAAAATGTGAACTGGGAAAGCGAGATTCATTTAGTTAAGAGAACAGATAAATAATGTCCCAAAGTAATAACTGTTAAGAATCTATATCTATTCCTCTCTCCATGAATTGGAAACCAAAACTCCAGAATTAGGCTCAGAAACTACCACTAGGAATGGGTAACTTACTCATCAACAGTTTTTTGGGCAAAACAAATAACTCTGGTGCTACAGTATTGGTGAATCAAGAGAATAAAAATGAACCATTAGATCACAAACCTAACACGCTCTCCCTGTTGGCCCTTCACCATTTTTGTTTATTTGATGCATAATTGGAGACCAGTGGCTCATCAATGCTCAAGGACGCTTAGTGGAATCATTCATCCAATTGAGGGATTTTATAAAATGGATCGAGCTTGTCGTTTAGGAGGATTCACAAACTGAAATCAATCACAAACCGTGACATTTTTACCGAATGTGACAGAAAAAAAAGATGCCAAATCCTTCTCTTCACATCTGGATAATAAGAACGAAAATTAGAAAGAGAAGGAGAGCAGGAGAGAGGAAAGAAAAACAAATCTGGAGCTGGCCAGCCATCAAAGTGGGGGTGGGCTACTCTATGGGGTGCGGCTCGGAGTAGGCTATCTAGATGATGGGGGTTAGGGTTGCCTCTCTTCCGATGTGAGGGAGGGGAAATCTTGTGTTTTGCTGCAAAGGAAGTTCTCTATTTTGAGTGTGATGACTATAGAAATGGAAGGCTGAGGGTTCCGTGCTTTTTTCCCTAAATTACATGGATGTTGTGCTTTCAAAATGCATTGGCGCGTTTTAGATTTCTTTTTCTTTTTCTTTTTTTATATAATTTTAATTATTTTAATAACAGTAAATTTGTTTCTCACTTATTTTTACTTCTTAAATATATATATATATATATATATATATATATATATATATATATATATATATATATATATATATATATATATATATATATATATATATATATATATTCATTTTTCAGTTTTTTTTAAATTTTACTTTATCAATTTATTTTTTTAAAGATTAATTTATTTTAAAAAATATCTTTAAATTTATTCTATTTATAAATATTTAACACATTTTTTTACTTGTGATAATCAAGAGTTACACAATTTAAGTGAAGATATAATTAAGTTAAGTTTTTATTTTAATTAGTTAAATGAATTTATTAAATTTTTATTAATAGAGTTAATATAAAAATATTTCTAAAGAGAAAATAATTTTTTAAGTACCATGTATAAAAAATTAAACTTAAAAAATAAATTTAAATTGAAATAATTTAAGTAACATGTATGAAATAATTTTTTATGTTTTGAAGGATTTTGGTGATTTAATTAAATTGAATTAAACCCATTGTTATTAAAATCACTTTAAAATAAATTTAAATATAAATATAAATATAAAAGAAAAAATATAAAATATAACAAAAATATGTATTTAAAATATTTAAGATCCAAACTATTCTCTAGGAAGAAAAAAAAATCAATGTAATGAACAAAAACTGAGTTTTAAATTCAATGACGACCAAAAATCACCACTAAAAACTGATGGACACAACTTTTAGTGGCGACCCTATTAAGTCGTAATTGAAATTTTACCTTTTTGTGGTAATTCTTCATAGTTACCACTAAAACATTTACTTTTGGTTGCGACTTCCAAAAGTCTCTACTGAAAGTATATTTTTAGTGGCAATTTCTAAAAGTTACTACTAAAATAACTTTTAGTAACGATTTTAACAGGTCGTCACAAAAAAGTCGCAACCAAAATTTCATTTTTTTTGTAGTGTCCATACTGTTATATTTCAGGAACTTATCATTTTAATTTTCAATTAAAAATTTTAAAAAATGAAATATTTTCATATAATTTCATAAAACAAATAGCTAAGAATAAAAAATTAAAACAGGAAAATTAAAAATAATACCAGTAGTTAGTAATCATGCTATAAGCCAGGAACTTATCTCTTTCCTCATCTTATTTGCATTGTAAAAGAAAATAATTCTCTCAAATTTATACTTCTATTATTAATTTGATGTTTTTCCATTTTTATTTGATTATGCAAAAATTTAAACTACCACCACAAAAAGGCATAGTAGCTTTGTGAAAAATTAATAAGAGTGCAACGAAAAAAAAGGAACATTATTTGTTGAAAAAAAATATATTAAAATAAAAGTAAACAGGACTAACTTAGAGTGGGAGTAAATAAAAAAAAAGTGTAAATAAATAATATATTTGATTTGAATATGGCAATATTTAGTTAAGGTTGCTTTAAGAAACTATAATTTTTATTGGTTTACTAGAAAATGCAAATAGAAAAGTGGGAGCTTCAATAATTTAATAACTGAATATACTTCCATTTATCTTCAATAAAAAAATATAATTTAATCTTTAATTATTCCTATTCCTAATCCTAATCAAGGAGAAGATTTGTGAAAATGGGAAAAAAAGATAATTAAACATTTGTTAGAGGTTTTATGCTTGTGGTAGAAGCTCCTTGACTGAGGATATTTCTGGGATATCACACCATCAAACTTTTCCTGTGAAGCCTAGAAATTTCTTCTACTTTGGATATTTTGTACGTCTTTCACTCCGTTTGTCAATTCTAATACTCTTTCAGAAGTCAAAACTTTCCCCGTGAGCCACACATTTTTGTTCGCTGTACCCTTTTTTTTGTTGTCATTTTGTCGTTTCAAACAACTGAATCAAATAAAATTAGTAATTAGATTTTTAAAATTATTTAATTTTTTTGACATTTTATGTAAATTAATTAAAATTTTTTGAACGGACTGAACATTAATTCTTTTCTTAGTTTTTGATAATATCAAATTTTTTATATAAAAAAAATTAAACACTAAATCATAGTTGATTTATAAATTTAAAATTAAAATTTTAATTTATTTTTTTGATGTGTATGATGTTTTAAAGAATACACCACACAAATAGGATAACATTTTAGTATTGCAAAAGTAAGACTAATTAAGCTAATCGACATGAAAATTTGATGAAATGGTAGAAAGATTATTTTGATTTAAATTCTTTAAAATAGTTTAACAAAAAATGGGTCATAAGATCAATAAATCAGTAAAAAAAAGTATAAAAATTTGTTAAACTAACTAAAAATAGTTAAACTGAGCAATTATAATGATTTTATTATTATTATTATTAAAATATCTCTATTTTGACTACCTTTTAATTTTTTTTAATTCAAAAAAAAAATTAATTTTTTATATTAATAATAATTATACATTTATTTTAATTTTTTTATAATTGAAAATAATATTATAAAAACTATTGTTGACTATTGAGTATTATATTAGATAAAATATGAACTTATTTTTTATATAATATAATTATTAATAAAATTTTAAATTTATTAATATATATTATTTATTATTTTTATATTAAATAAATTATTTAATTAATTTCAACCACAATTAATCCAATACATTTTAAACTACTCTTCTGATCGTTTTAATGAGTAGTTTATTTTTAATTATTGAAATATTTGTTATTTATTTATTTTTAAGTGTATTTAAAATTAAAATGACATAATTTTAATTTTTATAATATTTTATTTAATTATGATAAAATTTTAAAAATATAACCGTGAATCCTTGTATTCGGGAGAAATACCGGCCTCACAATTTTGCAGTCATGATAGCATAATATCCATTCTACGTGGGCCAATCCTAGCGCTATCTTTGCCCCTAGCTTTGTTCACTGATATCAGTAAGGTCATGGAGGCTTGGTCCATCGTCCTCGTCTCTCTCTGTCTCTGCCTTTTCATCAGAGCTTTCTTCATGGAGGCTTGGTTCATCGTCCTTGTCTCTATTTGTCTCTGCCTTTGCATCAGAGCCTTCTTCACTATCCTCTTCCCCTCTCACTCCTCCTATTCTCTCCCTCCTGGCCCTCTCCGTGTTCCTATCATCGGCTCTTTGATTTTGCTGCGCAAATCATTCTCAGAACTTGAACCAGTTCTCCGAAATCTACATGCCAAATATGGTCCCATCGTTACTCTCCCTATTGGGTCTCGTCCAGCTATATTCATAGCTGATCGATCCATTGCCCACCATGCTTTGATTCAAAATGGTGTTGTCTTCTCTGACCGGCCCAAGGCCATTGCTACCGGTAAAATCTTAAGCAGTAACCAACATAACATCAGCTCCGCCTTCTACGGCCCCACATGGCGCGTCCTTCGACGCAACCTGACTTCCGAGCTACTTCACCCGTCCAGGATCAGATCCTTTTCCGGCATCCGTAAATGGGTTTTAGACGTGCTTATCAATCGGCTCAAAACAGATTCAGAAACAAGCAATTCCATTAAGGTCATTGACCATCTCCAATATGCTATGTTCTGTTTGCTGGTCTTCATGTGCTTCGGTGAAAAACTAGATGACAAGCAAATCAAAGATGTTGAGCATGTTCAGCGTCGCTTACTTTTGAGCTTCAACAGTTTCAATATACTAAATTTCTGGCCAAGAATCACTCGCATATTGCTCCGCAAGCTTTGGGAGGAACTTTTGCAACTTCGGAAGGAGCAGGATGCTGTGTTGATTCGGCTAATAAGAGCGAGAAAGAAAGCCAAGGAAGAGAGATTGAGCAAAGTTAAAGAGAACAATAACCCAGATGAATTCATAGTGTCATATGTGGATACTTTGTTGGATTTGCAGTTGCCTGAGAAGCGCAAGCTTGATGAAGATGAATTGGCCACCTTGTGTTCAGAATTTTTAAACGCTGGAACAGACACAACGGCTACAGCATTGCAATGGATTATGGCGAATTTGGTGAAGTACTCACATATCCAAGAGATGCTTGTGGAGGAAATTAAAGGAGTGATGGGTGATAGAGAGGAAAAGGAAGTGAAAGAGGAAGATTTGAACAAATTGCCATATCTCAAGGCCGTGATTTTGGAGGGACTAAGGCGTCATCCACCTGGGCACTTTGTGTTGCCACACGCAGTATCAGAGGATGTGGTTTTGAATGATTACTTGGTGCCAAAAAATGGGACTGTGAATTTCATGGTGGCAGAGATTGGGTGGGACCCAAAGGTGTGGGAAAATCCCATGGAGTTCAAGCCAGAGAGGTTCTTGAACAGTGGGGAAAATGGAGGTGAAACATTTGACATTACAGGGAGCAAAGAGATAAAGATGATGCCATTTGGGGCAGGGAGAAGAATTTGTCCCGGGTATAATTTGGCAATGCTCCATTTGGAGTACTTTGTAGCGAATCTGGTTTGGAATTTTGAGTGGAAGACTCCAAATGGAGTTGATGTTGATTTGTCAGAGAAACAAGAATTCACTGTGGTGATGCAAAATCCATTACAGGTCTGTATATCTCCAAGGCTTTAGGCTATCAAGTCATCCTTTACGTCTACATTTGATACAAAGAATATCGAATCTATGCTCTATATTGTTCTTGTAGACGTCTGATTATGTTCCACAGATACAATGACTCTTCACAGAAATATGGCTTTTACCTGAGCCTCAGTTTGTTTATATATAGTATATGAAATTTGTGTTTGCTTACTTTGAGCCGTTTCGTTTAGCATTACAAAGTCTAGCAGTTTCCTCCACTAGATTAGATTTTCATTGGTGAAAATGGTTAGTTTACCGTTCTTTGTTGCTTTTTAAGAAAAAAGTTACACCAGCCTCACATTAAACTAGAGGACTAATTCAAGTATTAATTGAATAATTGAATTATGGGATGAATATAAGGTAAATTTACGAAGAACTGGATTTTTTTAAAAATTGAACTCTCTACCGTTAAATTATATTAAAATTTGTGTATATTTATATTTTACTATAAATATATACAAATTTCAATATAACCAACTTAATCCAACAACAAGAAAGTTTAGCCTCAGTCAAGCTTTCTGTGTGTGTGAGGGGCTTAAAACATTTTTTTTCTACTTCCTTATTTAATAATCTTATCAAGACTCCTACTGTGAATAGTCCTCTTGATCACCCTTCCTTGATGATTTGCTGTTCGGTTTTTTCAAGTTCATGCATGGAAATATAACATGCCTTTACGACGTGCATTGGTAAACAACCACATGAATACTTAATACAGAGGTCAAGGTGATATTCAAAATTTAAATGTGAAACAAATCTAATTTCCCTGTTAAACACAGCCACTATAAATACTAATTGGCATTCTCATACTGCAACTATCTCTGTTGCAGTATACTAGCAACTGCTCAAGCAATTGAAAATGTGGTTATTGCTCGACAATGTCTGGAAACTTGCCCGCCATAGCTAGTTTAAATTAAAGAAAAATAGAAAATAACACATAAATACTAACACTCTAGAAAATAATCAGATTTAAAACAGTTCCATTTCTTGAAAATTTTAGAATTACGTTCTTAAATTTTTTAGTTAAAAATTTAAAATTATTTTCTTAATAACATATTAAATTATTAACATTCATCTTGAAAAATTAACTATACAAATATTTATAGTCTAACTTCTTACAACTATGTGTTTTTAATAAGATTATTCTTTTTGTATAGATGTATTATAATCTAGAACTTTCGAATCAACCTTCATAGTATTAACTACCACATTTATATTAAGGTACAGTATAATTATAATGACCTCAGAGATTATTGGAAAATTATGGCACCATGCAGGTCATCATATTAAGAGGTGGTCTGCGCACGTGCACACACACAAGAAACAAGCACAAATACATCAAATATTTAGTTTTGGGATATGGACATAAGATTCGTGTTCCTGAACTATTAAAAAGAGAAGAACATATTTAAGAAAGAAAAGTTGTTAGTTGTTTTTTTTCATAATATAGTGTTTGGTTTAACTGAAGGGAGGAGAAGAGAGGAATTTTAATAGAGGAGAGGGAAACAAAATTTTTGTTTGATTTAATTTGAAAGGAGGGAAAGAGAAATTTTTTATTATTTCATTTATAAGGATAAGGGAAAAAAATAAAATAAAATAATTATTATACTCTTTTAATTTTATTTTGACTAAAAATAAAAAAAATTATTTATTTTTATTAAAATTTTTGTTTTCAACCAGTCTCTAATTTGTGCTTTCTATTTTTTCACTAAAAAATTTTAAATTATGTCTTTTTTATTTGAATATTAAAATAATTAACTGAGTATTTTTATTTTTTTTACTCTCACACTTTCACTCCTTTCCAAATTCCCTTACTTTTGGAAGGGAAGGAATTGTGGGGACCCCTCCCCTCCAAATTACTCAACTAAATAGGATAATTTTTAAAAAAATTTCTCCCATCTCCTCTCCTCCAAGTCCCTCAAACCAAAGGGAGAATACATTACCTACTAAAATTATTTTTATAAGTTATTCGACATTGGCCGGTCTGTTTACACATCAGAAAATGACAAAATTTTGTTTTTTTAGAGATGTTAACTTGAGGATTTGGATTTGATTTTTACTGGTGATTGGATTTTTTTATTGATTTTTAAGCTTTCGGTATGTTCTTGGTTCGACTTAAGCTTAAATGAAGGGGATGTTATCTAAACAAGCAGTTTAGAGGAAGCAAATGCTTTCGAAACATGCAGATAAAATCGCCAAGCAAACCGAGGAACACGAAAGGTTCATGAACAAGGTGGGTCTTTTTTATTTTTGCTATAAATTTTGTTATATGGGTTTCTCTGGCTTTGGTCAAATTCAATGCATACGGTGTCTATTCTGATAATTTCAATTAGTTATATTAACGATGATTGGGTTTCCATTGTTCATCTTCTTTATTTTAATGTAAAGATGATATATTCTCCAAGTATATGCTTAATTTTCCATCCTTAGATGCTTACTTACCTTCATCGCCTTCTAATAATTTACAGTAATTAATTAACTATTCTTCCAATCTTGTTTGAGTTTAATTAATGTATTTTCTATCAAATTATTGTTTATTTCTTTAGAAGCCATTAACAGCATTATATTCAGCTAGCCTCATGTTTG
Organism: Gleditsia sinensis; assembly: GCA_037074535.1. Lineage (NCBI taxonomy): Eukaryota > Viridiplantae > Streptophyta > Magnoliopsida > Fabales > Fabaceae > Gleditsia > Gleditsia sinensis. Next base: position 5,038,121 of record CM073463.1, read on the forward strand.
AGCTGCTGTGGCCTTGCTGCTAAATAAAGTTCATGATTTGAATTGAAGTTAACCACTTCCCAAAATCCCAAATATACTTAATACGCTTTACTCAGTGGCAGAGGAGGACCCTAGGGTTAGGGGAAGACACCGCCATAATAGGATACAACGAGGGGATGAGTATGTTGAAAGTGTGAAAAAAGTTAAAAAGAGCGAGACAGTCGAGAGAAGATACTGTCTAATAGTGCATTTTTAAATTTTAAGTGTGCATCTCGTAATATAACAAAAAATATATAAATTTAAAAGTAAATTAGATATAAATTTACTAATAAATTAAATATAACTTTAAGAATGAATGAAACAATAAAAAATTTGTTTTATAGTGAGTTAAATATAAAAAGTATTTTAAAATATGTTAAATATAAATTTAAGAGTGCGATATTAAATAAATTTTGACATAATTTATTTATATGGTTGAAACATAAAACTTGCAAGAAGATGGTCTTGGAGGGGAGCTAGAATGCTTATATGTCCAAGAACGAAATCATAAAGGTGTTGAAGCAGTAGAAAATGGAAAAGAAATATAACAGAATAATATTGAATGAAAAAAAAAAACCATTATCAGCATGTTTTGTTGCTTGAAGTGTTAATTAATTACCTTATTGAAAGACATATGATATGGCATAGCATGTATTAACATGGCTCACAGTTCTAAACATTGTTGTAGGTTACTTGGTATCTCACAATGCAGACAATATTATTTTAGTATGGTATTTGATTTTTCAGATCACGCTATCAAAATAGTACTGTCATGTTATAAGCTAAATCCTTACACTATACTAAATCAGGTAACAGAACATCTTATTGAACTACTATGGCACTCATCCATTTTCGGTTTCTTGATCCTTTTCCTTTATGCTGTCAAATTACGATGTGTGGATTATTTTTGAATGCATCACCAATTCATTTTGAAAAGGGTCATGTTTGTGGCACAATTAGTGGTGATAGTGACAGCAAAAATAGTCATAGCAATGTAATAGTAATGGCAACAATATTATGTTAAATTAAAAAAATAAATATAACAATAATTGTTTGTTATTAAAACATTGATATGAAATTTCTTATCAAAGTTTGTCTCCCCCTGAGTCTATTAATATTAGTGTTATACAGTGATAATTGTATAAAAATTGATAACTGTATAAATTTATTTAATCCATTGTATGCACTACATGTCATATATATAAAGATAAATTGCATTAACTTTCATACTATCTTATCTAGTGTTATATGACACACCAAATGAGACGAAGTCTTGTTATATGTGAGTACATATAATTGTTGTTCTTACTATACAATTGAGAAGTTCAAGCCTTATGCAATGTTGTATAATATTAAGAAAATAAATCACTATAAGAAAAAAAGGCTTTTGTGATGACTTTTTGTCGTCACTCCTTGACCGCTAAAAACATTGTTGTTAAAGGTTTTTTGTGACGATTTTTGAAATCATCACTGAAACATAGAAAAACCGTCACTAAAAGTTAAAAATCGACACAGAAAGATCACAAAGTGAGACTATTAAAGTCTTTTGTGACAACTTTGGTCGTCACTAAATGTATCTTTACTGACAATGTTTGTGGTCATCACTAAAGGTATCGTGAATTTGAACCTTCAATGACATTAAAAGTCATCACTAAAAAAGGTCTTTAGTGATTATTTGTAAAAGTCGTCACTAAAAGTCTTGAATGTAATGAGTTTTAGTGATGATAGAAGTCGTCACTGAAAGTCTTGAATGTAATGAGTTTTAGTGACGATATAAGTCGTCACTGAAAGTGTTTTTAGTGACCACTTACATAAGTTGTCACTGAAAGTATGTTTTAAGTGACGATAAAAGTCATCACTGAAAATGTTTGAACTATATATAACACACATTCTTTGTTTTCAGTGACAATAAAAGTTGTCATTAAAAGTATTTTCAGTAACAATTGACATTAGTTGTCACTAAAAGTTGTATGCAAATAGGGATTCAGTGACAAAAATAGTTATCACTAAATCTTCTGTATTATTATTTTTTAACCATTTGGTTTTCTTTAAAAATAAAACATGCACTATGATATGAATGGGAATAATTTTTTTTAATAAAACGATATATATTAAAATAATTTTAGCTACAACAAAAATTTGTTGATAAGTAACAACCATATGTTAGTTAACAGAAAATTAAAATACAAATTGGCAGAATTGCAATTCGTTGTAGAATTTGGTATACCACTCCCAATTGGCAGAATTGCAATTTGTCTCTATTTACAACACATGAAAGAAAATTAATAATCAGCAAGTAATACAAAGTACAAGCTAATTAAATAATAACAATTATTATATATGCTTTTAAGTAATTGCTAACTATAAAAAAGTTACAGAAAAAAATATAAAAATTGATTCAACGTATAGAAAAGCTATTGAATTTATCTTGACAATGTTCAAATGTAAAAAAAGAAAATGATGAATAAGAAATATGAAAGAACACAAATATCAAGAACAAAATGAAACTTTCCATAGTCTAATGTTCTTAATGCTTGAGCCATTCTACAAGAAATAATAAATTTTCTACAATTAGTATACATTTTCATAGTGTGGATCTAAAAGGTATGGAAACAAGTATTATGTCAAGTAGAAAACAAAGGAATCACCAAGCCATGGAAATGTTTATCTCTTTTGAACAACATTTGATATTACTCAATCAAGTTACTTTGACAAACAAAAGATATTTCATAACCCATAGTTTATATATCAAAATAAAACAAAATATGAAACCTTATTTACACCAAGGGGATGGTGTCCAAACACAAGAGATAGAAAGGAGACCAAAAATTGTTTCTTTCCTTTGACCTAAAAATGTAACATTCAGTTTTAAAGCTAATATGTTATGCATGATCAGACCTTTGAAGAACAAAGTGAAAACCCTAGATAGAACTAAGTATGGTGGTGGCCTAAGAAAGAAAATGAAGAGAGAAAATAAGAAATAACTCCAAGGCAGAAGACAAGACACCAACACCTTCCTTGCCTCATTCTTTTGACTTTACTAGGAAAACCCCTTATTTGATACAAAAATAGTCATTAGTCACAACAAGGCCACCGCTACTTCTTTGGTACAAAAATAATACTTAATCACAATAAGGCCACAACCAATGTTAAGAAATAGTAATTCATTAGACCCAGTTGAGTACATAATCAGCAAAATGTCAATAACAATAGAAATACCATAACTAATCAAACAAAAAATAGTAACAGCAAATCCAGTGAAGCACAAAATTTGAAAACAAAGCAAGACAATCATACTAGACTCACAATAATTCAACTAGTAATTGCAGTATACAAAAGTAATCTAGATTGATGAATTGTATGGGGGAGCTTAAAACAATTATGAATATTGTTAATTATGAACACTTTTACAACTTGATCTAGCAAAGTAGTAAGTCTACCATTGTGGTTGTAATTAATACCAAACATGCTTTTACATGTTTCAAGGTTCATAAAACAAACAATGAGAAACACATTGGAATTCTTAAATTTAAACTTGGTAAAAAAATATATGTCATGATTAATGCTAACACTCAGAACCATATATGATTTGCAATCACACCCAAAAGGACAATAGTAGTACAAGTGGAGTTTCTATGACAAACAACTTGTTTCAGAAAACATATATCCATAAAACCATGTCTTATCAAAAAATCGAATATAAGCAATTGAATTTGTCAACCATGTTATTGAAATACATGACAACCTTTGTAACCATAAACATTCCATAGATATAATATAAGTGACAGTGGCCTAACCCTCTCCAAACCAAGCTTCCAGTAAATGAAAGTATCCTATCAACAAATAATTTTATCTATTTTATAGCTACCTGTTGGATAAATGCAATTAAAGAGGCCATTTGTAGTTGCATCCTTTCTTTAATTTGTGTTTGTAGCCTTTCTTCAAATTGTGTTTGCAGCTACGCTTGTAGCTGTGCGTGCATAATTTCATCTCTTCATGCATCTCCTCACGTAGTTCTACAACAAACTCTTCACGTATTGTTTTTTACTCTTGAAGATGCTCAAAAGTGATTTGGCCAAAGGCTCTTTTGGAAGGAGGTCTAACTCCATATCCTTTATCACGAACATACCCCATCTTTTGACTAAGAACTTGTGTCAATATTGTTTCATTACTCAAACCAGGAGCATTTTCTTCAGATTGCTTGGTTACAATCTCTTTTAGTTAGCCCTATATTTAAATCAAATATGCATTTAGAATAAGAACAATATAAATTAAAAATTATAAAAATTAATAAAATAAAATTATACATGAACTTCTTGGGATTTTCCATCCAACCATATAACTTCTCCATCTTTAGTTCTACGAGTTTGTTGTATCTCCCATATCTTGTCAATTGGTGCTTTATCTCCAGTTTCAAGATTTCTATGCAATAAAATTACACGACTACTTAACAATAGAATGAAAACATGTATATCAAAATATGTTTGACAATAAAGCATTTTAAAATGTCACCATTGATTTCTCAACTTCGACGAACGATCACGATCCACACGTATGTTTTGTTGTTAGTTTGACCCTATTCTGTGCGTTTGTTGAACTTATATCCTATAATAAACTCCACAACCATCTTTGTTAACATATGTTGTATTAGAATGCTATCTAAGAAAGTTATAACTTAATACCTTAAATTTATCTGAGCCAAAATAACTGACCAAGTGCCTCCATTCATCATCATTAACTACATGAGGTGTATGTGCCAATCTTTCTTCATCGGTGTTGTACACAGAGTAGAAATTGTGCAGGTGACTCCTCCAATTTTGTATGACCTTTTTGTAGTGGCATTGATGAATGCATCAAATCGTTGCTCCATATTTGCACCAACCTCAAACTTTTCCTACAATAATAAACCCAAAAGTGTTAAATTCAAAAAGTTAATATAGATATAATATAATTATACTAGCTATTACCTTTACTTTCAACAAAATCTATTCTCCACATTGTTCCCAAATTTTAGTCCAGTCCCTCTCCTTCAAGGGACAAGTGCATCGTGTAATGTGTCCAATGTAATTAGTGAGCTCTCTCAATCCTTCTCCCACAGTTTGAAGGATATCATCAAGAATCTCAATTTGAACTTTTTTGTCCATTTTTGGTCTTTAAATCTACTGTAATACATTTGTATGATCCCCTTACATTCTTCGCTACACTATAAGAAGTTGTGATTCACATAACAATAAGGTATCAATCACAAAACAGTAAGTCTTAATTAACTGGTGTAAAATATTTCATTGATTACCTGCACTACTAATTGGATGCCTTGAAGTTGGTGTGGTAGGTTGTGCCTGGCTCTCGTCACAGTGTGGCTACATACACAACTGTTGAGTCCCTATATTATTTGTAGCCTGGTTAGCACCTCTAGACTCACGTCTACCTCATCTGCCTCTTCCTCTTCCTATCATCTTTAAATCAACCTATTGCAAATTATAGACCGTATTGGCAGTTTAATAGATTCAATGATAAAATGCAAGTCTAATACAAATAAAATGTGCAATGAAACATATTACTTTCAATAATGATGCCAATCTAGAAAAACAAAGAACAAGTGTAGTTCAAGTGTCAATTAAGTGTATATTACAACAACAATGTGCTACATTATGTTCTATGGCATTTTACATAGAGTCTTCAAATAAGAATTCTCCTTCATCACTTTCCTCATCCATTGTTTCATCTTCTTCATCATCATTAATGAAATCAACTTCCCTGGCACTTCTTTCTTTACTCTGATGATTAACACTTTGAGCTTGAACATTATCCCTACATAATATCACTTCCACCTCATCTTGATCCTCACTGTGAATGAACTCATTATGTTCAACCTATTCTTGTTGGTATGCATCTTCAGTAGATAATGATTCATTCTCATCTTCATAAGGCACGCTAAAAAGGTCACAAGGTGATGTTTTCACAACAATAAGCCAATCTCTATCAATGAGATCATCCAAATAAAACACTTGTTCTGCCTGTGATGCCATAACAAATGGCTCATTCGTACTTAATGAAGAACGAGTATTCACACTTGTATATCCATATTTGTCAACTTTATATCCTCTTCCCAAATGAGCAACATCCCACCAGTGACACTTAAAGAGGTATATTTTCCTATCTCCCATATATGATAACTCATAAATATTTTCGAGGACACCATAATATTCTTTCTTAAGATCTAAATCGTCTTTTACAAGAACTCCACTATTTTGAGTTTTCCTCTAGGATGCACGGCATTTTGTATGAAATTTAAATCCATTGACCAAAATTGTTGTATATCTATATACAACTCTTTGTGGACCAATGGCTAAACTAATCAACTCATTGTCTCCTTAAAAATGTGAACCTGACTTCATAACCTATTAGAAATCAAACAAGACTGAGAGGAGACACTTACTCGACAATTCAACCATTTGGAAAACTCTTCATGTTCCCTGAATTGACATTTGATGCTTGGGTTTGTGTTTGAAGCTCATTTTTATACTCTCTACAAATTATTTCATTTCATCTATTAGAATTTAATCAAATAACATTTTAATTGCTAGCAAGTTATAGTTGACTCACTCTATGAATGACCAAATCTTCTCACAATTCTGTAGCACATATAGACAAGCTTCATCAAAGTCTTTGTTGGGTACAAAAATCAATTTAGCTAAACCTCTTGGCTATCCACTTTGACTAAATATTGACATCTCACAGGCTTTCATATTCCCATCATCATTTCTCAGGATTCTATTGAACTTTGTTGGAATGTCACTTAGATATTTTGAGCAAAAGGTGATATTTTCATTTGCTAAATAGCCCTCAGCGATTGAGCCTTTAGGACGAGCTTTGTTATGGACATATAATTTTAGTGTGCGTAAATACCTACAAAAGTGAGTTAAAGTTAATAGGTATCTAATATCAAGCATAACTTGAGTTTAAGTCTAAGTTAGATAATGTTACCTTTCAATTGGGTACATCCATCGGTACTGAACAGGCTCAACAATCTTTGCCTCCCTTGCTAAGTGATCTGGTAAGTGAACCATGGCATCAAAAAATGCTGGAGGAAAAATAGTTTCCAATTTACATAATGTAATAGAAATTTTTTGTTCAATGGAATCCAAGTTTTCCATGCTTAAACACTTCAAGCACAAAATCTTAAAAAATTATGCCAATTCTATTATGGGTTTACTTACCTCTTTAGGCAACAACCCATGTATTGCAATTGGAAATAATTTTTGCAACAATATGTGATGGTTGTGAAACTTTAATCCAAAAATCTTTTTTTTTCTGCTACATTGACACATCTTGAAATATTTGAAGAAAATGCATCAGGAACCCTTAATTGAGCTAAAAAATTACACACTTTCAACTTCTCTTGTGATAATAACACATAACATGCTGCTGGTAGCAAGATGTTATTCCCATCATCAATAGGGTGCAAACTTGGTCTGATCCCCAAGTATATTAAATCATATTGACTCTTCACTATGTCTTTTGTCTTTCCAGCCATATCTATCACCATAGACACTATGTTGTCAGATATGTTTCTCTCATTGTGCATGACACCAAATTATGCTGCAGAAAAAGTGTTTTCCAATAGGGTAGTTAGAAGAAAATGCTCTTCTTCTTCCAATTATAAGCAATACTAGATTTGTCACGCATTCGCTTGTTTCCTTTTCCAAATTTCACACTTAGTAGAAGTTGTAATTGTTCAAACACTTCTTCACCAGTCAAATATGTAGGAGTAACATTATTTTCCATTTTACCGTCAAATGCCTCCTATTTTGATGCCATGAATGATTGGTTGGTAAGAAGCGACGATATCCCATATAACATAATTTACTTCTTACCGATATCGAGTGGATATGTTTATGGCAACAAGGACATGGCAATTTTTCCTTTGTTGACCACCTTAAAATATTACCATATGCAGGAAAATCATTTATTGTCTATATAATAGTAGCTCGCATATAGAAATTTGACTTTGAATGAGCATCATATGTCTCAACCCCTAAGTTCCACAATTCGTTGAATTCCTCAATCATTGGTTTCAAATATACATCAATCTCATCTCTCGGAGACTTAGGGCCTGGGATAAGAAGTGTCATCATGAAGTACAGTTGTTTCATACATTTCCAAGGTGGCAAGTTATATGGTACAAGAACAATGGGCCAAATACGGTGGTTAGTACTCATGTTTCCATATGGCTGAAAGCCATCACTTGCTAAACCCATTCTAACATTTATAGGGTCTGCTGAGAAACTAAGGTGTTGCTCATCAAATGACTTCCATGCAATGGAGTCAGCAGGGTGCCTTAATACACTATTATCAATATGTTTCTCCTTGTGCCACCTCATATTTTTAGCAGTGTGTCATGCCATGTACAGTCTTTGCAACTTAGGCTTTATTGGAAAATATCTCAACACTTTGTGTGCTTCTTTTTTGCCTTTGGGTTCACTTGATTTCCATTTAGACAATTTAAATTTTGGGCATGAATGTGCATTGGCATGTTCTTTTCTATATAGAATGCATTCATTCTTACATGCATCAATTTTTGTGTAGTCAAACCCTAAATCTTGAATAACCTTCTTGAATTCATAGTAAGAATTGGGTACTTGGGTCTCCTCTGGCAACACTTCCTTAAATAAGTCCAACAACATGTCCACAGACTTATTGCTCCAATTATTAAGGCACTTTAAATTAAGTAGCTTAACGATGAATGACAACTTTGACACCTTGTCACAATTTGGATATAGATTTTTTTTGGCTTCTTTCAATAATTGGTAAAACTTCTTTGCATGCACATTTGGCTCTTCACCATTTTCTATATTAGTATTCAGCTCCTCTAGGTTCATAACTCTGCATGCATCATGTATCATTCCACCCATGTCGTCCTCCTCAACAGTATTACTTTCATTAGGGGAATTTGAAGTAATCCCCACAACTTCTCCATGAAGATCCCAAATTTTGTAAGACTCCAAAAAACCTATTTTTCAACAAATTAAATCGTATTTCATGTCTCACCTTGAAAATCATGTTTCTACATTTTTTACATGGACACCTATTTTTGCTTCCTACCCGTATTTCACTATACGCCCAATCAAGAAAATGATCCACCCCTTGTATGTATCTTGAATAAGCTCTATTCTTTACATCTAACCAACTTTTGTCCATAATATTCCCAACAAAATTTGTTAGAGTGGAAGTTAGCAATTGAAAAAGATAAAGAAACATATTTAGACGAGATAAAGTATATGTGTATTGGTAGAATGGAATGAAATCATGTTGAAAAAGGTAGTACAATTAAGATCCTAGTGGCATAACGTGAAAATGATATCTAATAAGATAGTTTTATCGAGTGCTAACTAGGAAATGATGGTTTATCTATCATGTCCAAGAATGGCTTTAGGACATATGAAGAGTAGAAAGTCGAAGAGATGAAAGGTATTGACATTGTTCATGCCTAAAATTTTAGACTTATTCATTGTTACCCTTTCCAAAACAAACAAAGAATATGACACCATGTTGCAAGTCACTTTTAATATGGCATAAAAGTTCACTATCATGTGTCATATTGATATTTCCCCTTATGATAACATAAGAAACAACAACAGTATATATATTGTAAATCAAACAAATAAAAATATATGATGACATAATCCAATTAGTTGCAAGTCATCTAAACTGTAATAATCCTCAGCTAATAAAACCTTTGAAGGTTAAATACAAATCATTTGAAACAAGGAAGTTGAGAACAACGTAAAATTTTATAGCGTTTCTAGCCTTTTCTTCTGACCTTTCTTCACTCATATAAGCATAACTCTCTCATATGAAATCTAAATTAAGTGATTCTAATTTTTTTTGAAAGATAAGACATATATATACAACTTTGATGTTGGAAACTTTTGCTAATTCCGTGAATATTATAGTGATAAGAGGCAAAAACCGCAGCGTAGTGTGGTCTGGACCTTTACTCACTATTTTATGTATAAATCCTTCATATGAACTCCAAATTAGGTGATTAAAGTGGCTAATGAAAGCTAAGAGAAAGGGCTACAACTTTCATGTTGGACGTTTTGTCAAATTCGGCAAAACACATGGTGCTTCGGGCTGTTTCTGCGTTTTTCTGCAGCTTTCCCCTCCCTTCTCCTTCATTTCTTCCTGCATCTGACTCCCTCTCTCTCTCTCTCTAAAATTTTCTCTACCTTCTCTCTAAGATATCTCACCATCCAACCAACCAATTTGAGCTACCAAAGTACCATTGGACTCGTGGGAAGGAGAGCTACAAACCCCACCGATCAGTTTCGTCGGAAAACCGTTGGAAAGTCGCTGAAAAATTGCATGAACAGTAACCTCCAAGGTAAAATTTCATCCAATTGTGTTTTAAGCTTCATTCTTCTGAAATTCTTTCCATAGATAGTCTTAGAATTAGTTTCTATGCTAGAATATAAGGTTTTTAGGTTTAGGGTTAGTTGGCTGACGTGAATAGTATTTTTGGCATGAATAATGACGTTTAGAGTGTATCAAATTCTCATGTTGTGTCTATATTTTCTAGGTTTTTGAGCCACCACGAGGTGAAATTCTCGTTGTTTGACTCCTAGTAAGGTGAGTGGATTTTTCATACTATAGCGCATGTTTTACAAATTCGGTTTATAACTCTCTCGTATGATTTTAACTAGTTAGAATGTATGCTAAATTGTTTTACCGCTTTGAAAACCAATATGTTCCAACCATGTTAGAAATTGTAAATTTCAATCCTAGTTGAACTCTAGGTATGCAGGGCAAGCATATAAACTGATAATTCTCCATTTGAGCTAGATTTATAAAAATGCGAACTTAGTCATAGAAATGAACTAAGTTAGCCATGAAATAATTTGATGCATGCGAACATCTATGCGACGTCTACGGACGCTATGTTTAAAGAAAAATTTTATGATGATAAAGGTCTCCATGAGAATACATGGATGAAACATATTTTAGAACAGAATTTTATGCATGAAAAGAGTTAGATGGAGAATTATAGTTTTATTGTAAAGTTATTGAAATGTTTTACCTTAAACTCTTTGAATAGTATATTTTCAAATATTTTCTATTGGAGGAACCCTTTTAGATCACTATTAGCTAGCCGCAGGGAGTGCTATCCCTGGTGCACCATGGTCATGTGAAGGCTTCGGCCTAGGATATTGTGACGGGCATATGATTGCCTAAGACACAAAATTTAGGGTGGACTTATGTCTACGCCTACAGTGATTACCCTCCCCTTGTTATGTGCTTAGGGGAAATTTAGGGTGGGCTTATGTCTACGCCTACAGTGATTATCCTTCCCTTGCTATGTGCTTGGGGAAGATGATGATCTGTCAGGAAAGAACTCCAATAAACTGATACATTTTTCTTAAAGATTAAATATTTCTAAACGAGCTCATTCATCATTGTTAGTGCATAAATAACTTCATTTATTACTTACCATGCATAATTGATTTGCATTACGGTTACTGATTTAAATCTTGTTTTATCTTTTGAATATACAATTGAACTGTTTAGCTTTTCTTTCAATAAATTATGGTTAAATGCTTAATGTTTCTATTATTATCTTTACACTTGGATTTCAATTATTAAACCCATTGCGAAACACTCGTGCATGGTTTGCCCTGTTTTAGTTATAGTATGATTTACCCATTCACTGAGATGTGGTCTCACCCCTCTTCTGTTTTCTCCCCACAGATAGTCAAAGAGACTTTGATCCAGCTACAGTTTTGTAAGAGGCTAAATATAGCGTTGGTGAACCCCAGTTTGGGCAAGGATCTTTTGTACTGGTTGTCTAGTTTAGTTTATGTCTAGTGTAACTCCATGAACTTACAGGCAGGATCCTCGCTTCTTGTGTATTTTGATGTGTTGTTTGGAAAACGGTTTATGTTTTACAATGATGTTGTATTATGAGGCCATGGGCCAAGTTGAATCACAAATGTTGGATTCATGAGAGAGAGAGAGAGAGAGAGAGAGAGATATATATATATATATATATATATATATATATATATACAATATTTTCTTATACTGGATGTGGCATATGTGGCCAGTTATATTTATTATGTACTCTGGATTGTGTGCTGGAGGTTTGTATGTGCTATGCGTTAGGCTTGCGGCTAGGGGGAAATCCTTATACCGTGCCGATCATGTGTTCCATCATTTGGGGCCGTGACATAAACAATGAACAACCCTTACATTAAGTTCCATATCACGAAGGACAATAAAATCATTAATATTTTTTGTGAAAAAAATAATATGCTAATTTTTTTCTATAAGTTGATGCAAGAAACAAGAAAAAAGTTACTAAATAAGCATAACAACTTCAGAAGTTAATAAACATTTTCAACCTATCATATGTTGAGACAGTTCATACAATATTATCTCCCTATATGAAACAAGTGTTTTTATAAAATATAGAGTGGTAGAAAATGATACCCCTCTTCTTTAACAATTTGGTGAAATAAGCAATATGAGTATTAGGTGACCACGATAGCCAAATCCTGAATAGAAACAAAGAAAAGAAATAGTCAATATAGGACAAAATATTGCAACAAGCAAAAAAGTGACACTTATTCTATCAACAATCAAAATGAAAAAAAGGTCATAAAATAGTTAATTTCATATTTAACACCCAAAGTGTCCTACTGCTAAGAAAAATGCATTTGCTACTTATGTATAAATGTGTTGGATTGTATCATATAATTGCTTGTGTAACTCCCTATTCAGTTTCTGCATTTTGAGAGAGATAATTTAGAAAAAAAAACTTACAGAGAGAAAATAAAATAAATAGCACTGAAGAAAATAAATAAACTGAAATTTATAATGTCTTTCTTTCTCATGTATAAAAATGAAATGTAAGAAAATAAAACAGAACAAGAGAGTGAGATCCTTGTAGATGAATTCATGACAATAAGATTCCACTCAAGCAAGTGTAGATTAATGCGGATATATATTCTAGCCACAGTAAAAGCAAAAGAAAAAGAAAAATTGGTTAACTAGTTTAATGGCCCCATCAAAAGCAATCGGAATCATATAATACTCTGCTACTATTGCTAGTAGCCTTTGTTTACTACTATGTTCCCATTTCTTGCAATGAGATAATCTCTAATGTTTATAACAGAGGGCAAGTAAAGTATAAACTCAATCCATAATATTAAAATTGTAGGTGTTCTAAACTACTAATACATGTTAGTAATCTCTTAGTCAAGAATTTTTCTGAAATTTGTGAAAGAGAGAGAAAGAATAGAAAGATTAAGGCTTTAATATGGGGATTTGTGCAAAAACATCAAACACTAGTAGTCTTAATAGTCACCCTGCCGTATATCCATGTATGAATATATTACGCAGAATTAGAATGAATGAATCAATCATCAGGTTGATTATATATATATATCATTAAATTTAACTACAAATAATTGATATATAATATTAGACCTAGTTAGTACATATAACTCGTTGGTTCAAATAAATATTATATTATCAATTATATCTTTGACATCTCGAATACCCATAAGTGATCCAATAAAAAGTGATTCTTTATCATCTACCTATCTGCAATTATTAATTGATATATGCATATTTTATAAAATCTATATGCTTTTCTTCTATCCTTTTTAATTTCTTAGGCAATCCAGAGTACTTATGATTTTGGTCCTCATCTTCATTCCAATTTAGTTTATTAGAACAACGGAATGCTTACTAGCTACATTACTACTTTTAAGCAATAATTAAGAATGGAAACATACTCATGGACTAGGAAGTAGCATGAATTAGGAAATAGGGCAACATGGAAAGTAAGCTACATTCATTAGCTAACTAGAGGCCACCAGAGTTTGATCCTTTGCAGTACTTTATGTGGTGGTGAGTAGGTGAGAGACAGAAAAAAGAGATGGGACTCAAGGGGATCCAATCTTCTTTTCTTTTTCTCTCACTTATTCGACTTGGTGTAGCGCTATAGCGTCCAAATTCAAGTCTGCCTATTGTCAAAGGATGCGGAACTCACAACATGGTTGATAGCCGTACAATTGAATAAACTTCAAATCTCAGACATGAACAAAATTTTACACAAAAATAAACTAAATTTTGTAAATCTACATCTGTCAAGCGGAGAAGAATCTATCCTTCCCGCATCAATAGACATATAGTTTCTTAACAGCTAATGAGAACCCAGAGAATGGAGATCCTAAAATAATCATGAACTCAGCCCAAGTTTTGTGGCAAAGTACAGAGTTTCGTCCTGATCAGCATGATGCCCATGCAATTAGTATCATTCAATTTTAGCTCATTCAACAGTTAATAGATACGAAGAAAGGGAGAAAGCTAGAGAGATGTATCATGCCCTAGCATTCACTATAGTCTCCTAAAATATGCTCAAATGCAAAATAAGAAAATCAAAATCACCAATCCCAATCGGAATTTCAAAACCTCCAAATTGATTAAATATAAGGTAAAAAATGAAGAAGCATTGCACACACTACCTTGGACGCTTTAAGATGGATTCTCCAGAAATGTCCCCCACGAAGCTGTAAATTCAAGCTCCTTTCACCCGTGAAGTTGCTGCTTTGAGCACTTGTCCCTGGTAACAGATAATGGCTTTATGAGTGGAGAGTTGAGTGAGAGAAAGAAAAGGGTTCACAGCTACTGTAAGAAAGCAGAATGTGCTGTGTTTTTTTTCTCATATTTATTTTTTCAAATAAATCATCTAAAAAATTATTATCTCCTAAAAACTATTCCCACTTCTATTTTTTGACAAAGTTTTAAAGTTTTTCAACAAAAATTTAAAGATAAAATTATTTTAAACAAATTATATTTTTTAATTTTATTGTGACTTGAGATAAGCTCTTGCACACAATGGCTTTTCCTAAAGCTGACACTCCATATTCTATAAAAGTAAAATGGATATTTATGACCTTTGGTCATCGATTAATAATATTGTCTTTATCTAGCATTTAGTTGAGAGAGTAAGAATCTAGATTCCTTACTTAGCCTGCATACCTTCGTTCCCGTATGGTTTATAATAAGGAGGTATGTTGGTGGAACTAACTTGAAGCCCCTTTTTTTCGGTGTATGGTGGGTCTCAAAACTTTAGAAGGTAGAAACTTTTAAAGTGAGATTTTATTGTAATTTACTGATTGAAAATAAAGATCATGCTAAACAGGTTACTATTCATGTTTTTTATTATGTTTTTTAGACTTAGCTAATAGATAGAATAATAATTTGCATCTCTGTACTCATCTTGGTAGCTTGTGATTGGAAACTTCTTTGATGAAAATTTCAATTCTTCTTGATTTTATTGGTTTATATAATTCTTTTCTCAATTATCTAGGTTTTCAATGGCATTGGTGACGAAAGATCTTTTTTTTCAAAATTATTTCTTTTTTTTGTTGCATTTCTATTTTATTTTTTAAAATAAATTATCTAAAAAATTATTATCTCCTTAAAAATATTCCCACTTTTGATTTTTTGACAAAATTATTTTAAACTAATTTTATTTTTAAATTTTATTTTTTTCTTCAATTTTTAAAAGATAAAATAATTTTTTGAACATTTTAAACTTTAAAAATATGATAGAAAATAATTTTGAAAGAAAGAAAATATTTCCTCCTAAAATCAGAGCATAATCTATGGTTTGGTATATTTTCCTTTTTTAGTCGTCACTAAAAGATGGAAGCAAAAAAATTTTATTTTTCAACTTTCAGTGTCGTCAAAAATGTCACAAAAACTTATAAACTGACAATTTATGACGATTTTTTTGTGACGACTTGAAGTCGTCACTAAAAGGTTGTGACAACTTATAAACTTAAAGTACAACTTTCAGTGACAATCCCTCTAAGTTGTTACTAAAAGTATTTTTCAGTGACAACTTTTTTAGTTGTCATAGAAAAATGGTCACAAATTATCAGTTTTCTTGTAGTGAGTTAAGGATTATTGAATACTTAATCACTTCATGAAATTTAACATATAATGGATTACTACAATTTATATATGATTGTTTCATGGGAATACTGCTGCTGTTGATATTAATTAGGATGCACATAAAATGTCAAGAGGAAAAATATAAGGGAACCTAACATGCTGAATAAAAAGAAACTATATGCTAAATGTTTATTAAAAGATTATAATTCATTCAAAAAGTAGTACACTACATAGTAACAATTTAGGCAATAATTATTAATTCAAATGACGGTAAACAAATAACAACGAGTCAACAAATATATTGGTTGTTGAATTTATTGGGGCTCTAAACTTTAATTTCTAAAGTTATACTATTGCACAATTTAGTTTTCAAATTTGTTAAACATTAAACAATTTAATCTTTTCATCATTTAGTATGTTAAATCCAATGTTGCATACCACTAGGGCCCTAAACTTTCGTCCTTGAATTTATACTATTGCACAATTTAATCTTTAAATTTACAAAACGTTAAATAATTTAGTTCTTTTGACATTTAACTCTTAATTGTCGTTAAAAAAGTTGATGATATAGACTATTAAATGCCATTTGGTATGTTAAGTTTAATGTAGCATACTAAATTAGCTTGTTGTGTCGCTATTCTTTTTTCCATTTTTTTTGTAAATGACAAATTATCCCATTGGCCCTTTAACTTATTTTTCTGTTTCGTTTTGGTACATTAAGTAAAAAAAAACTCTTTAAACCCCCTTAACTTACAAAAACTTGCCAATTATACCCTAAACTATGACACCTAAAGCCCCAAATAATAAACCCTAAACTTTAAATCTTAAACCATAAATTTTAAATCGTAAACCCAAAACTCCCAAACTTCAAAACCATAAAATTTTAAAATAGAAACCCTAAAACTGTATACCCCAAACACCAAAGCTATAATACCTCAAACTCTAAACTCTAAACAATAAATCTTAAACTAAAAACTTCAAACCACAAACCTTAAAATCCATAAATCGTAAAGCCTGAACCTTAAAACTCAAAATCTCAAAACTTTAAGCCCTAAAACTTAAAACACCAAACCCAAACCTCATACCTCAAAATTCTAAAACCTAAACCAAAAAAACCCTAAACTCCAAACATCAAACCACTAAACCCCTAACCCCTAATCCAAACCCTCAAACCTCAAAACTCTAAAGCCCAAAGTCCTAAACTCTAAACTTTAAATTGCAAACCTTGAAACCCAAATCCAAGAACCTAACGCTCTAAACCTCAAAACCCCAAAATCAATTATCAAAATCGTAAATCCAAAATTTCAAAACTCCAAACCCTAAACCCCAAACTTTAAATTTCAAAATCTCCAAACCAAATTCCAAAAAACTCAAACCCCAAACTCAAAAACCCTAAAACCCATAGCCTAAGACCCTAAAAACCAAATGCCCAACACTCTAGAATCCAACATCCCAAGCCTTAAACCTTAAAATCTAAATTTCAAATCCAAAATCTCCAGCCTTAAACCCTAAACCCTAAAGCTCCAAACTTTAAGTCTTGAATTCTTAGACCATAAACCCCATACATCAAACAAATAAAATCCAAAACCTTAAATCCAAAAATAAAAATAAAAATACTAAAACTTTAGAACCCTAAATTTTGAACCTTAAACCCTAAAATCTCAAACTCTAAAATCCTAACCACAAACCCAAACCTTAAATCCTTAAACTCTAAACTCCAAAACCCATAACTCTAAAACACCAAACACTAGACCCAAACCTCAAAACTCCAAAAACCAAAGCCATATACCCTAAACCCTAAACGTCAAACGCCAACCCAAAACCCAAAACCCAAAACCTTAGACTCTAATCCTTAAAACCATCAATCCTAAATCTCAAAACTCAAACCTTAGAACCACAAATCCAAAACTGCAAAAAACCAAACGTCAAAGTTTTCAAGCCTTACCACTAAACCCTAGAATTTGAAACTATGTGTATATTAAAAAAAGAGAGAACATACACGATAAGGCTTAGGTTTTTCAATTTAAGGTTTACTATTTTAAATTTTAGTGTTTAGGGTTTGATGTTCATGGTTTATGGGATTAGTTTTAAAGTTGAGGTTTTATTACTGGATAAAAGTGTTTTTGATGGTGACAAAAAAAGTTTCCATTGGAGTCTTACTTCCAGTGGCAACCCATTAGATGGGCCAATGAAATGGAGAATTTGAGTGGCAACCACTATGAATCACCATTGAAAATTAAGAAAACTTTAAAAGTTGAACACTCAATTTTTTTGAAATTTAACCCTTCACTAGCAAACTGGCAAACATAGTGGGTCACCATAGAAAGGGAGACTTTTAGTGGTGACTACTAAGAGTTGTCACTAAAAGTGTAATATCCCATGATTTTTAAATAATAATATTTTATGATCAAATATATATATATATATATATATATATATATATATTTAAATGATTATGTCTTTCTAAAAGAAAATATATTTTTAATTAAAATATTTTTTTTGCTTAAAATAATTATATTGACCTCTAATAAATTTTTGTTTTATTTTTAGAAATTTTTTTTTTCTTTTATTATGTATAAAGATATTTATTTTGTGATTTTTTTATTGAAATTTTTATCAAGAAAAGTCATGATTTAAGAGTGCAACTAAAGTTTTGCAATAATGTAAATTTTTAGAAATCTTTGGGACATTTTAAAATGAAAAATAGTATCTATATGTATATAAGAAAAATAAAACTAAAAATTTTAAATATTTAATTATTAAATAATAATAAATAAATAAAAGAAAAGGGGGAGGGGAGACGGAAGTGTGAAGAGGAATGCAAAATCTCAATTTTCGTAATTGATGAATAGTATGAATAGTAATTTTTATTTTTTTTCACTAGATCTAGAGTGCCTACTGACCTCTGATTTCAAAACTAAGGATTCCATTGTATTCAGGACAGAGAGTACTATGATTTTAACCGAATAATTTTTCAAATCAGCCACAAAATTGCCGTTGATCAGAAGTAAAAAATCTTAGAAAAAGGTAAACTCTGAAACTCTTATTTAGAGATCTCAAATTGAAAATTTGACACTATAGATAGATTCAGGAGTTAAATAAACCTTATGATATCAAATTTTTTGGTCATCTGACAACTTTTTGTGAGTCATGAATAGTAAATCCAATGGGATATGAATAGTAATTTTTGGCGGTAAATAGTACTTATCAGTTGACCATTGTTGATCAAGCTCTCAGAGGCCAAATTGCGTGATTTTAGAGTCATTTTCTAAGTTTTTAAAAACTTTAGATTCGTTTTTGAGGTCTATTTGGCCAAATTGAAATTAGAAAATTGCATTTTAGGGCTATTCAACCTGGAGCCTTATCCTGTGAGTAGATAATTCTTTCTATGACTTATCTTATACTATTCTTGAACTTTAATTGTGTAATTGATTATATTTATAAGTTATTTATACTTTTATATATTTCTGATATGGATTAAATTATCTGAATTGTTTACAATCTAGAATATATTTCAAGAAAAGTATGGTTTTGAAAATGAATATTTGAACTCATTGAATACATGATTTTAAATGTATTTCTCATTACATGGTAAAGAAAATATATTGTGCACGTCACATTGATTTATAAAGCTATATGATTGCCTTGAAAAAGGATATGTACACGTGATAAACCCTACTTGAGAAATTTATGACAGATGAATCTGTACTAAGACTGAAAGTCTATATTATACTAAAAACTCTATATTGGATGATATGGTATATGTGTATATGATATTTTCTGTGGAATAATCCTATTGGAAATACTATTTGCTAACAACAGGTGATGATAGCCATGGTGCACCTTGATACCTCAGCTAGCAAGGGTGGTTCTAGTCTCGTGTGAGTGCCAACACATGGGATATGATATGTGATGGAGATCGGGATGCCTCCTATATGGGCGAGATGCCGACTATATAATATGTGACTTGCCTCCCTTGCTGTGTGCTTGGAAAATACCCATATTAGAGTCCCTTCGCCTATCCTCTTGGAAGGTGGTAGGACAAATTTCAGCGGGATGTTAAGTTTAGGCAAATCCTACACCACCAAACTACGGAAGGGCCTAAACTCTGATATGGTGGTTCTGATATGAAATCCTCCTAATGTTTTCATGTAAAATATTTTGATGCATAACAACATTTGTTTAATGATCATACAATACAGAATATGGTTTTGGATATCTGAATATCCTTTGATTTGAGAATATTTGAAATACGGGTCCTATATGGATGTACTTCCGAACTGTAATTTTCTATGTGATAAATTTTGAAATATGAGTACATCCATATATTGACTTAAGAGGTTATAGGAGGTATTATATGCTCACTGAGTTTTCAAACTCACTACACGATATTTCTACATTTTTTTTCAGATGAAAATTGTCACGTCCGTACTTTAGGAACGCGAATACCTTTAATATCTGATAACCTTTTTATTTCGCATATGCCAATAAACTCACGATAACACATATCCAAGTATTATTCAACGTTCACAAGTTTACAAAACCAATAATTATACATGCCAAAACTATATACATCAAGTTTACAGCGGAAACAAGGATCCTGCCTGTGACTTTCAGAGCAACACTAGAGTACAAATATATTACAATATAATACACTGAGAGCCTAGAAACAAGTTAGGCTCACCACTGAGGCACGACACCTAGTCGGTCAAGTAGCTGCGGGACCAAATTCTGGGTCTTTATCTGAAAAATATGTCAACCACGTGTAGTGAGTTTTACAACTCAGTGAGCAGATAACACCTCCTATGACTTCTCAGGTCAACATAAGGATGTACTCATATAGTAAAAACTTATCATATCAAAATATACCATTCAGCAGTACATCCTTATGGGACCCGCATTTTCAAAATATTCTCAATTCAAATCACATTTAAATAGCTGTAATCACATATGATACAAGTACATATTTATCAATTTTGATATGCATTTAAAAATCAAATCTTTTCAATAGATAAACATGGAATGTGAGTACATCACCCTTCTGTCTCCTCACGAATTCCATAAGCACAATCACAGTAAGTAATCAGAGAATGTGAGTACATCACCCAACTGCCTCCTCACAATACCACTGATTACAACTTCAATAGATCAACAGGGACTGTGAGTACATCACCCAACTGCCTCCTCACAATACCATTGTCATCATCACAATAAGTAATCAGGGATTGTGAGTACATCACCAAACTGCCTCCTCACAATACCACTGACTACAACTTCCATCAACAGGGAATGTGAGTACATCACCCAACTGCCTCCTCACATTCCCACTTCCATCAACTTCACATTCATCAATATATATATATATATACATGAAATGGCATGAAAAATTTTCAAGCAACTCGCCATGAGTTTTACGCTTGCCATGGTTATCAAGCAACTCGCCATGAGTTTTACGCTTGCCATAGTAATCAAGCAACTCGCCATGAGTTTTACGCTTGCCATAGTTATCAAGCAACTCGCCATGAGCTTTACGCTTGCCATTCAATTTCCTTTATAAAATAACATGCATAACATAGTTTCTTTGCCATGTCATGTGAAATACGTGTAAAAATCACATACTCAATGTGTTTCAAAACTTATTGCAAAATCAAACTCTTCTTGAACTACATTTCATATTTCAATTAATTTAGACATTTTCAAACCATTTCAAGAACATATGGAAGCATAAATAACATGTAATCATACTCATTTATCAATGTAAAGTTCAAGAAGAGTAAAAACAAGCCATAGAAAGAATCATCTACTCACCTCTTTGAAGCACAAAGTTGGACACCCTTAAACTCGTATTTTCTGATCCGAATTCAGTGAAATAAACCCCAAAATCGAGTCCAGAACGTCCGAAAACCTTGAAAACGACTCTGGATTTGCGAAATTTGGCCTCCGGGAGCTCGGTCAACGCAGGTCAACGCGAGGAGGTCCGGCTGCTACGCGCTACACGCGCCGCTCGAGGAGCTGCGCGTGGGCGTCACTCTCCGAGGGAGAAGCGGCGCGTGGGGGCGCGTGCGGTGGTGGATCGGCCTGAAATTTGAGATCCAAAGGTTTTGGTGCCTTCTGGATCGATCTACGGTGTTAGTTTTTGCGTTTGAGAACTCAAAGTAGGAGTTTCGGGGGTTACCTTTTTGACCGTTTTTCCCTTCAATTTTCCGGCCAGTTTCCGGCCAATTCTCCATAAACCAATCGGATGGATTTGAAGAACTCTTCGTCCTGAGTCCGTTGGTGGTGGTGGTGTCGAAATCTGAGGTCCGTAGGCGAAGAAATCTTAGAGAGAAGTTAGAGGGTTTTCGGGGAGAATTTTTCTGAAGAGAGATGGAAAAATCTGCAAATGACCGCTTCCGGAGTGGTTGAGGCCCTTAAAATATCTCGGGGGACCTTTCTGCAATATTTCAATTTTAGCGGAAGGTCCTTGTAAATTTTTCTTATTTACATATTAATCTCAAAACTTTTAAGAAATTGCATTTTTGCCCCGAAACGTAAATTTCTTAACATTACTTTTATAATTTTCTAATCCATGTAAAGAATAACTTATTTTCACCGGGTCCTAACTCCATTTTCGAAATCCTCTCTTAAATTTCACATTTTCCTTAATTAAAATATCCATTTTTCCAAAATTATCTCTTTTATTCTAAATTTCTTTAGTTCAACTTTCTCGTTAAATTTACGGTTATTACAAAAAT
This sequence comes from Gleditsia sinensis, assembly GCA_037074535.1. Taxonomy (NCBI): domain Eukaryota; kingdom Viridiplantae; phylum Streptophyta; class Magnoliopsida; order Fabales; family Fabaceae; genus Gleditsia; species Gleditsia sinensis. The sequence goes on from CM073463.1 coordinate 5,060,842, forward strand.
ATAAAGTTTGGCCCTTCCCCTTCAGATAGTTGACCAGCTAGACGACATGGTCTCTGAATGAGCCTACTTTATTTTCAAAACTCATAGATTTTGATTATATTGTACTTGTACTCTAGAATATGCTCTGACGCTACAGAAAGGATCCCTGCTTCTGTTGTAATTTGATGTTTATAGATTTGGTTTATATATTGTGTATGCATGGGAATACCTATTTGTAAAAGAGTATATTATAAATGTTATGAAATATATATATTCGTAAAGTATGTATTTCACGTGCTCTAAAATTAAGGGTGTGACAAAAAGTTAAGAACAGAAGCTAAATGCATGGAGAAAAAAATGAAATTTTCCCTAAATTTCTCCCCTCTCTCTTTGCCAAAACAAAGAGAAAAAGGAAGGGATAATAATGATTGTACAAGGAATATAAATGAGAAAGAGAAACTGAGAGAAAAAAATTTCCTTATTCTTTACAACCAATTTTCTAACCTTCTCTCTCCTCGGTCTACTCCCTTAAGGGAGTGAACAATAGTGAACGAATAGTAAAAAATGAGCAAGAGCCACTTTGAAGAGAAAATGACGGTAGCAAAGAAGAGAGAGAGAAACTGTTTGTAAATAGAGTACAAAATCATGGCTAAGAACTAACTGAAGCAAGGCCATCCACAATTAGGCATTGATGGCAAAAGAGAAAGGAGAGATCAAAACAAAGAATACAATGACGAAGGTAAATCCACAAATTCCCATCTTGCTCTTAGATTATATTTTTATTCTTTGTTTCTTCTTAGGTTTTCTATATCACGTTATATTTAATTAGATGGATTGCTTGATTTTTCATGTGAAATAAATAGATTTAAGGTTTTTTGAAGTAATTTCATATGGTAGTATGAAGTTACTGCTTCCCTTCTATGCTTCACTCATCACACATCTCAAATGGTTTCATCTTCTCTCCCTATCACTATATTTTTTACTTTCTCCCTTACACTCAGTTGGTTCCATTATTAGATCTTTCTCATTATCTTTTGTTTTTCAAATTTTTTTCCTGATGTAGATTGTTTTTCTCTTAGCTCTGACTCATTTGTTGTTTGAAATTTCTTCCCCAGCTTTGAAAACCACCAAATTAGTAGGGAGCAAGGATAGTAACAATAGAAATGAAAGAAGGTAGTCTTCCCTCCACCTTAACTAGGGAAATAGCTAATTCTATATTACTTCACTTTAATTTATCAATGTTTCCCTGCCTTTTAGAATATAAAACTTGAATACTTTTAATTTATCAATCTTTCTACAATATATCAATGCAAATTATGTCATAGTTATCTTGAATTTATTGACTAATGATTGTTAGCTATGTGAACAGCCATAGGTTTGTGTCTTGCCACCACTATACAACTCTTATAAATGTAAGAAGTAAGAATGATATGTATGTATGGTGAAAAAGTGCTTTTTACAACCTTAATCTAGAATTGTTGATTCCATTTGAGATGGGAGGAAAATCAAGGTGTTTATAGCTTTCATTGATCAATCATAAGTTTGTCATATTTCATTATAATATCTCAAGATGTATTTGATCTCAAAGAGACTGTTGAAGTAATAGCAAAGGATTCTATTGTCATTTTTTCCTTTTACATACCAAATAAATAGATAAATTATGGAAAATATCCCCTTGTTTCCTAAAATATATGCAAAAATTATTCTTATTAATGTATGGCATTAATCTTCAATCCCACCCTAATAATTTGCTTAATACTACTTTCATTTTTTGACTGCATAATGTAATAATGAATGTGTGTGCGTTGAATATGTGTCTCAATAGGTATCATGCTTGTGATTTCCTTCTTTTTTCAGCTTAACTTACTAACCTCTAACATGCTTAATTTTTGATGGACACTAGATCACTTTTACAATATCTTCCTTGAATTTAGGTTATTACTTATGTCCAAAAGTTTGTGGAGTATGCCAAATTGGAATGCTTATGTGATGAAATAAGAAAAGAAGTAGACGATTTGCTTGCTTCAACAGCTGAGGTTCCTAAATAACCTTAGGATGAGGGAATTTGTAAAGTAGGTGGAATTGATAAGGATGATGACAATGTTCTACTATGTGATACTTGTGATGTTGAGTATCATACTTATTGCTTAAATCCTTGACTTGCAAGGATCCCTAAAGGAAACGCCTTTCTTGTGTTGGTAGTAAATATATTATTCAAGATTTTTCAGAACATACAAGGCTTATTGGCAAATGTCAAAGTGCAAAATTTATAGGAGAAGTTACTTCTTTTATTTGGAGGCTTTAACACACAATGGTTAGTTGTAATCAAAGAGAAAAACTACTAGGACAACAATGTGGGTTTATTGATAGGCACTTGTGTGCTTATTTACATTCTAATTCCTATCAAGCTAATATCCATAAACCTTCTAATGAACGATGCAACATTTTTTTTATGCCCTATATATTGTTGAATAAAATTGCATTTAAGGAATAAGGATCTTTAATAACATTTGGACCAAAACAAGTTTAGGAGTTTCAGTGTGAAAATTGTGTCAACTCAATGAAACTTGAATTTCGATGAGAGCGATGTAAGCATGTGAATTTGTGATGATGACCATATATATGAAGAGCTTTTTTCAATTTCTTACTTTTAAGTTTAATGTTATTACTTCTTCCTAGTTTGCACTTTGCAGTTTAGGTTGTATGAATTCTTTTTATTATGCAATGAAGATTGGTGTTACTTGACACTTCGATATTAAAATATGGATAACTGAATAAGTTATTTCTAGTTAATTTATTTCTAAATTTATGATGAATTCAATTTTTTTAATTTATTTATCATAGTTATATTGGTTGTGCCATTATACCCATATAGTGAGATATTTTACTTCTTCAACCTCTGTTCTATTGTGTGTTTATTGTAGTTGCTTAAAGATTTTGTTTTTACTAGTTGCAGAGAACATTCCTTTTCAAGTTTTGAACACACTTTGAGAGAAGGAAACCAATATGTAGAATATTTGAAAACCTATCTCACTCTATCTCTAAGGCTTCATGTCTTTGAATATCCTCCCCCATGTCACATTATAGCTTTGCCATATTAGTTTATTACATTTGTATGAATAAAATGTTCCTTGGTGTTACTGCATCTATGACCAATTGGGATACTAATGGAACATGTTGCAATATTGTTTTAGAGGACAATCCTTTAGTATACTTTGTTGAGCTTCTTGATACAAGAAGACAAGAAGATACAAGATATTGTTTACTCAAAGCTATTATCTTTCTAGTTTATATAAAAACTACTCTTTTAAGAGATTCTTATTCTTCAAGTACTAGCTACTTCATATTCTATATAAGATCAATGTTTATTGCATTGGTGTTGAGAAACTTTTTTCTATCACTATAAAATAATAAGATTCTTATGGTTATTAAATTCTTCCAGATTATTAGTGGCAACTAATTTTAATAATAAAGAAATTAACACAAGAAAAAAAAATTACATATTAGACTTTCAATGGCGATCAAAGTCACCATTGAAAGTTCACATTTAGTGACGACCATGAAATGTCACAATTAAAAGTATACTTTTGGTGGTAACTTCCACTTCCAGTGGTGACTAACCAAAGTTACCACTGAAAGTGGTTAAATACTATATAATTTAAAGTATTAGTGGCAACTAAATTCGTCATTGAAAGTTCACGCTCAGTAGCAATCATGGAAAGTCACCACTAAAAGTGGATTTAGAGGCGACAAAGGTTTCCACAGAAAGTCTACCTTCAGTGAAGACTTAGTAAAGTCACTATCGAAAGTAGACACTAGGTGGTGCTCCTAAAAGTCACCACTGAAAACATTTAGCGATGAGGTTATTGCCAATGATGTTGTGGTGACTAAAATTTGCCATCAAAAGTCTTTAGTGGTGACTTTTAGGCTTTTAGCAGTTGCTTCAATTGTCAGTGAAAGCCTATTTTCTTGTAGTGTTTTGAGTTTAGGGGTTTAAGCTTTAGGGTTTAGAATTTTGGGCTTTCGGTTTTTAGAATTTTCAAATTTGAGATTTGAGATTTGAGATTTTTGAATTTTGAGTTTGGGGTTTTGTATTTTTTAGTTTGGAGTTTAGGGTTTTGAGGTTTGTGGTTTTGTTGTTTAGGGTGTAACATTTAGGGTAGAGGGTTTAGGACTCTAGATTTTCGGGCTTTCAGATTTAGGTTTGGTGTTTTGAAATTTAAGGTTTAAAGTTTTGTGGTTTGAAGTTTTGAGATTTGATATTTAATGTTTATAAGGGTTTAAGGGTTAGAATTTTTAGAAAGGTTTGGAGTTTCAATTTTTATAGTTTAGGATTTGGAGCTCTAAGTTTTGAGGTTTAGAGTTTATGATTTTTGGGTTAAGGGGTTTGACCTTTGGTTTTTAAGCTTTTTTTTAGGATTTTGAGGTTTAGGGTTTAATTTTTGAATTTTTAGCTTTTTGGGGTTTGAGGTTTTGAGATTTGAAGTTTTGAGCTTAGTATTTGGAGTTTAGAGTTTTAGGGTTTGATGTTTAGGGTTTAGGGTTGTGAGATTTTGGTATTTAGGTTTTGGGGTTTTAAAATTTGGAGTTTAGGGTTTTAGGTTTTGAGTGTTTAATGTTTAGAGTTTAGAGTTTAAAGCTTGAGATTTGGGGTTTGAGGTTTATGGTTTAAGGTTTTAGTTTTTGGGTTTTTAAGGTTTATGTTTTTGGGTGTAGGGCTAATTTTAGAATTTTAAATTTTGGGATTTAAGGTTTGGAGTTTAAGATTTTGGGATTTTGGCTTTTGGCTTTGAGTCTTGAGGTTTGGGGTTGAGGATTTGGGGCTTTAGGTGTTACAGTTTTGAGGTTTAGGGCTTTAGGGTTAAGGGCTTGAAGGTTTTGATGTTTGGGTTTGGGGTTTTGAGATTTTGAGATTTAAGATTTGTGGTTTCAGGTTTAAGACTTTAGGTGTTGGAATTTTGAGATTTAAAATGTGAAATTTGATATTTTTAGGTTTCAATGTTTGGGTTTTGGATTGTTTTAGGTTTATGGTTTTGGATTTTTCATTTTGTGTTTTTGAGTTTAGGGGTTTTGGAATTAAAATTTTATAGTTTTAGGATTTTGGGTTTCGAATTTAGAGTTTAAATTTTAAGGTATTGATTTAAGGTTTATTGATTTGAGTTTTTTTTTTTTGAAGCTTAGGGTTTAGAGACCAAAATGAAATAAAAAAAATAAGTTAAGGGGCCAACCGGGTAATTTGTTATTTTTTATATGAAAAAGGTAATGGTGACTTAGTGACTTGGTGTGCCATGTTAAACTTAACATATCAAATAGACACTTAATTGGTCACATAAACATTTTTTTAACATTAGTTATGAATGAAATGACTGAAGAACTAAATTATTTAACGTTTGATAAATTTAAAAATTAAATTGTGTAATAGTGTAAATTTAAAGACTAAAATTTATAACTCTAACTAATTTAGAGATCAATTTATATGTTTACTTTATAAAATATATTAAGACATTTAACGTGTGAAAATCAATTATGGGCAATGAATTTTCGACTCTCAATGTATTGTTGAAATGTGGGGACTATTTATTTGTTGTTGCTGTTAAATTTGGCTTGTTGAATGTTTACTATTTCGGAAAGGTTTTTGTTAAGCGGTTTTTTCGATTACCGATAGATGCGGGGGTATAAACCCCATATTTAACCGTTGGGAATTGGAATAGATTTTAATACACTCACATTGTTCAACTTCAAGGGAAATATGGATTTTTTTTTTGCCACTAATACAAACTGTTTGTTGGTGATTTAGTTTTATGCTGTATACTCCTGTTTAGGCAGATTCTATTTTGGACATTAGACAACAATCACACTTCAAATAGGGCAACGAAAGAGAGTTTGTTTCTCAACAACAGACTCTAGCCCTCAGAACTCATGGTTAGTTTAATACGTTTACTGACATCGAGAAAACTCAAAAGATGTTAGTTGGTTTCCAAAAATTGGTCCATTCTTTGAAAGATAAATGTTGTCAGAGCATCTTGAATACCAGAGAAAGAATGCGGCATATTTATTTCTCAGCAGTGTGGAAGCACTTGAGCATGAGTGGGTAACATCTCTGCATATCTTGGATATAGTTGTTGCTAGGCTTTATCCTGTTATGTTGCCTATTAGTTTGATTGACAATAATTCCTCGATTATAGTTCGTGTATCAAACGGTTTGTTGTGCCTTGGTTACACTAACATGAAGGCTATTGTGGATTTGCCATTTGGAATCCATGCACAAATCATGTTGACGTTTTTTTTTCTGATGTTACCAATGACTTAAACATATAGAAGCTCCTAATTTTTTTCTAACTATTAGTCGGAATATTTTTCTATTTCTACATGTTATTTATCAAGCAAATAGATGTAGACTTTGTATGTTTTTAAAGTTTAATCGTTAGAAGAATGAACTCTTTTATTCAGAGTTTTAATAGATGATTGAGTAACATCTAAATAATATTAATATTGACAGAAAATGAAGATGCTATGTTGCCAATAGGATCTTTTTAATGAGTGTTCCTAACAAATATTTTATGGTATATAGCTGGAGGCAATTTATAATAAAATATAGATTAAAGATATGACTTATATCATGTTTGAACTAGACTTGGTGTGTCATTAATCTCTTACGGTGCTATATAAAAACCTTTTATATTATATCAGAGTCAATTGAGAATGAAGTACTAGCAAACATATAAAGATATATTTGAAATGTTAAAACCATAAACTCTTAAATCTCAAATATTAAATCTAAAATACTAAAACTATAAAACTCTAAACCCTAAATTTCAAACACTAAAACTTTAAACTCCAAACCTTTAACATCAAACTCTAAATCTCAACCCTAAACTCCACAACCCCAAACTCCCAAACTCCAAACCCAAGCACTTGAAAATTCGAAACCTCTAAACCCCACAATCCTAAAACACCAAACTCCAAACCTCAAGCACTAAAACTCTAAACCATCAAAATTTAAATCTCAAATACCAAAACTTCAATTTTTCAAACTCTAAACCCTAAATGTTAAATGTTAAACATCAAAACCCTAAACCCCAAAACTATAAAGTCCAAACTTTAAACCCCAAATGTTCAAATTTTTGAGATTTGAGGCTGTGGGTTTAGTGCTTGGAGTTTAAGATTTTAGTTTTTGAGATTTGATATTTAGAGTTTTAGGGTCTTGATATTTGTGGTATAGAGTTAGGGTTTATAGTTTAGAGTTTGGAGTTTTGAACTTTGGAGTTTGCAATTTACGGTTCAGGATTTGAAACTGTTAGTTTGAAGTTCGGGATTTAAGGTTTGGAGATTGGAATTTAAGATTTTGTGTTTGGAGTATTGAGTTTTAAAATTTGAGATTTTAGATTTTGAAGTTTAGAGTTTGGGAGGGGGTTTAAAGTTTGGTTTTATGGGTTTTGGGGTTTTGGGTTTCATATTTGAGGTTTTATAGTTTATATTTTAAAATTTATAATTTAGAGTTTAAAATTTTAAAATTTTAGATTTTTGAGTTTATGGTTTAAGATTGTATGATTTTAGGCTTTTAAGTTTAGGGTTTAGAAGTATTTTTTTCAATTTAAATTATGATTTATGATATAAATGAAGATATTTTAAGGTTAAATAATTTTAAAAAAACTATTTTTAATTAAGGGACCAAAATAAAATTTAAAAACAAATTAAGAAAGTAAAGAGTAATTTGGTTAAAATTGTTAATAATGAAGGATAATATAAAATGGTATTTATGTCATTTTAGGTGCTATTTGTAATAGATTCATAGATTAAGAGAGATATTGCAATTATGATTAGATTAGATGTGACATTACAATTAGTAATATAGATAAGAGTGAGTAAATGTTATTTTCTCAAAATATTATATAGGTAGTTATAAATAATTATTTAAATTATAACCATACTTTTATAAAAAAACATGCTTTGCACATGATGAATTTTTCTAATAATTATTATTTTAAATATATTTTTATATATGTGATAATATGTTTATGTAGTTGTGAAAAAAATTATATAAAGCCAATTTTAAAAATTCAAAAAAATTATTTATACAATGATTCTACCATGGTTACACCGTTGCATCACAAAAAAAAAAAATCAAATGACACTATTAGAAAAATGAGATTTAGAGACGGAAATTAGAGATAGAATAAATTCCGTCTCTGACAGAGACGAAAATAAAGATGGATTTGAGAAGTTAGAGACGGATGGAAATATTTGAAATTTAGAGACGAAAATATTCCGTCTCTAAAAATCCGTCTCTAAGTCTATCTCTAAACTAATTTAGAGATAGACTTAGAGAAGAAAAATATTCCGTCTCTGACTCCAGAAAAGGACAGAGACGGAATATTCCGTCTCTGATATTCCGTCTCTAATTTCATCAACAATTTTAGAAACGGATTTAGAGACGAAATTTTTTTTGTCTCTAATATATTTGTGTATATAAATTTTTTATCTCTCATTTTATATCAAATTTTTGAAATAATATTTAAATTATTCGTCAACATTAAATTTTTTTTCTATATAAAAATGATTTTATCTTAAAAAACTTCTAAAAAAAGAACAAGTAAAATGAAATAGAAAAACAGGTTAAAATATATAAATGATGAATAAATATATTTTATTAATATATTTTATTTTACAAATTTTTCATATTTGCTTTCATTTTACATTTTTCAGAATTAATGAGTAGATATATTTTATTAATATTATGAGAAATGATTTAATAATTTTAAAAATAAATAAACATTCATGAATAATAAAGACATATCTTCCTGATAAATATTTGTACGCTTAATTTTGAATATAATATAATTTTGGTTACAATAATTATGTAGTATATATTATTTTGGTTACATAATCTTTTGACAACAACAGTGTATGTTTGCAGTTAAGTAAATTAAATTCGTGTGTATCAGATACTTGGCTTGTGGCTTCGGGATCTCTATTTTTGGGCTCCTTGAAGTTGAACCTTCAAAACATTGCACCACTTAAAGGTTCGTGAAACTTGAAGATGAAGCTCGACGCAACAACAATGGTATCATGATCTCATGTTAGGGCCGCTCACAATAATGCATGTGATTTTACCTTTATTTGTCGAGTAACACTGCAATTGAGGGATAATGTTTGTGAAAATGATACGACATTAGTTAAGGTAGCTTCTAGAGTCAGCATCCCTCTCAGCTGGCGTTAGACATGTGGGCTTCCACATAAGTAACTTCTGTTAGTATTTAGCCCGAGTTAGGGGTTGGGAAAACATTGCACCTTCTCAAAAAAATGTAGAACGAAATTGGCACACAAAAAAAGTTTTGGGACAAAATTGAAACTTATCTAGAAGTTAAGGAACAAAAAGTGGACTTTTGCCTAGGGTTTAATGAAGAATTTTACTATTTCAAGGATTACCAAAAGAAAGAATTTCATATTCAAGGAATTCGAATGGCAAAAATTCAAATTCAATACATAGTCATTTTGTGCAAGGGACAACAAATTTTATTTTAGAAAAAGACGATTTAGAGACGAAAATAGAGATGAATTTATAATTGAGTAGATTTTGAAGAATAAAAATGAAAAATTTCCGTCTCTATTTGTCCGTCTTTAATTCTGTCTCTACTTGTTTTTAGAGACGGAATGATTTCCATCTCTACATTTTTGTCTCTAATTTCGTCTCTATTTTTTTGAACAGTTTTTACAAAATTATTAGAGACGGATTTAGAGACGAAATTTTTTCATATCTAATTATCCGTCTCAAATTTTAAAAATAGTATGTTTAGAGATGAAATTAGAGACAGAAAATTAGATTAAAAAAAGCCCTTCTCTAAGTCCATCTCTACTTTTCAAAATAATAAAATATAAAAATTGTGTATCTAAATTTTCTATCTCTAAGTTCATATCTAATTTTTGAAATAATATTTAAATTATTTTTCGAGATAGAATGTAGAGATAAAATTTTTTGACTTCAAAATTTCTGTCTCTAATTTTGTCTTTATCTTTTCGGTAACTTTATTGTCACTAATTCCATTTATATTTTTCAAAACAATATTCAAATTATTCATAGAGATGGGAAAATCTTATTCCTAAATTTTTTATTTGTAATTTTATCGTTATTCTTTGAAATGTAAATTAAATCATCGTTAGAGAAAAAATTTAAGTTCTGCTTAATTTATAGAAATAAGTTGATGAAATGGAAATTCAGATTCCCTTACACTAATTTATTGTGTTTAGTTGATATATTTGACTCTAATTTTTAGTCCTACGATATATGGATTCTCTTCTATATATGAGATAATTTTATCTTGAAAAATTTATAAAAAAAAGAAAAAAGTGAAATGAAATAAAAAACGAGTAAAATACCTTTTACCACCAGTCTTTCAAATTTTTCATATTTACTTTTATTTTATATTTTTCAGAATTGATGAATAAATATATTTTATTAATATTATGAGAAATGAATTTATAATTTTAAAAAACAATAAACATTTATGAAGAACAAAGACATATCTTCCCAATAAATATATGTACGCTTAATTTTGGATATAATATAATTTTGGTCACAATGGTTATATAGTATATAGTATGTTCATATGTGTGTGTGTGTGTGTAGATGTTTATTATTCATAAATAAAAAATATGAGGTTAAAAGAGGTAAATAACATTTTATATGAAATATAAGTGTGTTTTAAATTATATTTTTTATATTTTATGTCATAGAATAGTGTTAAAAAAGTATAGAAATACTATTTTATCACTAATTACTTAGGAGAAGATATTTTTATCCAAGGGAAAAAGAACCTCACTCCAAAATTTCCTTTAGTCCAATTTTTAAAGAGAAAAAGTATAAAATTTTCTTTTTGAAAATTGGATTCTTTTCTTTTTAAATTTATTGTAATATATTTTTAAATTTTAATATTTTCAATAAATTATTTTAAAAATTATTTTCTCTTTAAAAATTAAAAAGAAAATAAACTTTAAAAATATAAAAATTTTGTTGAAAATATGAAATTTTCTTTTAAATATGTTAAAAATTATAAATAAAAAATTTCTGTTTATAAAATTAAAGAGAAATGAAAAATTTTAAAAATTTCAACAAAAAGTTAGTTTCAAAAACTCTTTTATTTTTATACTTTATTTTCGCTTTACTCTTTCATTTCACATGCTCTCACTCACCCCCCCCCCCCGAGAACTGCTCTTCGATACTCTTCATTGTGCCCTGGCCATCGTCTTCCCCAGCTCTTTGCTGTTGGCTGCTCGCTGTAAGAAATTCGACCTGCGGCGAGCTCCCTGTCGTCTATTACGGCCACCCGTCAAAACAAAGATTCAATCACTGTGTGGCTCGTTTGGAAGCCAAATCATCCAACCCGCAATAGGTCCCTTTGGTTGGTCAGGTTTCTCTCTATGATAGTGTGCATAGTTCAACACCTAGGAGGAAGAAGTGCATTTTTCTCCTATTGTCCATTTCTGGTCGTTGCTTATTGGTTAGATTTCAAGACTCAGTGCTCTTGACCCTTTACCCACTAGTTGGACTCTCGGCCCTTATAGACCGCAGTCTAGAAATTTCTCAAGTAAGTTAAATTTGTTTCTTGGACTTGTTGTTGGTTCTTACTCCCTATCCTACTTGGTGACCGAATCCTGCCATGTTAGACTAATATTTTTTTTTTACTTTTCTTTCTAGTGTCTCCATTTTTGGTTCCATTCCTGTCACTGGTTTCAACCCCCTGAGTGAATCCTCTGACGTAGCCAGGTAAGTGAATGATTTCTACTACATGTCCTGTGGATAAGGAGATCTTTGGTTAGGATAGTTGTTATTTCTGAGTAATTATCTTAGGATAAACTTGTTTTGTTTGCATCTCATGTGGGACTTTGTGTGAAATTTTTATGTATTCTGAGTGGCTGACATTTCCCTGGTTGCTTAAAAGTTAAAACAGCAAAGCTTGCTGAATGTAATTGTGATGGGCATAGTTCTAAATTTTTTTCCATAATTTAGGATGGGTTCTATTCCTACATATATTTGTTAGTGAAACCAAATACTTTTAAGATGCTATCTGTTCCTGCATGTGATTGAGTGAACGTGAAGCTAAGTACCCGATCTTATAGAAATTGTGGAATCAATTGAATTTTCTTTTAAGATGCTATACAAGTTGTTCCATGAGTTCTCATGAGTTCTCCAATCACCTTTCACTGCAAATGCTTTGCCACATTTTCTGCACATGTAGGGTTTGATCCCATGCTTCCTCTTATAATGTGTTTGAAGGGTTCTAAAATCCTTGAGAAGCCTTGCTCTTGAGTAGTCAATGTTGTGCTTGCAACCTGGTGCACAACGAAAGTATGGAAGCCTAAGCATGGCTATCGGTTGTGTTCCTCTTAGAGAATCTGGTCCTTTTCTGTATTGAGATCCATGCCCCCACATATGCATCTACAAAAGCCATGAGAAACTTAGTCCCTTCAGTGTAAAATACAACTAGGTAGCTCTTTAATATTGTTTAGATTAATTGTTTTCTCGTATTACAGTTAGGTAGTGTACTTGCGCTTTAAAATCTAAATTTTGTTTTTTAGACCATCTTAGAAGTACACTTCTTCATATTAGCTTAGTGTATTTAAGATTTTATTCTATAAATGTTTCTCAAAGGAATGGAACTCAAATTAATAAGAAGAAATATCATCCACTCTTATCAATTGAGTTAGGATATTGTTTAAAACTATTCTTTATCTTCACTGAAAACTCTTGATGGACAACATAATTGGATCCTGCATATCTCCAAATCTTCTGTTATCACATTGCAAATATGAAGCATGTAATGTTTCGGATTTCCTAGCACCCCCTAGGAGATACGTATATTTTGTTTACACTTTCCATAAAATCTGGAAAAACTCAGTTTCTAAGCTCTTGGCAATTCAGCAGTTGCTCCAGTCTTTGCAAAGTCAACAGCCAATCTCTAGCAACTCCAGACATTTCTGAATCCTGGCCTTATTTGGTTTACAGTCAGCATGAACTAGATAAGCAATAGACATAACACCTAAGGTCTCATTGATGAAACAATAGAGCATTACTGCTCAACCTATAATCATAAAGACATTTGTGTACAAAACATTTTGAGGAATTCAGGGGAAAACCCATGTAGTGGAATTATCTTACCCATTCTTTGGCAATTACAGATCAGTCTTTCTCAAATAGTTTTTTAAACAAGAGAAAACTCCAAACACCAAAAGAACATGAACAAGAATGATAAGAAAGCTCTACCGGACATACTAGATTTCAGCTGGCTTTCATGCCATGTTATCCATACTAGAAACTTCACAATAAAAACCTCACGCTGATGTTGAGAATCAACAGATAAACAATTTCCAACATATATACCCCACTTAGGGCACTATGCATAGAGAGAGAGAGTCTATGTGCGTGTAAAACTAAAATGTTTAAGTGGTGGTAGGGTATACGAAGCACCACCATAAATGGGTAGAGTGTCCACAATAGATGGATGCATGGGTCAGTGTTGCTTCACTAGTGTGGACAAGATCTAGCACCATCCATCATAATCTGGATACTGTTAATTTTTTTTTCTTCTTCATTCATTTCATTTGAATTCAACCTAGGTAAGTGGTTATTTCAAATTCATTTGCAAATCTTTTAGTGTCTTACAGTTTTCAAGACTCAATTAAATGTTGCAGATTCACATGGAGGCATTTTTGTGTAAACTTAATTTATATATCATAGTTGAGTCTCATTAGTTTATGAGTGGAATTTATAGATGAAGAGGTAGGTTGAGTCTAAGCAAACCAAATCTTTTAGTGTCTTACTGTTTCAATTGAAAATTGTTTTGTAGATCTTATGAGCCTTTTAGCTTATCTTTTCCTTTAGTACATCAGCTCCAAGGCCTTTTGCCTATTTCAAATATCAAGTGTTTCTTCGGAGGATGCTACAAAGAAAAATCTTGTAATTGTAAATTTTATGCCCTCCACTTCAATTTTCTGCACTTTTTGAGCAACTGTTATAGTATTCGTGTGTGAAATGTTGAATGCTGGGTGCAGTGATCCAGGGATTTTGTTGGCAAAGTTATCAGCATGTCATTGGTTTGGAAATTTGGATTTGCTAATAAATAAAAATTAAAGTAAATATATAGGGAAAACAAAGATGTGTGAGACTAAGAAATTTTTAAGCACATGCCAGGTGCTATGAGGAGTAAATGAAATCTCTCCGGAATGGGCATGTCAATGAATCTCATTAACTAAACACTTATTTTTGTAAGTTTTTATTGACTCTTTATTCAGGTAGCTGGCTTTTAAAAAATTTCCATGTAGTAGTTTCTGAAATGATTAGTATTTTTGCTGGATGTCCAAGGAGATAGAATGTCATTTTGCAAGCTGGGACTTCTCAAATTCAACTTTCACCAGACAGAAGGGATATCAACTGTTATTTAATGACTAAACTGAATTGTGTTGGGTTAGTAACATTTGAGTAGGTCTCACTTTATTTTCACTCTCTCTTAGCTACCAGACTCGGAGCAGTATCAAAACACACACACACACACATTTTTCTTTCAATTTATTATTTTTTATAATTAATCTCTTAATTTATTTGTTTGATTTCTATTGTCTAAATTAGACATTAATCTTAATAATAACTATGTATATTATTAAAATACTCGTTACATTGCTTGATACTTTATTATGTCCTATTTTCTATATAAAAAAAATATATTCTAAATTAGACATTAATCTTAATAATAACTATGTATATTTTTTTGGTAAAAGGAACAAAAACAAGGATAAGTTGTTGGAAACTGGAACTTGCTCTCTATTTTAAAAACTAATCCTTACTTAGGGAGCAAATTCTATCATAGATCTTCATCGTAATTAAGTATTATTTAAAATAAGGATCAGTTGGTTGATAGTTTGAAACTAGAGTTCATTAATTTTCTTCTAATACAAGATTTAATTATTACCATAGTGTGTGAACCATTGCCATAACATTATGTGATTTGGCCCCATCATTCTCGTAATGTAAATAGTTTAGCGAGGTGTAACTCAATAATATTGAAATGTTCTTTTCTTTGTCAAGAGAGGAAAAAAAACTAACACTGTTCCTTATTAAGTAGAGATATAGTGTGAAAATAACCTAATTTGAAATTAGCTCCTCATAATTTAGTGGTTTTTCCCCCATTCATTACTTTCATCTTTTAAATTTGTCTTAAAATGGGGATTGCTGTCATTCTAACATTCTCTCCTTTTGTCTTAAGTTTCAATAATTATGTACTCTTTAAAATTTTATTCCTGTAGTGCTTATAGTCAAAAATTGTGCCCTAGGAGCTAATTCTTTTGGATGACAAGTAAGTTTCAAAGGTAAAAGAAGAAAGGAAAAGTGTGCGGGAGAGTGAAGAAATTACCCCCTGTGATCACTTGGCTTTACCTTCTTAATATTATTGAGTCCTACCCTAAAAGGCACACAAGGTACCTTAAAAGCACCTATAAGCTAAAGATAACTAGTTAGCCTTATGGCCTAAATATAATTAGGTCTTACCTCAGAAGACACATAAGTTCTTTATTTTTCTCCTTCCATCCCTTCCATATGAGTAAATGGACAATGAGGGCCCTTACAAATAATATGATATTTACTATAGTTTGCTAATCGATCACTTTCCTTAATTAAGCACTTAAGTAATGGAGAAAAGAAAGGACTATTACAAATAATATGATATTTACTATAGTTTGAAGTCAGTCCTACCTTGTGATGAGGCACATAAACAACAGGACTGCATTGCAAATTGCTATACCCACTGACTTACCTCTAATCTAGAGAACAATTTATTTATTCTTTGTAAGTACAGTTCATATTTGAGGGTTGAATATCAAACTGAATATTGTCCTCCTGTCTGGTTACTGGAATTCTTATGTTGTGGATCCCAATCCTTAGAGGTAAACAGATAAATAAGGGATCATTCAACTTAAAAGCCATTTGGTTGTAGGACTTTACAAGTAAGATGTTTTAGAAGTCTTGATAGGGGGAGCTAGGGTGTAACATCACGATTTTTCCCTAAAATACTAATGGGTATTTATGTAATCATTAATGTAAGGGTTGTATTGTAATGCTTTGATAGAGTGACAATTAGGTAATTTCAATAGACTATCAATGGTGTAAATACTTTAAAGTGGTATTTTGGTATTTATACGATTTTTGGTAGAATGACATTTTGGTAATTCCAACCAAGTAGCTTGGAAGTGTTTCTAAAACACTTAAATGGTAGGCTAGAAGTGTTTCTAAAACACTTGAATGGTAGGCTAGAAGTGTTTCTAAAACACCTGAATGGTAGGCTAGAAGGATTTCTAAAACACTTGAATGGTACGCTAGAAGGATTTTTAAAACACTTGATTGATATGCTAGAATAATTTTTAAAACACTTGAGTGATGATGATGGTTTTAACTATCAAAGGGGAGGGGGAGTGATCAAAAAATTCAGAAAGGAGAGAACAAGAAGAAGAGAGAGGAAGAAGAGAGAGAAAGAAGAGAGAGAAAGTGCAAGAGGAGAGAATCAAGGTAGGTTTTCTTGATCCAAATTCTTCTACACTCATCTTTTCTTCAATGGATCCTAAATCAAGTTATAGATGTAGGTTTTGGTGGTGAGAAATTGATATTCAAAGTTTAGGAAGCTTGTTAAGGTAGGCTTAACCCTACTCTCCACAAAGTTTTGATGCAATTTCTATGTTTTACAAGTGATTAAATGATTGTGCAACATGTGGGCAGTATATTATGTGGATTTTTCTGTTCTGGTTATTTCGAATTTCTGGGCAAAATCGGTAACAATTTTAAAGAAAGTATCAACATAAGAATTTTAGCTATGTGTCTCATGAATTTATAGGCTCTGAGAACACCTAATTTGGAGTCAATACGAGGGAGATATGACCCAAGAAGTAAGCAGAGGTCACAGAACACGAAGAGTCTGGAATCCAGAATTTGTAAATATGAGTACATTAAGTGTTTGAATTTCTGGGACTACACTGTAAGGAATTGAAAAATATGGTAAACATATAGGTTGTAGATAATTTTCTTAGCTTTAGCAAGACACCAAAATAACCTTAATCGGAGTTAAAATGGGAGAGTTATGTTTTGATGAGTGAGGAAAGGTCACAGAACCCGAAGAGTCTGGAATCCAGAATTTGTAAATATGAGTGCTTTATTGTTCGAATTTCTGGGACTACTCTGTAAGGAATTGAAAAGTATGGTAAACATGTAAGTTGTAGATAATTTTTTTATCTTTACAGAGACACCAAAATAACCTTAATCGGAGTTAAAATGAGAGAGTTATGTTCTGATTAGTGAGGAAAGGTCACAGAACCCGAAGAGTCTAGAATCCAAAATTTATAAATATGAGTGCTTTAGTGTTCGAATTTCTGGAACTAATCAGTAACGAATTAGAAACTATAGTTAACATCAAAGTTATAGGTAATTGTCTTAGAGTTATACAAACACCAAAATCACCTTAATCAGAGTTGAAATGATAGAGTTATGGTCTGATTAGTGAGGAAAGGTCACAGAACACGGTCCAGCTGTGTTCTGAGTTTCAAGGCCGTGTTTAGGGCTGGAAAATCTTATTTTTCACTGTTTTCTATAGGAAAAAGAACCTTGTTTGTTGAAGGGATTTTAGAAACCAATTAACCAAGAGAAATACTACTAAAGTGATGGTTTTATATCACCACAATATTATTTTATTTACTTGATTTCAAAAGTGCTACATTGAATATTGATTTGAGATATTTTGAAAGAGTGTAGATGGAAATACCTATGGAACATATGATTTGAAATATGCTCATTGTAAGAGTTGTGATGTATATTGATATAACTCATTGAATATGAAAATGATATTCTTGCATTGCATTTATTATTGATTGAGAAGCGTAAAGCTTGCGATGAGTTGCTTGGTGTATATACATTGCACTTGACTTGAGTGGACATCGATGTATATCGGTGGGTTGTATGGCTGTGACGGTACTGGGTAGGGGATGCCCTACTAGCCTGAATGAGCTGATGAGGCCACCCAACCAAATGAGAATAAAAGAGAAGCAAATGAGAATAAAAGAGAAGTAAATGAGAATAAAAGAGAAGCAAATGAGAATAAAAGAGAAGCAATGAGTGAAAATGTGTGATTTTATAGCTGTGGCATGCAATGAGCATTGTGCAACATGAAGAGCTATGTTTTTCATGCATTGAGTGTGCCAGATTGCCGAGTGAGGTAGGTGTATTAAAAGTTATGATTTTATCATAAAAGCTTGATATTTTCTGTAGTTTATACAGCTGAACATAATATATGTTTTTACACATTTTATTATAAAAGGTTAAGTCTACTGGGAACCATGTTCTCACTATTTTGTGGTGTTATGTTCAGATGAAAGGAATTGAGATGCTTCCATGGACGTCGTTGCTAGTAAAGATCTCAATGTCAGCACCACCTCCTAATCCTTTGTGTTTTAAGGGTGGTGTGCTGTATGGAGATTTTTGTATTTGTATTGTATTTATGACTTGTATTGTATCATGAATACCTATGCGGGATTTATAATATACATATATGGCTATTTATGCATATATATATATATATATATATATATATATATATATATATATATATATATATATATATTGTTATGAGAAATGTGATAAAAAGAGAAAAAAAATAGTGTTACATAGGGTGACAGTTATATGCAGCATAAAAGGGCTAGAAAATAGATGTAATGAAGGTTAAATCAAGGAATAATACCTGAAATTGATTTGGAAACTGAAGGACGGAAGCAAAAATTTAAATTTAGTGTTTGATTTAGGACTGTGAATGATACTTGTAAAATTGTATCATTAAGGCACATTAAAGACAATTTATGAAATACTGATTGCATTTTTTTCATAATTTGAAGATCTGTAGTATTGATATTAGTTGTTTTATAGATAGTGACAAGTAAGATGTTTTAATATGTTATTATAATTTGTGCTATATTGAATTAAGATGTTTGTTTTGATTCATGTATACCTAAAAACAGGATGGAAGTTCCTGAACATCGTAAGTGGATGGATAATAGGGTGGGTCCTGATAAGAGAACAGTTATAGATGAGTTTATAGCAGAAGTTGTTGAGTTTATAGAGTTTGCTTGTAGTCAGGATCATTTTAAAAGTGTAGGAAAGTTGAGGTGTCCTTGAAAAAAATGCAAGTGTCAGAAGTATTGTTCAGTTGATGAAGTAAAAACCCACCTTTGTATGAAGGGATTTATGAATAATTATTATTATTGGACCAACCATAATGAACCAAGACCTCTCTTTCCAGCAACAGTTTCAAGAAACTCATATTACGGAAGTAGTGGCTTTCAGGCATGCTTTAATGATCAGGAACAGATGGTGATGGATGCTATTGGACCATCTATTGGTAATTATATAGAGCAACAAGGTTTTGATCATTGTGAACAGAGGGATGAAGATCCTAACCCGGAAGCCAAAATTTTTTTTAATATGTTAGAAGCTGCGTATGCTCCTTTGTATGACGGTTGTCAAAATTATTCTGAATTATCAACTGCAGTGGAAGCTTTGGGTATCAATTCAGACTTCAACATTTTTGAGAATTGTTTCAATCGGTGGGTACAATTTATGGGAAATGCATTGCCAAATGAAAATCGTATGCCTAAAAATCTCTACCGTGCAAAGAAATCAGTAGAGCAATTAGGATTAGGTTGTATAAAAATTCACTGTTGTCGAAACGGATGCATGATTTATTATAGTCCTCTTGATTTGGAGTTTCGTCATTGTAAATTTTGTGGTGAAGAGCGTTACAAAAGGGTCATCAGAAATGGAAAAGTAAGAGAGCTTCCAGTGAAAAAAATGTGGTATTTTCCACTTATTCCAAGGCTACAAAGACTTTATTCGTCAATGCAAACTGCAAGTCAAATGAGATGGCATTGGGAAACTGTGACGGTAACAGGCTCTTTGTCTCATCCATCTGATGGCGAAGCCTGGAAAAAATTCGATGAAAAACATCCTGAATTTGCAATGGACCCTCGAAATGTGAGGTTAGGTTTGTGTGCTGATGGATTTGCTCCATTTGATAAAACAGGTCAAACTTATTCATGTTGGCCAGTTATTGTTACCCCTTACAATCTTCTCCCTTAGATGTGTATGAGAAGAGAGTTCTTGTTCTTGACCATTATAATCCCTGGTCCTTCCAATCCAAAGAATAGAATTGATGTGTATTTGCAACCACTTATAGATGACCTCAAACTTTTATGGAATACTGGTGTCACGACTTATGATGTCTCACTGAAACAGAACTTCAACATGAGAGCTTGTTTGTTGTGGACCATCAATGACTTTCCTGCATATGGGATGCTTTCAGGTTGGATGACAATAGGAAAACTTGTTTATCCAATATGTATGGAGTGTTCAAATGCATTTACCCTTCAACATAGTCGAAAGACGTCTTTTTTTTATTGTCATCAACAATTCTTGCCACTTGATCATAGTTACAGAAGGAATAAGAATGCTTTTCGGAAGAGACATACTGAAACATCTTTACCTCTGTCTCGGTTAACAGGTGAAGAAGTGTTGGAAAGGTTTAGACATATGCCTAGCATAACTAAAGAGACATATGATAATATCCGAGGGTATGGAGTTATTCACAACTGGATGAAGCAATTTATATTTTGGGAGTTACCATATTGGAAAACAAATCTTCTTCCACACAATCTAGATGTTATGCATATTGAGAGACATGTCTTTTTGAATATTTTATACATATTGATGGACACTAAAGGTAAGACAAAAGACAATTTTAATGCAAGGCTCGACTTGGCCGAAATTTGTAGATGGAATGAATTAGAGCTGCAGGATGGAAGAGATGGCAAGCTAATTAAACCCAAAGCAAAATACACATTAACTAAGCAACAAAGATTAGATGTGTGTGAATGGGTCAAAAAATTGAAACTGCCAGACGGATATGCCTCTACATTATCAAGGTGTGTTGACATGAGGGAAGCAAAGTTGTTTGGCCTGAAAAGTCATGATTGGCATGTGTTTATGCAACGCTTGCTCCCAATTGCATTTAAAGTATTGCCAAAGCCTATTTGGAACACACTCACAGAATTTAGTCAGTTCTTTCGAGAATTGACTTCCCCATTATTGCGAGAGGATACTTTACATGTGATGGAGCAAAACATTCCAGTCATTATTTGTAAATTAGAACAAATTTTTCCTCCAAGTTTTATTGACTCAATGGAACACCTTCCAATTCATTTGCCATACGAAGCAAGGGTTGGAGGTCCAGTGCAATATCGATGGATGTATCTATTTGAAAGGTAGAGTTACGTCTCCTTTTTGTTTTTTTTTTAAATTATGGAATCATATTCATAGTACCAAATGTATCAATTAACTGTATTAAGTTTATTTGCACACTAAAAGACAAGGTGAAGAACACAGCTGCAGTTGAAGGATCAATTTGTGAAGCTTATTTGGTAGAAGAGACCTCTACATTTGCATCCTACTATTATTCACCTGATGTTCCATGTAGAAGGACTCAAGTACCACGAAATGATGATGGAGGTCAAGGTTCTTCAAATAAGCCACCGCTTTCTATCTTTAATTATCCTAACCGTCCAATCGGAAGATGCATATCCTTCATGTTAGAAGAAAGGGACTTGCAAATCGCACATTTATATGTTCTTTTAAATTGTCCTGAAGTGGAGCCATTTTTAACGTAAGTGTATAAAATGCTCATTTAAGTGTTATATAAATATATATATTTATATATCACTATAAATTGTTCTAACATGTTTTCTAAATGTAGCACATAGACTAATATGTTACAAGAATGTGGGATGAGTGACTCGGAAGTGGACAGACAAATCTCCACAATGTTTCCTATTTGGTTTAAAGAATACGTATGTTGCACGAATTCTCCTTAATTTCTTATTTTCTAACATTTTGCTTCTTATGTGAGACTAATTTAAATATTTGATGACTAGGTGTTAAATACTAATGTTGAAGATGCCTTTGTAAAGAGTTTGGCATGGGGTCCTCAAAGAAAAGTCAACAAATGGCCATCATATTATGTAAATGGTTATAAATTTAATACAAAAGATCATGGCCAAGGTATGGGTACAACAAATTTTGGTGTATGTTGTCCAGGTGGTACGGATGAAACAACATAAAATAATTATTATGGGGTTTTAACAGACATTATTGAAGTACACTATACAGGATGGCCTATAAAGGTGTTAGTTCTATTCAAATGTGATTGGTTTGATCCCACCTTAAATCATGGAACAAAGGTAGATAACTATGGGATTGTTGAGGTTAGAACATCCAGGAGATATAAATATTATAACCCTTTTATATTTGCATAACAAGCAATGCAAGTATATTATACACAATATCCTGAAGGGCAACGTGATTGGTTAGTAGTGATCAAAACAAGGCACGAAACACAATACAAACTGTAATAGAAAGTAAAATGCCTGAAAGTGATGCTCCATACCAAGAAGAGTCATCAATGCAATCGCCTGTAATTGTTGTAAATGACAATCTCGAGCAGAGTCTTGTTGATATTGAAGGCCCTGTGGATGAAGTATATGGTTCTCTTTGAACCTACATGAAGTAGATGTGGATAAAGAAGATACTAAGGAAGAAGGAGAATGGGAAGAAGAAGAAGAAGAGGAAGAAGACGAGGAAGAAAATAATAATGATGAAGATGTTTAGGTATTGTTAGGTTTCATTTTACTAAGTGTATTATGTAGATCATATATTATGTATTTTTAAAGTAGATTATAAATCTAAGGTAGTATGGTTATGAGTTTCGTTATCATTGTCTTTTGTAATTATTTTTATTTTTTATTATTAAATTGTCATTAAATTTCATTGAAATAGATGTTATGATTATCTTTTTGTCTATAGATGACAGGTAGAGGAAGGGGTAGAGGTAGAGGGCGGGGATAGGTTATCTCTCATCCATATGCACAGCAAGACACATCACCTGTTGCTGACATAGCTTACCTTGACCAGATCCACACTGGACATACACCTACTTTATCTCCCTTTTTCCAGACTTGTCATACTTCTACTCCATCTTCCCATTCACAAGCATTTAATTCCAGTGCCTCATCTCCTCATCTTTCTAGTACAGTTTCTCCTACCCTACCTACACATACTATATGTGTCCCATCTCCTAATCAATCCGCATGTCCAAATGTTGAGACAGTTCCTTTCACACAGACTATTCAGTGGGGAACAAGGGACATAGATGGTCAAATTTGGATTAGATCTGCATCTGGGAACACATAAGTAATGTGTGTGTGTGTGTTTTTTTTGTCAGTATATTTATTTAAATTGACACATATACTTTCAGGTTTTATCCTAACATCTTAACAAGATGTGTCATCACAACAATTTTTAAGAAAAAATTTGAAGGTGCTTGGTCCAGTTGGAGAAAAGTTGACAAAAATACCATTCAAATGTGGTTCGAGGAGTTCAAGGTAATATGTAACATTTCGTATCATATTTATTGATATCTTTTTAAAAATGTGTGAATGTTATGTTAATTTGTTTACTTTCTTTGTTTTGGCAAATTTTAAGTGGTTGGACAATGATGAGCACAATATTAAAATGGCATTTGACAGCAGGAGATCAACAGTCTTGAAAAATGCATTGTTTAAGGTACGTAGCGGTGAGGACAAGGGTGCTTGGATTCCAGCAGAGAAGCTACAACAATTAAAGGCTGAATGGGATAGTGAAGACTGACAAGATAAAGCAAAAAAAAATAAACAAAATAGACTCTTCAAAGAAGGACTTAATGTACATAGTGGAGGGTCTATATCTGCACGAGAGTATGCCAAACGAATGGTGAGTAATTTCTCTCAAATATATAGTGATTTAAGTTCTTACTTTAATATTATTTAACTTTTTATTAGTTTAGAGGGTGCAATTGAATAAAGAACCGACATGTTTTGAGTTGTATGAGTGCCTTCACCGGCCCAAAGGAAAGCCATCGCAATGGTTCAACGACAAGCAAGGAAGAATTGCTGTATGTAGTCACTACTCTTTTATTTCCATTTTTTTTTACAAATATTTATTTTGTTTTATCATTTTATTTTTTCAGGATATGTATCGAATAAAAATAGCTGAGAGGCAGTCCACATTTTAGGGAGATGAGGGTTCTAGCCAACACTCCACTCAACATTCAGACAATGTTGTTTATTTGGATGTGGTTGGCGGCATGAACAATAAAGGACGGATATATGGACTGGGATCTCAAGCACATAATGTATTGGCAGCAACTTCTTCTTCTAGGTCTTCCGCTTCTGATGAAGTCTCAGCAAGTTCCTCTTCTGTTGTGAATGCAAAAATTGAGGCTTTATCTACACGGCTCAAACAAAGTGAAGATGAAAATTTTATGTTAAAGCAAAAGGTTGAAGAATGGGATCAGATGTTTCGGCGCCTCATGATAGATGGTAGTATAAGAATGCCCTCCTCGTCTCCACCTAAAGAAAAAGAGAATAATAATAATGACCAAAATAGTAATGCTACTGATGGATCATGATAGTTTGTGTTATTTATGACTCTGTGTTATGTATGTTTGATTGGTGATATTATCATGTAATCTGATGGGATTATTAAAATTGTTGTTCATATGTTTATGGATGATAAGGTTTGACATTATGTAAAATGTATGTTGATATTTTTACCTGAAATGGTTGGTTTTTGACTGTTGTCTTGGTTGATAGGTTTCATATTTTTAAGAATTTTATTATTATTTTCCTGATATTAGAGACGGATTTAGAGACGGAATATTCCGTCTCTAAATTAATAAGACGAATCTGGACTTTAAAGACAGAATATTCCGTCTCTGACTTCAGAGACAGAATTTTTCGTCTCTGAGTTTCTGTCTCTGTAGAGACGGAATTAAAAAAAAAATTAGAGACAGATATATTTTTTTAGAGACGAAATTTAAATTCCGTCTCTAAATTGTAGCGACCCCTCTTTTAGAGACGGAATTTTTCCTATTTAGAGACGAAAAAATTCCGTCTCTAAATTTGATTTTCCTAGTAGTGTGAAGTAATATCTCAATAAATTTGAAAAATAATGTGTCATTTGTGCAAAAAAAAAATCAACATTTTTGTATAATACAATAAACAAAGATGAAAGAGGAAAATTCTGCTAGAAGAAGAAAGATAGTCTGTTTTCATCATATTTCTCAAAAACTATATTACAAACAGCCAAATGCAATCAGCTTTATATAACTAGCTGAAGCACATACAAAGCAAAACAACTTACACTAAAATGGCATCGTTTAAAGCCATTATAATATATCTAATACAACATGTGTCATATATATCTTAATTAGTTTGCTGAACAAGTATCAATTGCAGTGTGTATATTAATTAAACTTATATGTGTCTTTACCATCATAAAAATTAGTGTTGTTTAATTATGTAAATTTATTATTTAAATATCTATGTACATAATATATATATATATATATATATATATATATATATATATATATATATATATATATATATATTTAATAATTAACACTTTAAATACCTCTTTCTATCTGTGATAATAGTTTCTTCTCATTAGTAAAAAAAGATATTATTGCGAGTTTCAAATAAAAAAAATGAAATTATTTGTTTTCTAATTCTGCGGTGGTCAATCTATTACAATAAAAAAATCAACAAAAGATTAGAAAAATAAAAATCATATTAATTCATATTAACAAAATAATTAACAAAAGGTTACGAAAATACAATTTTTTTTTGAATAACTTCCGGTTGCATACCAATTAATAAAAACTGAAAAAAAAAATCTGAACTGAGATTTGGATTCTTTGACAAACGGGATCAATAAGAATTATTATATTAATACTTCGTAAGATATATATTTGGACACAAACAAGAAAGAAGACAAACAATCCCTTCTAGAATTCCCTTTTTCCAATTGATATTGACATCATGCTTAGTGCCTGATTGAATTTGTGGTAAAAGTAATTAAAAATTCGTTTACAAAATATATGTGAACGTAATTTTTTAAGGAGTTTCACTTTGTAATTTTTGTAAAAATTATGTTTTTGATAAAATTACGTTTTCAAACGTAAAAATAAACACAATTTTAATATTTTTTACTTATTTATTTATGTAGTCAAATTTTTTTATATTAAAATAAAAAAATTATTAATTGAATAGCCGCCTCGCCGTCTTGTGACCATTCTTAAGCGAGAAGGCAAATAAACCAAATATTCTAAACAAACGTCGGTCAAATTTCTCCGGACATCGACTGTATTTGTGTTCCCACTGCTTCCCCAACCCTCGAACGTAGACAAATCCTATAGTTTCGATAACTCGAAACAATAATAGACATTCTATAATATAATAATTTTGATTAAAATTATATAATTTTTTAATAAATATTTTATTTTAATAATTTTATTTGTAATGATATCTTTAAAAATAAAAATATTTTAATCAAGGTACTAAATTTCGTTTCGAGGTACCGTTTCGGTGACTTCAGAAACGGAAACATTTCGAAACGTTTCAAAAATTTCGAGGAAATAGAAGATTTTTTAAGAAACGTTTCAAATAATTTTAAATAATTTTTTTTTAAATTTTAAAAGATTTTAACATAATATTTATGACATAGATATATAAAATTATATTAAAATTAATTCGAATTAATGTCTATAATTGAACAGTAAGTAAACATACTACTACAGTAGGGACTTCAACTCAAATCCTAACAGCATTCAACAACAATCTCTCTATTGCGTCTATCTCTCCATCTTCTTCTTAACTCTTTCATGACATTTATATTTAAGTCTCTTTCTCTATCGACCATGATTCTATCTCTATCTTTAGGTATATTTCTCTCTCTTTGCCTTTCAATTTCTCTTTGTATCATTTTTGTAGTTTTCTCTTTAAAATAAAGATAATAAAAGAAAATAATGTCATGAGAACAAAGGGGGAGAGTATAAAGTTAATAAAAATATTGTGACTTGTGAGAGAAAATAACTTGGTGTTGGATGTGATATAATGCTATTTTCATTTACTTTTAGATTGTTAATTTTTTTATTTTTCAAATTAGTTTAGTACTTTTCCATCGAAACAAGAGTATTTCTATTAAAATAATTCGAAATAAGAATATTTTCATCTAAATAATTTAAAAAAAAAGTATTTCCATCGAAATAATTCGAAACAAGAGTATTTCTATTGAAATAATTTGAAACAAGGGTATTTCTATCGAAATAACTTGAAACAAGAGTATTTCTATCAAAATAACTCGAAATAAGAGTATTTCCACCGAAATTTTTATTGAAATAAGAGTATTTTTACCGAAACATAGTAATTTTAATTGAAATAACATAATTCTTTAACAAATACTTCGTTTCATTTCGATAACTCCGTTTCGTATCGGTGACTCAGGAAACGAAAACGTTTCGATCGTTTCGATAGAAAATAAATAAAATTTATTTCCTTAATTTTAATTATGTCAATAAAAAAATTTTAATTCTTTGCGTTTATCATAAATAATTTTTTTTAATAACTCCGAGGACAGGACACGCGTCGCATTTTTGTAAAGATAAGAGAAATCAATCAGGACAGCATGATATATTAATGTCCAGCTTAAGCGAGAAGGCATGTAAACCAAATACTCTAATCAATATCTGCGGGCCAAGTCAACAACGAACGTCACTCCAATCGCTCCGGACGTCGACAACATTTGAGTCCCCACTGGTTCTCCAATCCTCCAGCGTAGCCAAATACTGTAGTGTTTGCCAGCCGTTTCGCTAAAGCTTTTAGCTTTACTCTCTGATACCACTACCAGGAAGATCATGGAGGCCTGGTTCATAGTCCTCGTTTCACTCTGTCTCTGCCTTTTCATCAGAGCCTTCTTCACTCTCCTCTTCCCCTCTCACTCCTCCCATCCTCTGCCTCCTGGCCCTCGCCGTGTTCCCATCATCGGCTCTTTAATTTTTCTGCGCAAATCAGTCTCAGAACTTGAACTAGTTCTCCGAAATCTACATGCCAAATATGGTCCCATCTTCACTCTCCCTGTTGGATCTCGTCCAGCTATATTCATAGCTGATCGATCCATTGCCCACCACGCTTTGATTCAAAATGGAGTTGTCCTCTCTGACCGGCCTAAGGCCATTGCTACCAGTAAAATCTTAAGCAGTAACCAACATAACATCAGCTCCGCCTTCTACGGCCCCACATGGCGCGTCCTCCGCCGCAACCTGACTTCCGAGATACTTCACCCGTCCCGGATCAAATCCTTTTCCGGCATCCGTAAATGGGTTTTAGACGTGCTTATCAATCGGCTCAAATCTGATTCAGAAACAGGCAATTCCATTAGGGTCATTGACCATCTCCAATATGCTATGTTCTGCTTGCTGGTCTTCATGTGCTTCGGTGAAAGACTAGATGACAAGCAAATCAAAGATGTTGAGCAGGTTCAGCGTCGTTTACTTTTGAACTTAAGCAGATTCAATAGGCTAAATTTCTGGCCAAGAATCACTCGCATAGTGTTCCGCAAGCGCTGGGAGGAACTTTTGAAGCTTCGGAAGGACCAGGATGCTGTGTTGATTCCGCTAATTAGAGCGAGAAAGAAAGCCAAGGAAGAGAGATTGAGCAAAGTTAAAGAG
Organism: Gleditsia sinensis; assembly: GCA_037074535.1. Classification (NCBI taxonomy): domain Eukaryota; kingdom Viridiplantae; phylum Streptophyta; class Magnoliopsida; order Fabales; family Fabaceae; genus Gleditsia; species Gleditsia sinensis. The sequence goes on from CM073463.1 coordinate 5,089,497, forward strand.
GACAATAACCCAGATGAATTCATAGTGTCATATGTGGATACTTTGTTGGATTTGCAGTTGCCTGAGGAGAAGCGCAAGCTTGATGAAGATGAATTGGTCACCTTGTGTTCAGAATTTTTAAATGGTGGAACAGACACAACGGCTACAGCATTACAATGGATTATGGCGAATTTGGTGAAGTACTCACATATCCAAGAGATGCTTGTGGAGGAAATTAAAGGGGTGATGGGTGATAGAGAGGAAAAGGAAGTGAAAGAGGAAGATTTGAACAAATTGCCATATCTCAAGGCTGTGATTTTGGAGGGACTTAGGCGTCATCCACCTGGTCACTTTGTGTTGCCACACGCAGTGTCAGAGGATGTGGTTTTGAATGATTACCTGGTGCCAAAAAATGGGACTGTGAATTTTATGGTGGCAGAGATTGGGTGGGACCCAAAGGTGTGGGAAAATCCCATGGAGTTCAAGCCAGAGAGGTTCTGGAACAGTGGGGAAAATGGAGGTGAAACATTTGATATTACAGGGAGCAAAGAGATAAAGATGATGCCATTTGGGGCAGGGAGAAGAATTTGTCCGGCGTATAATTTGGCAATGCTCCATTTGGAGTATTTTGTAGCGAATCTGGTTTGGAATTTTGAATGGAAGACTCCAAATGGAGTTGATGTTGATTTGTCAGAGAAACAAGAATTCACTTGGGTGATGCAAAATCCATTACAGGTCTGTATATCTCCAAGGCTTTAGGCCTATCAAGTCATCCTTTACGTCTACATATTATACAAAGAATATCGAATCTATGCACTATATTGTTCTTGTAGACGTCTGATTATGTGCCATAGATACAGTGACTCTTCTCAGAAATATGGCTTTCACCTGAGCCTCAGTTTGTTTATATATAGCATATAAAATTTGTGTTTGCCAACTTTGAGCCATTTCGTTTAGCATAACAATGTTTAGCAGTTTCCTACACTTGAGTAGATTTTCATTCGTAAAGTAAGTTTACAGTTCTTTGTAACTTTGTAATGATTAAAGGCCATTCGGTGTTATTCTCTTGTGTTCCATTATCTTTTGTGAACATGTCAAATTATATCAGGTAGCCTGTAAGAACAGTACTTTGATCCTTTTCAATGAGATGGCTACTACAAGCTTCATCGCTTCATATCTGCGCTTAATATAGGTAGGTATTGCCACCACAGCCAGGGATGTTTGTTTATGGCACATGAGATTTGCATAAGTTACTTCTCAGCTAGTGTTATTTTCTCATCTTTTGTCTTTGATCTTTCATCAACAAGTCAAATAAAACTTGAAATTTTTTGGGAGAGACAAGTTGATGATGGGAACTTGATATAGGTACCCCCTGCCATTTGATATGGGATGAAAGAGAGATATAGGGACAGGTATCGTTGTAGTCTCTTTAAAGGACTTTGTATGATTTGCTCCTGCTTATCTTTTTTCACTACCTTTATTCTGAAACAATTGAACATTAGATGCACTAATCTCCATTCAGTTCAGCTTGACTCTCAAATGAAACGTGCAGAAAACAGGGTTATTGGCTTTGATTGGAATTCGAACTGGATTTTTAACTTCGAAAACGATTCTAGTTGACACATTGATCATACAAATGTGCTTTTATTGCTCTGTTAATGATGGCATCCATGTTTTATCATCAAGAAACAGAGTATTTAAATTGTTACCGTCAGGTTTTAGCAAGAAAACCCTTGTTGGTTTGCGGCAAAATGCATTTTAGTTTTTCTTTTTTCTTTTCTGGCTTTGTAAATAATTTCTTTTTAAAAAAAAAGTTAAGATTTAACTATTTAGCAGTGTGCCAGCATCTTCTCCTCCTCCATGGGAAATGAGTTTTCTCAGTGTATACGCAAAAACTTCGCTTCCCTGTAAAATAAGTGTTTTATTGATCCACCAAATAACAATACTAAGCAAAATATACTGAAACGCTGGGCACTAACAGACTTCGGTTTCATACTTCTAAGCAATTCCTCTCACATTACCAATACCATTTAATTTGTTAGGCAGTTAGAAAGAGTGAAACTCTTTCATTTTTTTATGTTAAAAGAATGAATGTAATATCAATTTTGTTTCTAGAACATTTTGTCTCACTTTACAGTGTCAGTTAAATTTTATCAGTTCTATCTCTTCTTTTTTTCTTTTTTTTCTTTGAGGGATTGTCCTTCTATCTCTTCATTCAATTTATATAACAAACATAATAAAATTGATGATATGAAAGTTTTTTAGTTATATGGCACTTTCATCGTACCTCGCTTCTCATAAAAGAAACATTCAACCTTCTCGATTCATTGTATTTATTTATCAAAATGTTATCATTTAATGGCTTGTGAGAAATAAATATTGAACAAAAAACCTTCATTCAATGAAAGTATAATTAGTGTCATATCAGTTAAGAACATGACACCATACTGAAAGCACTCAATCTCAACTTTATTAACGAAGATCGAATGAAAAAATGTGATACAAAATTAAACTTTAAAATAATAAACTGAAAGAACAAATTGATACTACACTCATATTGAAGGATCAAAATAAAATTTTACGCTAATTGGAAATGCAATTTTTCAGTTGGCAAACTACAAAATTTTTGCCAATACCAGTTATATGCCAGGTGTCCACATTTCAAACCTTCGGGAATTGTTACCCATGATCTCTTTTGACAGTTTTTATGCAATTGATAAAATTTAGAGGCAAATCTTAGCTGAAGCTAATGATAACTTGTTATCATTACGAGGAGATTCAGCAACTCAATCAAATGCAGTCCATGCCAATATGCCATAAGATTTACAAATATGTAAATCCCTGTGGAAAAAGAAAACCACGAACTGGGTATATGCAGTAACTCATCTTGGGAAACTGTCCTGAACAAACCCAAAATTGAAAAATGGGTTTCTGAAATAGCAGGGACAAGCATTGCAGACGCTGGCTGCTGTTTGATCTTACGAAGCCAAGAGTGCTTCCAGCTTCGCAATCTGGTCATCCTCATTCTTTGGAATGGGGTCCTTATTAACCTCTTGATACAAATCATGCTTCCACTTATCAATCCGAGTATTACGAGGATGAAAAACTTCTCTTCCATTAAATCTATCTCTTCCCCTGTAATTGCTATTGTATCTTCCTCTAAATGAAAAAACATCCCTCCTAGCTTCACTCTTGTTAAGTGTTTTGTCTCCTGCATACTGCTTCTCAGGTCTATCCAAATGACGAAGGTTGCCGCTCCTTTCCTCCCTCCTTTCCAAAGTGTGGTCAGTTTGGTTTGACTTTACAGTGTCTGTAGCAGATGGATTTGCATCTCCCAGATGAACTGGAATCTTCTTCTCCCTAAAGGAAGGTCTTTTCTTCGTAGTTGGAGGTACATCATATTTCCTTTCAGAATGGCTATCCTTTCTCTGGGAAGTATTAGCATCCGGTTTGGCTTGTGATTTCTCATCTCTGTACTCTCTGCTGTGACTTGTCTCCGCTTTTTCGATAAGCTGGTCCTTTGAGTCTTTCCACCATCCACGCTCTTTAATAAAAAGAATCAATAGTATTAGTTTTTATGTACAAATCAGCTGGTGTGTAATGTTACAAACTTGGAGCAAAGAACACTAACTATCAAAGAAGATAAAGTTCAAGCTCACAACTCTTGTGAGTCAGTAGGGTTCCAGTTCTCAGTTCTCAACACTCTTTTTTTTAATCAACTTGTTTCCCAAACAAAATTCTATAGCAAAATAACTAAACTTGTTAAAACTTTGTAATAATGTTCTATCACCAAATAACCACTTTGATGAATTTAAGAGAAAAATATTTTGCTAAAAGAAACCTACGTGGAACTCTCCTAAAAGTAAAACCACCAATAAAGCTTAATTAATAGAATATCCCAACTGAACATATTTCTCAAAAGGAAACTAATATCACAAGTTCAGTAAAGAGGAATCACCTAACTAATCAGCAGCATGTATTCAAAGGCTGTCACATCATAGACCCAGTGATAACTCTCATGTTGCTATAAAGGAAATTAGATGCAGAATTTTCAATTTCAACAACTCACCAAATTCCCTAATTTAAAATTCTTAAACCTCATGAAAGACAATCATGGAAAAAGATAAAGAGAAATAAATAAAAAGGAGGGGGAGCAGATACTCATCAAGTTCATCAACATAAGGTGTATTTCACTCTGACTAAGCATGCTATTATGGATTCCAATCTTTGCATTGAATGGAAAGTATTAGAATTGCCATAATACCTTTATTATTGCAAGCAATGGATGGAATTATTGTTGGAATATTTTATTATGGATTGTCATTTAATTAATAATTAAACCCAGTACAAATTGGACCGTTATAATCTTGTGTGGACTGTGATAGGTGGACCGTACAAGAAAGTTGGGCAGAGACCCAACCTACAATTTTTTGACTGTCAACTTTGTTCCTATTGAAAAGCTAATTGAGTCAGAAAGAAAAAGATATGATTTAATTATTTTATTTATTTATTAATTTTAGGTGATTAATTTGACTGATTCTTTTGCACGTTAAATCATCGTGTATAAGAATCAGTTTAGGGGTCTGACCACAGTATTACAATCAGTATTCATCTCTCTCTCTCTCTTTGAACACTCTATGAAATCCAAAGGAGTCCAATAAGTTACAATTCTACCTCTCTTTAATCTATGGATTCTCCAGGTATACTTACTTAATTATTCTTGTTTACTTTGATTATTTTATTGAGATATTATAACACTTTTCCAATGATCCATGCCAAGATCACTCAGGAATCAATCAAGTACACCAATAGCGAAGGCTATATCTGGACGAGTACAGACCTAAGCATACATAATGCTGCCTACGGCGGAAGTGTATGATATCTTTCTCATTTCAACCCTTATCTTATAGCCAGCAATTCGATGAGCTTTCTCAATGAGACAAAGCAATTATTATTGTGCCAATTTGATATAAAGGATCTTGGTGAAGCATCTTTCATCCTTGAAATACAAATTCATCGTGATATATCTCGTGGCACTCTTGATTTATCACAAGCAACTTACATTGTGCGAGTACTTAAGAAATTCAAAATAGAGTCTTGTGCTTCCTCTCCTGCTCCTGTTCAGAAAGGTGACATATTATTGGACTCGCAGTGTCTTAAGGATGATAAGACAAGGGCTTAAATGAGAAAGATACCATATACTTCCACTGTAGGCAGCCTTATGTATGCTCAGGTCTGTACTCGTCCAGATATAACCTTCGCTATTGGTGTACTTGGTCGATATCTGAGTGATCTTGGCATGGATCATTGGAAAGCTACCAAGAAAGTTATGAGGTATCTTCAAGGTACAAAGAATCATATGTTGACTTATAGAAGATCTGATTCTCTTGAGGTTGTTGGCTATTCAGATTCTGATTACGGTTCTTGTCTAGACGATCTAAAGTCCACAACTGGGTACATCTTCATGATGTCTGAAGGAGCTATTTCGTAGAAATGTGTAAAACAGACACTTACAGTTGTCTCATCTATGGAAGCAGAATATATTGCTTATTTTGAAACCACACAACAAGCTATATGGTTGAGGAAGCTGATATCTGGCATGCACTTAATTGATTCAATATCACGTCCTCTAACCATCTATTGTGATAACAAGTCTGTAGTGTATTGTGCTAATAATCACAGGAATTTGAGCCGTACAAAATATTTTGATATCAAACTCATGTTCGTCAAAGAGAAAATTGCAGAATCTCAAACTCGTATAATTCACATTCTTAGTACGCAGATGCTTGCATATCCATGGACTAAGGGTTTACCCAAAAGTTTTTCGAAATCATGTAACTTACATGGGTATTGTGAATTCCTTTCATGCCTTGATTTAGTGGGAGTTTGAAAAATATTTTGATATCATATTCTTATCTACTTTATTTTTCCTGTAAATTTTGTTCAGTTCAATTTGATACGTTTTTATATATCATTTGTATCCCTATAGGATTCTATGATTTTTGTTATGATATGCTTTATATATACATATCATTTGTTTCCCTATAGGAATCAGTGACTTTGTATTATTTGTTTACTGAACTGAGTTAAAAATAAAATAATATATTATGTCCTATTCAGATTATGAAGCATTATATTTATGTATGATATCACTTGCTTCCCATAGAATCCAGTGATTTTATGAAGTTTCATTTGCTGAATTATGATAGTGGTTTAACAATGTTTTTCAAATAATTAATTAAATACAATCCAAGTAAGAGATTGTTGGAATATTTTATTATGAATTGTCATTTAATTAATAATTAAGCCCAATACAAATTGGGTCGTTATAATCTTATGTGGAATGTGATAGGTGGACCGCATAAGAAAGTTGGGTAGAGGGCCAACCTACAATCTTTTACCTATCAACTTTATTCCTATCGAAAAGTTGACTGAGTCAGAAAGCGAAATATATAATTTAATTATTTTATTTATTAATTAATTTTAAGTGGTTAATTTGACTGATTCTTCTGCACATTAAATCATCGTGCATAAGAATCAGTTTAGGAGTCTAACCACAGTATTACAATCAGTATTCATCTCTCTCTCTGAACACTCTCTAAAAGTCAAAGTAGTTTAGTAGATTGCAATTTTGCCTCTTTTTAATCTATGGATTCTTCAGGTATGCTTACTTAATTGTTCTTGTTTACTTTGATTATTTTATTGAGATATTATAACAATTATGCGATACACAGAGTCAAATTACTAATTACCCATACACCAGACTCACATCATGACTAAAATGATAACAATGAAGAAAGAATGTGAAAGTAAATTTGTCTGAACTGGGAATAAGGAAACTCACCACCAATAGCCGTCGGGGCTGAGCTTTGACCAACTTTCCCAGCACTACCACATTTGTCATGCTGTTATAAGACATCCACAAGTAAGCCTAAGATTATTACCTATGGAGGCACTTGAAGGCAAGGAGCCAAACAAGAATCCCACTATATCACCTCAGACAAATAGTTTGCAGATAATGAATTATATCAAGCAATTAAAAAGAAAGAAACGTTGTTTCCTAGTGAGTAAATTTTTTAATCTGGAGTAGTAAAAGAATCTCCAAGTCATCCGGAAAATGAGAATCAAGACATTTTATTTTCCAACCTACATATAACAAAAAAGGGTTATGACTACGAATCGAGGGCTTTAAGAATTAATTTCAATAATTCCTTTAAAGGATATAATATTATTTTGCTTGCACATTTTACTATTTAAGCATAAACTAAGAAGTCTCCACTAATATTTAACCCTAAAACAAACTGCAAAATTTTTCTTTCATTACTCTTTTTTTGGACATAAGACATTAGATAACAATCCTTGCAACCTAGAATTAGTAACTTGTCATGCATCACAAGCAGTCATAGTAGTTGAACAGGCAATGGCCAAGGATTTACATTTAGACGAAAAAGTCAAAAAAAGGACTTACAACTTTTGCTTGATGGTTAAGCAAAAAGTAACCTTAGGGTTCTTCAATTTTTCACCCAGTTTCCCCCATGATAGCCATTGTTTACTATCCATAAGATGACTAAGGCGTCATCCTCCTAGGCAATTTGTGTTGCCACACGCAGTGTCAGAGGATGTGGCTTTGAATGACTACTTGGTGGCCAAAAATGGGACCGTGAATTTCATGGTGGTAGAGATGGGGTTGGACCCAAAGGTGTGGGAAAATCCCATGGAGTTCAAGCTAGAGAGGTTCTTGAACAGTGGGAAAAATGGAGGTGAAACATTTGATATTACAGGGAGCAAGGAGATAAAGATGATGCCATTTGGGGTAGGGAGAAGAATTTGTCCTGGGTATAATTTGGGAATGCTCCATCTGGAGTACTTTGTAGCGAATCTGGTTTGGAATTTTTAGTGGAAAACTTCAAATGGAGGTGATGTTGATTTGTCAGAGAAACAAGAACTCACTGTGGTGATGTAAAATCCATTACAGGTCTGTATATCTCCAAGGATTTAGGCCTATCAAGTCATACTTTACGGCTCTATTGTTCTTGTAAACATCGATTTGATTATGTTCCCCGTATACAATGGCTCATGAGTTTCATGTTTATATTACAATATAAAAAAATAAGTATAATCAATAAAGGGTTTATTGAAAAAAAAATTGTTCAACTTTTTTTATATATATGAAATAATATTACAGAGAAAGACCGAAATTATATCTTTTTTCGTAAAATCAGGAGTTTAAAGTAGAGAAAGTTTTAAAGAGAATAGATAATGTCAAAAAGAAAGACTTAATAATATACCTATTGAGATATGGAAAGGTCTAGGCAGTAAAGGTATAAGTTAGCTCACTAAGTCATTTAATATGATAATGAGATATAAAAAAATGTCGGATGAATAAAGGAAAAATACTTTAATCTCTATCTATAAAAATAAGAAGGATATACAAAAATTTGCTAACTATAGGGGAATTAAGTTCATGAGTCATACTATGAAATTATGAAAAAATGTCATTGAACAGAGATTAAGACAAGAGACTCAAGTAACAAAAAAATCAATTTGATTTCATGTCAGAAAGGTTAACCATGGAAGCAATTTATTTACTGCAGAGATTGATGAAGAGATATTAAACAAAGCAAAAAGATTTACATATAGTTTTTATTGATTTGTAAAAGGCATATGATAGAATGCTAAGGAACTACAAGAAACGCAGGGAATGGCGACGGAAATTTAACGATGGTTACAAAAAACCATCTCTAAAGCCAACTTTAACGACGAGTGTGGTTTAACGACGGTTGTACTAATAACCGTCGTTAAACCCATTTAGCAACGGTGTTTTTTTTGTTTAACAACGGTTTACAACTGTCTTTAAACCACGCGTACGCTTATAAATTCAACAGCCCTCCTCATTTGTGTTACAAACGTTTTTCATAATACTTTTTCGTATAATACACTATTTGAGATTATTTGTTGTGACTTTACTGTGGTCTTCTTTGCGACTTATATTTATTATTTTCAAGGTATGTCATTTAACTTTTTAATTGTGTTTGATTAATTTTTTATATATTGTATGTTCAAAATATTTTCTTATATTATTTTTTATTTTCTTTTGTGAAGATCTTCTGACGTTGGGACAACACTTGGATTTTGATTTTTGTGCATTATTTATTTGGAATCATTTTAAAGATATGTAATCTAATTAATTTTATTTGAAATGAATTTATTTCAAATTATTGTATGTTAGATGACGATAATATTAGATATTTTATGTACTTACTATTTGTTTTATAAATATATTTGACATTGTGATATACATTGTATGAATCAATTTTAAAATTTGTGTTATTCTGGCAATATTTATGATGTTTAATACTATAATATATTATGTTCGATGAAAACATGTAAGACGAATTTTTTTTTTAATAATGCTGAATTATTATACTTAATTATTTTTGAAGTAAAATATTTGTATTTAATATTAGAATTGATTTATAAAAAAAATAGAGATCTTGAGGCGGTGTTGATAGAATAATATAAAAAAGTTATTGAATACACATAGTTAAAAAAATAATTAATAAAAATTTCAAATAGGTTTTAAAAATAAAAACAAATATATATAATAATATAAATTTAGTAGATGAATTAAAGTGTGTAATTGATTAGATAAAATAATAAAGTTTAATAAATAGACAGAGTAAGTATTGAAAACAATTTATAAAAAATTGTGACACTACTTTAAAAATATACGTATATTTTAATATAAATTTAATAAATACATATAATATTAAAAATTTAGTATAAAATGATAATTATTTTAGTTTTAAATTTAAGTTATTTACTGTTTAAAAAGTATAATTAAAATTAATGCAAATAAATCGAAAATAGTTATTATATTGATAAACGTATTTAAATAATATACATAAATTAGTAATAGTCAAATTATATTACAGTTGTTACTAAAATATTAAAATATTTATTCAGGTGATGAGGTAAAATAATAAATGTTAGTAAATAGACAAAATTAGTATTAGGAATTGATTTTAAAAAAATAAAACACATTTAAAAATATACGTAGTTTTAAAAAAAATTTAGATGTAATTTTAATAAAACACATTTGTTCTTCCACTAGATTTACACTAGATTTAAAAAAATAAAACACATTTAAATTAATTTTTAGATTTAAAAAAATAGAAACAAATATATTATAACATGATTTTAATAAAAAATAATAGTGTAATAAATTTTAATGCACTTTGTTCTTACACTAGATTCTCTATTAAGGAATTAACAATATCTTAGATGTAATTGAGTAGAATTATTTTTGAATATATGGCCCTTATATGAGCCACTGATTTTACTTTTTCAGATAGGGAATTGAAATTTCAATTCCTTATCTGAGTTCGTTAAAAATTTTACCATGTAAATAGTATAATTGAAATTTTAGCAGCAGCTATAAAATCATAATTCAATTTTTTGCTGCTAGTAGCTGTCCTTTTCAAAAAATTCAGATTTTTAGAAATTCGATAATGAAAATCATTCTTTTAAAAGATTTTAAATATAATTGAATAGAATTATTCTTGAATATATGGCCCTTGTATGAGCCACTGATTTTATTTTTTCAGATAGGGAATTGAAATTTCAATTCCCTATATGAGTTCTTTAAAAATTTTACCATGTAAATACTATAATTGAAATCCTAGCGGGAGATCTAAAATTATAATTCAATTTTTTGCTGCTAGTGGTTATCCTTTCCAAAAAAATCATATTCGTAGAGATTTGATTATGAAACTCATCCTTTTAATTAATGACATTAGGAGAATGAAATAAAAATAACACATGACCAAAGACTTTATCAATGGCACTGTTTGAAAAGTTATATTTTTTGTTCATGGATTCGTAGAGATATTTCAAGTGTTTAATTTCATATTATGTAAGCCAATGTCATCATTTATCTCACTCTCTCTTATATATCTCTCTTAAACTCTTTGGGATCAGGATTCTTTATTTATAGCGAACCAATAACGAAGATTTTTTATTTGGTGCTTCATTAAATGCCAATTATCATAAATTTTATTACAAAAGTTTTACACGTAAAACATTTTAAACCTCTTCAAAATGTGTTATGTTTTATGCACAATCAATTGCAAATCCCTTCTCATGTAAAATAGTCTTGTTTGATCTTAGTTCATAGTAAGAGTTATTTAGGTTAATTGTTATCTAAATTCATAATTATTTCAGAAATGAATAAATCTTGGATCAATAAACTTCGACAATCAATAGAATACCTGAATGGTTTTGACGGATTTTTAGAATTCGCAAATGTCAACTCTAGGGTCGAAGGTAGAATAATATGCCCATGCCCAAAGTGTAAATTCAAGAAATGACAACTCATCGAGGTCATGCGCCAACATTTGATCGTCAAACCATTTTCGGAGGGATACAATTTTTGGAGTTTGCACGGAGAAATGATTATAAAAGAACTTGCTGTAGGACATGCTATAATGCCAATTAAGGTCTCAGAACCCATAGTTCGAGATGACCCTGTGCAGAACATAGTTCGTGATGTATTTGGGATTCACCCCGAGAATGAGAGCATCACTTCTGTGGATATGCCAGTTCCACAGTCAGCAGAAAGGATGAATGATAGTGTCAAAGATTTTTATGAGTTACTGAAAGATGGTGAACAACCACTCTATGAAGGGTGTAAAAAGTATTACAAATTGTTTTTTTTTTGTGAAGTTGTATCACATCAAGTGTTTGTGCGACTTAACCGACAAAGCAATGTCGATGGTACTTGAGTTGCTTGTCGATGTATTCCCAAATGCCAAGATTTTGCCTTTATTTTATGAGACTAAAAAATTCATTAATAAGTTGGGGTTGAACTACAAAAAAATTCATGCATGTCAGAATGATTGTATGTTATACTGGGGTGAGCATGAAAGTAGCGAAACTTGTAGTAAGTGCTCCGCACCAAGGTGGAAACCGAAACAAAAAGGGGAGAAGCGGAAAAAGGTGCCTGATAAAATTTTTAGATACTTTCCAGTTAAACCAAGATTGCAGAGGTTGTTCATGTCTTCTAAAACTGCTAAATTTATAAGATGACATTCTGAGGACAAAATTTCTGATGGCATTATGAGGCATCCAAAGGATTTTGAGGCATGGAAGAGATTTGATCTTTTGAATCCTTAATTTGCATCAGATCCGAAAAATGTTCATTTGGGCCTTACAACAGATGGTTTCAATCCATTTGGAAACTTATCTACAAGTTACAGTATATGGTCAGTTCTGCTGATTCCATACAATCTTCCTCCTTGGATGTCTATGAAACAGAGTTCATTCATGTTGTCAATGATAATTCCAGGGAAAAACATACCGGGGAATGATATAGATGTATTTTTACAGCCACTAATTGAAGAGCTGAAGGAGTTATGGGTTGAAGGTGTTAAGACGTACGATGTCTTTGGCAAAGAAATGTTTAATATGCATGCAGCTCTTTTATGGACAATCAGTGATTTTCCCGACCTTGAATGTTTATCAGGCTGGAATACTCATACTGGATTAGCCTGTCCGTACTGTAACTTTGATTTTACTCCAGTCCGTCTCCCTCATAGTCGGAAGTGGTGTTTTATAGGATATCATCGCTTCTTATCTCCAGGTTACAAATTTAGGCTGGCCCGCAATAGGTTTGACGGAAAAGAGGAAAGAAAAAACCCTCCTCCGCAACTGAGTGGTATAGACATTTTAAGACAAATCGGTGATATTGAAATTGTCTTTGGAAAAAATGTGGAAACTGATGTTGGGACTCAACAATGGCGTTCCCGAGGTCAAGGTTCGGTTGATGCTGGAACTCAACAATGGCGTAAGAAAATTATATTTTTCAAACTTCCGTATTGGATGAATAATATGTTGCGTCATAATCTTGAAGTCATGCATAATGAGAAAAATGTCTGCGATAACATCATTTACACTTTACTTAATGATTCTGGTCGTTCAAAGGATCACGTAAACGCGCGGAAAGACTTAAAGGAGTTTGGTGTGAGGCCTGAGCTGTGGCCTGATGATGACGGTAAATTTCCATCTGCTTTGTTCACGTTGACAAATGCAGGCAAGGAAGTATTTCTGAAAACACTTAAGAATGTATCTGTACCTGACGGTTATTCTAGTAATATCTCCAGATGTATTGACGTAAGACAATGTAAAATCAGAGGACTAAAAAGTCACGACTGTCACATCCTTATGGAACAACTATTACCGTTATCCATAAAAATGACACTTCCCAAACCGGTATCTACAGTTCTTATCGAGTTCTGTTCATTCTTCCGACAACTTTGTTCTAGATTTTTGAATGTTAATGAACTTGATCAACTTCAAAATCGAATCATTATGACGCTGTGCCATCTTGAAATATTATTTCTGCCGTCTTTCTTTACAGTCATGGTGCACTTGACTGTACATTTAGTCATAGAAGCGAAGTTAGGAGGACCAGTCTAATATCGTTGGATGTATCCCATCGAAAAGTAAAACATTAAAAACACATAATTTCAATTTCTTGCATTATTGTTAATTCAATTTTATTCATTTAATCTATGTTCTCTAGATACTTAGGTAAACTTAAATCTTTCGTGTAGAATAGAGCAAGGCCAGAAGGCTCAATAGCAGAGTCGTACATTGTAGGGGAAGTTTTATTATTCTGTTCCAGGTACATAGATGGTGTTGACACTGTCTTCAATCGTCCTCCTCATGTGGATGATCGACCCAATGTTGGAACATCTGACAGGGGTTTGTTCCCACCAATAGGAAGACCAGTTGGTAGATTTGATTATTTCACCCTTTCTCCCCGGGAAAAATTGCAATCTCATCGGCATATCTTAACAAACTGCAAATAAATTGATCCTTACTTACAGTAAGTTAACTCACACTTAGGTACATTTGCATACAATTTTTTGTCATGTGTAGCATTAAGTGTTTAGACAATGTTTTCTCAATAGGGAATTTAGAGACTATGTACGGCATAGTTTAAGAAGTCAGACACGATCATCTACCGAGATAGATAAAAAAGTCCACAGAGAATTTGTCTCTTGGTTTTCGCGTCGTGTAAGTATTTCAACATGGTCACATTTAATTCATATGTCAAATATGAGTACAACTCATCCTTTATTCGTTTTTCAGATTGCAATTGATGCCGATGGATTGCAGTGTGCTGATTTAAAATATCTGGCACTTGGTCCACTAGATAGAGCACGTCGATACAGTGCTTACAATGTCAATGGATTCAAATTTCGAACTTTAGAGCGAGATCAAGGGATGACATCTCAAAATAGTGGAGTTTACGGTACTTTCAAGATGAGAAGTTATGCAAGTAGTAGTGACACGAACATGTAGTTTGGTGGCATCCCGTATTACGAAAAACTATTGGACATTATCGAGTTAAACTACCATGGCCATTTTACAGTCGTACTATTTAAGTGTATGTGGGCCGACACAACTACAACGAGAGGAATTGTAATTGATGAATTCGGGGTGACATCGGTTGATTTTTCTCGTTTGATTCACACTGGTGAAAATGATGATGACGAGCCATACATCCAAGCATCTGAGGCTCATCAAGTGTACTACGTATAAGATGAGCTGGACAAGAACTGGAGTATAGTGATGCATTTAAAACCCCGTGACTTATACGAGATGGGCGATGAAGATGAAAATCTTATTTACGAGAGCAATCCGTTACACACGCAAAATTTAGAAATATTGTTTCCAGAAGGAGAAGTTAATTTATACTTGTTACGGTATTAGTTTTGCTATTGCCGCCTATTTATTTATATTTTAGACTACTTATAATTACTGTACTATTTTATTTATTTTCGTAACTTTTATTAGGCAAAGTTTATTTTATAATTGCTTTATTAATTTCATTTTGTCAATAGTGGTGACGATGAAGAAGGCTAGATCACTCTACACGGGCATGGCAGGGACGTCCAGTTCTGACACTCCCACTCCCCATGGGGTGAAAAGTGAGGGCGGACAGCCCGCTATGGAGTCGGAAGCTGTCGGGTCATCAGTCCCTGGTAGCGACTCCCATCCACTGGATTCGCAGGCTGTCCCATGCACACTCCCCCCACCAGACGCTCAGGCACCGGACGATGATTACACGTTCGATTTTGATGCAATATTTGGCGATGTAGAGGAGGAGCATCAGCCCAGTGAGCAGGAGCGCAGACGCAGGAGGAGTTGGACAGTTGATGTAGTCGGTGAGTATTGTAAACATGTACACTTTATGCGTTTAACAATTTTGTCTTAGTAACATAATATATAATTGTCACTAATTATTTTGACAGACGCGATCGGGCAGACGACGTCCAGACAGTTGACTGTCCACGACGTATGGGCCATGCCTCAGGGGTCAAAGGTGGTTGTCTAATTCAACAATAACCATCAGGCTATCGGAGATAGTGGCGGTTTGCTCGATGTCTTCCTCGGCACCATCGAGGATAACTTTTGGTTATTCTCGATCTCCTATAGGGACTGGAGGAACATTTCTCAGTAGTCGAAGATGAATGTCTTTGTAAATAATATTTAGGTATGAAAACATAAATCTTTTGTAATTAATTATATTTATTTGTAATTTATATGCAATTTATGTGTAACTAATTTTTTACTTTCGTTTGCAGACACATTTTAATGTGACAGATCAACATAAGAAACTGATCATGCAGTCGCTAGGAGCGAAATGGAGAGCGGCACAATACAATTTATTTCGCCTGGCGTACGATGGTACGAAAACCAGAGATCAGTTGCGGAGTGAAGTCCCGACAGGCATCCCACCTTATCAGTGGGCAACTTTCGTAGACTATCGCCTTGACGCGAAGTCTAGGGTAAATTGTGTATATTAACATATTTATAAAATTTAACTTTTAAATATTGTCACTAATTATTTTTTCTATGTGATTAATTAGGATATGGCTACGAAGAATAAACAGAACAGAAGGCAGCTGACAATGCCACACACTATTGGATCCAAGAGCCTTGCGCGTAAAAAGGCGGAGATGGTAAGTTTAAATCTATAAATATTTTTTTTTTAAATGTTGAGAAGACTATAATATATATAATCATAAATTGATTAATTATTATAATTTTTAGGAGATTGCTGTTGGGGGTCCAGTGACTCGTGGTGATGTATGGACGGCAACTCATAAAAGAGTTGACGGATCATACATCAACAACGAAGTTCGGTCTGTTGCGGTAAGTAATAAAATCTTATCAACTATACGTGGGTAATTATTTAATTTTTAGACAATGTTTAATATTATTAATTGTCTGTTATTGAATGTTAGGAGAAAATTGCTTCGATCCAGTAGAAGGATAGCTCGTCCCAAGAGTTCTCGACGGCTGATTCGCTTGCAAGAGCTCTTGGCACTAAGGAACACTCCGGCCGCATTCGAGGATTTGGGTTGGTTGTTTTCCCAACTCAAGTCTTCGGACGTGGTTCGTCTGGGTCGAGCTCACAATCTAGGTCGTCATACCACGATTTACAGAATGAGATGGAGCGCCTGAAGACAGCTATACAGGAGCGGGACGCCGAACAGCAGCGACGAGATGATGAGCTCGCAGCACGGCAAGCACAGATAGAGGCTGCTATGACATTCCTACTACAAAAATTTCAAGGTTAGCTGCCACCTGAAATTTCAAGACTTCATAGTACCGGACTCAGGGTAACCTTTTAATACATAAAAATTGTTGGTATAATTTTGTTTATTTTGAAAACACTAAAAATTCTAACAAACAAAATTTATTTTTTAGGACCCCAGCAATCATGGTAATAGGCATTAGCGTGATCAGCATCCGCAAGGTCCGGAAACTTGATTTAGTTATTATATTTGTATATGTAATTTTGTCACGTTCGTTACTATTAATTTTTTTGTACATATTATATATATATATATATATATATATATATATATATATATATATATATATATATATATATATATATATATATATATATATATATATATATATATATATATATATATATATTTATTTATTTATTTATTTATTATAATTCAATAATTTATGCATATTTAGTATCTAGTTAAATATTAATAAATTTTAAAATAAAATTTTCAATTATTAAATAATTCACATGTTTAATTATTATATAATAAAAAAATGTATCTAAATTAATTTATAAAATATTAAAAATATAAATTAATTTTTATTTTACATAAAATTTATTAATAAAAAAATTTAAGCATTATTAGTATTATAGCACAAAATATTATATTTTAAATTAAAAGTAAAATTGATATAAAAAATTAAATTAATTTTATTAATAAAAAATTTTAAAAAAATTATAAGTAACAACGGTTTTTGAACCATCGTTAAAATTGGTTTAATGACGGTTTTTAAAACCGTCGTTAATCCAGTCATAGCGACGGTTATTCCCAGGATTGCTGAAACCGTCGCTATGCCTAGAGTTCCACGACGGTTTTAAAACCGTCGTTAATGGGCATAACGACCGTCAAAACCGTCGTTATGACCACTTAAAAACCGCCTTAATACCACGGTTTGTTGTAGTGAAGAAGGTTTTATTGAAGATTTTAGAGAAGAAAATAGTAGTATTGCTTATATTCAAGCAATCAAATATATATACTATAGAATCACAATTTGCATGAGAACACAAAATGGGTATACAAAGAATTTTTTCACAACTATAGAACTACATCAAGGGTTATCTCTAAGTTCATATCTTTTTAACTTGATTTTGGACATAGTTACTAAATATATCCAAGATTTGAGGCCTCGGTGTATGAGTTTTGCAGATGATATAGTTTTAATTGGTGAATTAAAAGAGAAAATAAATATGAAGTTAAAGTTATGAACACAAGTTTTAAAAACACATAGTTTTTATATAAATAAAAATAAAATAGAATATATAAAATGTAATTTTGGTAAAAGACGAATAAATATGAATTCAGAAGTAAAACGTGGAGACCGCCTATTAAAACAAGTCACAAATTTTAAATATCTTGAGCCAATTATACAAAATGATAGTGACATAAAGGAGAACATAAACAATAAGATTCAAGTAGGATGGATAAAATGGAAAAATGTTTCGAGTGTCATTTGTGATAAAAAAAAAAGTGCCGTTCAAAATTTTTAAAAAAATTCTACCGTACAACTATAAGACTTGTAATATTTTATAGTACTAAATGTTAGACAGTTAAAAGACAACATGAAGATAAACTAAATATTGTAGAAATGAGAATGTTGCATTGGATGTATAGATACACTAGAAGAGATATGATTAAGAATAAATGCATTAGAGAGAAAGTTGAGATAATACTTATCGTGGAGAAGATGATGGAATCTCGCTTAAGGTGATTTGACTCTGTGTGGAGAAAGCCCACATAAATCCTATTAGAAGAGTAGATCAAATAGAGAACAGTCTTATAATTAGAGGTAGAAGTAAATCAAAAAAAATATATATGAAACTATTAAAAATAATTTAACAATTAGTAATTTTTCTATTGATATCATCTTTAATATATCACTGTGGCATCGTTTGATCTATCTAATTAATCTCAGCTTATGAAAAAAATATTTAGTTGTTATTATTGTTATTGTTATATGAAATGATATTAGAGAAAAACTAAAATTTGTGGTGTTTAATTCCTTTTTAGCAACTAGATTGCTTATCCATTCAAAAATTAATGGAGCACCTAAACATAAATTAGAGTTTCCCACATAAAAATATACTTACTTTTCTTTACTTGAAATTTTTACATTGATACCCCTGTATATTATATTTTATTTGAAAGAAAATGTATGCTTTCATTATTTAAGCATATCTTGGATAGTTTCAATATAGATAATCACAACAAACTCTTGGTTGGTTTGGTATAAAAGCCAAGCAACAAACATGCTATTTTAGAAACTACAAACAAAAGAGTTAGTTTCGACAACTTGCAGGAAGATGATAGGGGGGGATAGCTTGAATGATCATATAGGTGTTGACACATAAATATATATATATAAAAAATCTATGATAGATCATTTAATGAAAAAATAATCCTCATTATCAGCATAATTTATTGTTTGCATTGCAATTTTAATCAAACCAACCATTTAAATGATTTCAATTGAAGATGGTTTCCAATAGTTACAACTTAAAATTATTGGAATTAATAGACATGCTATAACAATCAATACAAATGAATGTGAAAAGACGAGAACTGTAAACTACTACTAAAATATTTATCAATGTTATAGGTAAATTTTACATAAAAATTAATAATCATATAAATTTATTTAATTTATTGTAGGAATCAATTCTTATATAAGACTAAATTGTATTAATTTTTATACTATCTTATTTAACGTCGTATGAAATATCGAATGAGACTTAAGTCTTGTTATCTATAACGAAATATAATTGTTGTTTTTACTGTACACTTAAAAAGTTTAAGTCTCATGTATAATATAAATAAAATAAATTAAGATTTATTGAATACGTAAACAAATGTAGTGGTTTTCTTATTTTACTTTCGAATAAATTAAGGTGATTTAGTTTTATGCTATATAGTCATCCTTTAGGCAAATTCTATCTTGGACATTAGACAACAATCACACTTCAAACAGGGCAACGAAACAAAAATGGAGAGTGGGTGTATCAAACGGTTGTGCCTTAGTTACACAAACATGAAAGTTATTGTAGATTTGCCATTTGGAATCCATGCACAAATCAAGTTAAAGTTTTTGTTGACGTTACCAATGACTTGAACATATGTAAGTTCCTTTTTTTTTAACTATTATTCGGAATATTTATTTATTTCTACATGTTATTTATCGAAGAAATATATGTTGACTTTGTATGTTTTTCATGTTTAATCATTAGAAGAATGAACTCTTTTATTAGGCGTTTTAATAGATGGTTGAGTACCATTTAAATAATATTATTATTAAAAGAAAATAAAGATACGTACTATGTTGCAAATAGAATCTTTCTTATATTTTTTTGGGTACATTAGTGAGGATCAAACTTGCGACCCTATCCTTGAATTCCACCCCACCCAATCACCTGAGCTAGCCTCAGGTGACATAGAATCTTTCTTATGAGTGTTCCTAACAAATATTTTATAGTATATAGCCAGAGACAATTTATAATAAAATATATTAATTAAAGATTCTAGTATATAATAGGAACATTTAGCTAGAATATTTGATCATAAACGTTTTTTCTCAACTGTTGCAATTGAGAATGGAGTGACAAACATATAATGATATATATGAAAATAATTTTAAATAATTATAAAAAGTTAACATATTATATGGTAGTTATAAATGATATTTAAATTATAAAATGCTTTGTACATGATGTATTTTTCTAATCATAATCATTTTAAATATATTTTTATATATGTGATAATGAGTTTATTTAGTTGTGAAAAAATTATATTAAGCAAGTTTGTTAAAGTTCAAAAAAATATATATATTTATATAATGATTCCATATGATTACACCGTTATGTCACAAAAAAATGAAGTAATATCTCAATAAATTTGAAAAATAATGTGTCATTTGTGCAAAAAAAAAAAAAAGTCAACATATGTGTCTTAATTAGTTTGATGAACAGTTATCAATGGCACTATGTATATTAATTTAATTATATATGTTTTTGGCATTATAAAGAGTAGTGTTGTTTAATTATGTAAATTTATTATTTAAATATTTATGGACATAATATATTTATTTAATAATTTAACATTTTAATGGTGTATTTGATTTGTGAAAATATTTTTTTTATTTTTTTAAAAATTATTTAGTTTGTGTTTTTTGTAATTTTTTAATTATATAAATAATATAATATTTTATAATTATATGAACAATAAAATACAGTTTATATATATTATAATAAGTTTAAAATAATTATAAAAATATCACTGTTATAATACAGTACATAAATTTTTAAAATTTTTAAAATTTCAAAAAATATTTTTTAAAAAATTAAAAAACAAAAACCAAGTATCTCTCTATATCTAGTAAAAAAATTATTTTGAATTTTTTAAATAAAAAAGTAAAATTCTAATTCAACCGTGATCAATCTCTTACAACAACAAAAATAAGAAAATACAAATCACATTAATTCATATTAGCAAAATAATTAACAAAAGGTTATGAAAATCATAATAATACCATGTTTAACATTATATATTTATATTCGAATAACTCTAGAGGCAGGCTTTGCATATAGGAATATACAAAATTGAATCAAACTAAACTATTAAAAAAAATTAATTTTAGAAAATTTAAATTATTATTTTCTAAAATAAATTAAGTGATTTAATTTAATTTTTGATTGAAATTTTTTTAATTAAATCAAACTGAATTGATTATTATTTTAAATATTAATAAATAAATTAAGCTTCTTCTTTTTTTAAACTTTTCTGGCCTCGGATCCCTCCCCCTGCTTTCTGAAGTCTGTTCCGCGACACATCAAAAGAGCCCAGCCCTCCTGCTTTCAGTCTCGAGACGGCACAAAGTACAGTCGCCGCTGCAGTGATTCACCGAAT
This sequence comes from Gleditsia sinensis, assembly GCA_037074535.1. Lineage (NCBI taxonomy): Eukaryota > Viridiplantae > Streptophyta > Magnoliopsida > Fabales > Fabaceae > Gleditsia > Gleditsia sinensis. The sequence continues at coordinate 5,111,030 of CM073463.1, forward strand.
CTCGCTAAGTTGGATGCAATCGATTCCCACTTCCAAGTTTTCAAGGTCTCTCACGGCCGTTACTTTTGCATTCTATAAAAACTTCAGATACTTTCTTCTGCTACACACATTCACGGAGCAGTAAACAGAAGAAGCTGCAGAGACGACTCAGACGTGAAAAAAAAAAAAACAAAGGAGAAAATAAGCAGGGACATAACAGAGGAGAAAAAGAAAGAGAGAGGAACGATCGCAGAGGAAGACTTCACAACGAAAAAATGGTGGATGAATTAAGTGTGAACAATAAAAAGCAGGGACCACCCGACTATGAAGACTTGAAAAGAGAACGAGAATCTAGAGCCTGGAAAGTTCAAAGACGATTTAGTTTGTCTCTTTTTAATTTTTGTTTTTATTAAAAATTTAAAATAATTATAAAAATATGTTTATTTATTATTTTTATTTTTATTTTTAAAAAAAAATTAAAATTTTTAAAAATATTAAAAATATATTTTTAAAATTTTTAATTCTGTAATGTATTGTAACGATAATATTTTTATAATTATTTTAAATTATATGCGTAATATTTTATTATTTATATAATTATAAAATAATAAAAATAAAAATAAAATTATATAAATAAAAAATAATAAAAATAAAAATATAAAATTAAATATATTTTTAAAAATATAAAAATTATTTTTTAAAAATAAATATAAAAAATATTTTTATAAATCAAACGCATAATTTTTTCAGTTTCATCTTTGCACAAAGTGGAATTGGAACAATAGCAGGTCCCGGATTTAAATCAACAAAAAAAATTGATTAAATGGAATCAAAAAACCAATTTTTTTGTTCGGTTTTATAATTTAAATTAAATTAAATAAGTTTAATTTTTTTTAAAATTAATTGAGATGAAACCAAATTAAATCGTGAACACCTAAATATACTAGTAAAGATAATAGAAATCTCACAGAATTGGAACAATAGCAGGTCCTACACCTAAGTGTGTGTTTGGATTGACTGACAATGTAAACATGATTCTGAGGCAATTTGTAGAAGTAATATTTTATTATTTTTGATAAAATTTCAATGAAAACGTGATTATATTACTTTTGAACGCTTACACAAACACACCCTAAATCAACAAAAAAAAAAAAAAGTGATTAAGTCGAATCAAACAACCGAGATTTTCTCATTCAATTTTACATTTTAAATTAAATTAAACAGGTTTAATTTTTTTAAAAAAAAATTTGATTGAGGCCAAACCGAATTAAATCGTGAATACCGAAGCATACCGGTAAAGATAACAGAAATCTCGCCGTCTTGTGATCACGACAGCATGATATATTAATGTCCATACTTAAGCGAGACGGCATGAAAACCAAATACTCTAATCAATATCCGCGGGCCAAGTCAACAACAATCGTCACTCCAATCTCTGCGGATATCGACAACATTTGAGTCCCCACTACTTCTCCAACCCTTCAGCGTAGCCAAATCCTATAATGTTTGCCAGCCGTTTCGCTAAAGCTTTTAGCATTACTCTCTGATACCACTACCAGGAAGATCATGGAGGCCTGGTTCATCGTCATCGTCTCTCTCTGTCTCTGCCTTTTCATCAGAGCCTTCTTCACTCTCCTCTTCCCCTCTCACTCCTCCCATCCTCTGCCACCTGGCCCTCGCCGTGTTCCCATCATCGGCTCTTTAATTTTTCTGCGCAAATCATTATCAGAACTTGAACCAGTTCTCCCAAATCTACATGCAAAATATGGTCCCATCATCACTCTCCCTATGGGGTCTCATCCAGCTATATTCATAGCTGATCGATCCATTGCCCACCATGCCTTGATTCAAAATGGGGTTGTCTTCTCCGACCGACCCAAGGCCATTGCTACCAGTAAAATCATCAGCAGTAACCAACATAACATCAGCTCCGCCTTCTACGGCCCCACATGGCGCGTCCTCCGCCGCAACCTGACTTACGAGATGCTTCACCCGTCTCGGATCAAATCCTTTTCCGGCATCCGTAAATGGGTTTTAGATGTGCTGATCAATCGGCTCAAATCAGATTCAGAAACAAGCAATTCCATTAGGGTCATTGACCATCTCCAATATGCTATGTTCTCCTTGCTGGTCTTCATGTGCTTCGGTGAAAGAGCAGACGACAGGCAAATCAAAGATATTGAGCATGTTCAGCGTCGTTTCCTTTTGAACTTCAACAGATTCAGTATGCTAAATTTCAGGCCAAGAATCACTCGCATATTGTTCCGCAAGCGCTGGGAGGAACTTTTGCAGCGTCGGAAGGACCAGGAAGCTGTGTTGATTCCGCTAATTAGAGCGAGAAAGAAAGCCAAGGAAGAGAGATTGAGCAAAGTTAAAGAGGACAATAACCCAGATGAATTCGTTGTGTCATATGTGGATACTTTGTTGGATTTGGAGTGGCCTGAGGAGAAGCGCAAGCTTGATGAAGGTGAACTGGTCACCTTATGTTCAGAATTTTTAAATGCTGGAACAGACTCAACGGCTACAGCATTGCAATGGATTATGGCGAATTTGGTGAAGTACTCACATATCCAAGAGAGGGTTGTGGAGGAAATTAGAGGGTTGATGGGTGATAGAGAGGAAAAGGAAGTGAAAGAGGAAGATTTGAACAAATTGCCATATCTCAAGGCCTTGATTTTGGAGGGACTAAGGCGTCATCCACCTGGGCACTTGGTGTTGCCACACGCAGTGTCAGAGGATGTGGTTTTGAATGATTACTTGGTGCCAAAAAATGGGACTGTGAATTTCATGGTGGCACAGATTGGGTGGGACCCAAAGGTGTGGGAAAATCCCATGGAGTTCAAGCCAGAAAGGTTCTTGGACAGCGGGGAAAATGGAGGTGAAACATTTGATATTACAGGGAGCAAAGAGATAAAGATGATGCCATTTGGGGCAGGGAGAAGAATTTGTCCCGCGCACAATTTGGCAATGCTCCATCTGGAGTACTTTGTAGCGAATCTGGTTTCGAATTTTGAGTGGAAGTCTTCAAATGGGAGTGACGTTGATTTGTCAGAGAAACAAGAATTCACTGTGGTAATGCAAAATCCATTACACGTCTGTATATCTCCAAGGCTTTAGGCCTATCAAGTCATCCTTTACGGCTCTATATTGTTCTTGTAGACATCTGATTATGTTCCCCGAATACAATGGCTCTTGAGTTTCATGTTTATATTACAGTAAAAAATAAGAATAATCAATAAAGGGTTTATTGAAAAAAATATATTTTGTTCAATTTTTTTTATATTAAATGATATTAGAGAAAAACTAAAATTCACGGTGTTTAATTCGCTTTTTGCAACTAGACTGCTTATCCATTCAAAAACTAATGAAGTACATGAACATAAATTAGAGTTTCCCACATAAAAATATACTTACTTTTCTTTACTTGAAATTTTTACATTGATACCCCTGCTGTATATTGTATTTTACTTAAAAATATTTGAAAGAAAATGTATGCTTTCATTATTTTGGCATATCTTGGATAGTTTCAATATAGATAATCACAACAAACTCTTGGTTGGTTTGGTATAAAAGCCAAGCAACAAACATGCTATTTTAGAAACTATAAACAAAAGAGTTAGTTTTGACAACTTGCAGGAAGATGATAGAGAAGGGGATAGCTTGAATGATCATATAGGTGTTGACACATAAGTATATAAAACAATAATCTATGATAGATTATTTAATGAAAAAATAATCCTCATTATCAGCATGATTTATTGTTTGCATTGCAATATTAATCAAACCAATCATTTAAATGATTTCAATTGAAGATGCATGGTTTTCGATAGTTACAACTTAAAATTATTGGAATTAATAGACATGCTATAACAATCAATACAAATGAATGTTAAAAAAAGGCAACTGTGAAAAAATTAATAATCATATAAACGTATTTAATCTATTGTATGAACTAAGCGTTGTACAATATTAAATTGTATTAAATTTTATACTATTTTATTTAACGTCATATGAAACATCGAATGAAACTTAAATCTTATTATTGTAATAAAATATAATTGTTGTTCTTATTGTACAGTTGAGAAGTTCAAATCTCATATATAATATAAATAAAATAAATTAAGGTTTATTGAATACTTAAACAAATTTAGTGGCTTTCTTATTTTACTTCCCAATAAATTAAGGTGATTTAGTTTTATGCTATATAGTCATCTTTTAGGCACATTCTATTTTGAACATTAGACACCAATCACACTTCAAATAGGGCAACGAAACAAAAATGGAAAGTTGGTGTATCAAACGGTTTGTTGTGCCTTAGTTACACAAACATGAAAGTTATTGTAGATTTGCCATTTGGAATCCATGCACGTAGAAATCAAGTTAAAGTTTTTCTTGATGTTACCAATGACTTGAACATATGTAAGTTCCTATTTTTTTTTCTAACTATTATTCGGAATATTTATTTATTTCTACATGTTATTTACTGAAGAAATAGATGTAGACTTTGTACGTTTTTCAAGTTTATTCGTTGGAAGAATGAACTCTTTTATTTGGAGTTTTAATAGATGGTTGAGTACCATCTGAATAATATTAGTATTAACAGAAAATGATGATACGTACTATGTTGCAAATATGATATTTTTTATGAGTGTTCCTAACAAATATTTTATGGTATATAGCCAGAGACAATTTATAATAAAATATATTAATTAAAGATTCTAGTATAATAGGAACATTTAGCTAGAATATTTGGTCATAAATGTTTTTTCTCAACTGTTGCAATTGAGAATGGAGTGACAAACATATAATGATATATTCGAAAATAATTTTAAATAATTATGATAAATTCAAAATATTATATAGGTAGTTGTAAATAATTATTTAAATTATAAAAATTGATAAAAAAAAACATGATTTGTACATGATGTATTTTCCTAATAATAATTTTTGTAAATATATTTTTATATATGTGATAGTCAGTTTATTTTGTTGTGAAAAAATTATATTAACCAAGTTTTTAAAAATTATATTTATATAATGGTTCCATCATGGTTGCACCGTTATGTCACCAAAAAAAAAAGTCAAATGAAGTAATATCTCAATAAATTTGAAAAATAATGTTTCATTTGTGCCAAAAAAAAAAGTCAACATATGTGTCACATATGTTTTAATTAGTTTGCTGAACAATTATCATTGGCACTATGTATATTAATTTAACTTATGTATGTCTATTGTATTATTAAGAGCAGTGTTGTTTAACTATGTAAATTTATTATTTAAATATTTATGGACATGAAAAAGTTTTATATTTTTACTTTTTACCTTTTTATTTTTTATATTTTTTAAGATACATTTGGTTTTTATTTTTATTTTCACCATCTTTTACCTTCTAATTATATGAACAATGAAATACGGTTATGTATGTTATAATAAATTTAAAATAATTATAAAAATTTTATTTCTAAAATATTTAGAAATATTGTTTTGAAATTTTCAAAATTTTAAAAAATTCAAAAATATTTTTAAAAAATTTTAAAAATAACAAATAGATATATTTTTAAGTCTGTTTTATATTTTGATTAAAATAATAATACAAATTGAAAACAGAAAAATTAAATATTTAGTAAAAAAATTATTGAGAATTTTTTAAATAAAAAAATGAGATTCTAATTCTACTGTAGTCAATCTCCCACAATTAAAAAAATATAAAAAAAATTACAAAAATAAAAATCACATTAATTCATATTAAACAAAATAATTAACAAAAGGTTATGAAAATCACAATAATACCGCGTTTAACATAATTTTTTTTTTAATAACTCCCCGGGTAGGACACACGTCGCATTCTTGTAAAGATAAGAGAAATCTCGCTGTCTTGTGATCAGGACAGCACGTTATATTAATGTCCGCGGGCCAAGTCAACGACCACTACAAAAAAATTGACTTTCGGTGGCGATTTTTTTCGCCACTAAAAGTTAAAAAATCGCCACTAATACTTTTTAGTGGCGACAATTCGCCACCAAAAAGTCGCCACTAATACGACCGTCACTAAAGGGTTTTTGTGGTGACAAAAACGAGTCACCACCAAAAAGTATATCTTCAGTGGCGACTATATGATGCGCCACAGAAACTATATTATCAGTGGCGAAATAAGTCGCCACTAAAAGAAAAAATTAACATCAAAATATAAAAAATCGCCACTAAAAATTGGGTATAAGGTGGCGATATGTGAATTTCGGAGATTCAGTGGCGACTTAGGTCGCCACTGAAGGGTTTCAATGGCGACATCCTCAGTCGCCACTGAAGGGTTTCAATGGTGACATACTCAGTCGCCACTGAATGGTTTCAGTGGCAACCTCCTCGGTGGCCACTGAAAGGTTTTAGTGGCGACCTTCTTAGTCGCCACGGAAGGGTTTCAGTGGTGACTTTTATAGTCGCCACTGAAGGGTTTTAGTGGCAACCTTCTCAGTCGCCACGGAAGGGTTTCATTGGCGACTTTTACCATCGCCATTGAAGGTCTTCAGTGGCGACCTTTCTAGGTCGCCACAGAAAACCCTTTAGTGGCGACGTAGAAAAGTCGCCACTGAAACTCTTCAATGGCGACTTTTTGATATCGCCACCGAAAATCATTCTGTAGCGACATTTCCAAATCGCTGCTGAAAGACAAATTTTAGTTGCAATATTTGTTGCTACGAAAAATAATTTTTTAATAGCAACAGAAATTATGGTTGCTAGTAAAGCCATTTTTTTTATTTTTAAAATTTGTACAATTTTAAAATTGATAGTATAAAATTATATTTATTTTTTTATTTTATATTCACACTATATTTTATCATAAAAATATGATAATATATAACAAAATCAAATGAAAAGTAAAAATTATCCAAAATATTTTTCTTTAACATTTATGTATAGATAAAAAAGATCCTTTTATACAAAATAAAGTGAGTATAGATACACCCTGAATTACATAAAGAGCACAAAACAAACAAATTATCATTCTTGCCAGGAATATGGCTGTAGCATAGAAAAAAACAAGATTAAGCATAGTTTAAATACAATAGATACGCAATACATGCAAGTTCTGTAAAAATAAAATAAGAGACTAAATCCAATACAAATTTCATATATACAATGCATTTACAAAACTAAAGGTTTATACATATTCCTTCTATTCACTAATAAAGTTGCAACTCTGTAGTATTATGTACAAATCACTTGCTATTGGTGCTGTTGTCAATATCTTCTGGGACATGATAAGTTCAGAGAACAAATGTGTCATGAATTTTTTATAGGAACCTACATCACAAGATAGATAGTGTAAGACATGAGACCCTAATTATAACAATATTGAATATGAAAAAAAATATTTAGCTAGATAAATCAACATGCTAATGTGCAAACAAATTTGAGAAACACAAGTAAATTAAAAATTGACCACATAACCATCAAATCCATATGTGATTGATTGCAAACTATCTCAAAAGTTAGAACATAGCAAGAGTGGCTATATAAAGAAAAGTGGGTGACAACATATAATAGTAGAATAATTTCTCACCCTTTTTAGATATGTTTAGATCATACAAATGATGGTAAAGGTGAATTTAAATTATAACTTCTATTTTAGGCTCAAATTCAGATTTGGTTGGAGCATACTCTCAATCATTTTCTCAAAATGAAAAAAATTTATCTTCTCAAGAAACATACAAGTTAGTATCTCCTTCCCTAAAATCCATACTCATAAGTTATGTTTAAAAAAACTCTAAAATTTCAGCATTTCATAAATAAAACCAAATATCTGAACTTCAAAATACAAGGTCAAGGAGACACAACGTACCTCACTTCTCACTACAGCTCTTTCCATAGCCTCATACAAATCATCTGTTTCCTGAGCACAACATTGCATAGTCAGCAACATTTGCACTGATCATAGATTCCTGTCACAAAAGATATAATAACAATGTTCCTTAATAATCTAGAAGCTCAATTCTATGACTTTTTTTACTAAAATTAAACTTAAGAGATTACAAACATAAACAACAGCAGTACAACACAAATGCCTCTATCAGATAAACCCTTCTCAATAATAAACAATGAAAGTAGTTGAAGATACAATATTGAAAAGATCTCCAAAGAACAACACATGCCATAAAACACTTTATAAGTAGTAGTGTATCTCCACTAGCCATCCATCCACCACAAATACATCAAGGGAGTAGCCATCAGTTATGGAAAAAGCATGTACTTCCTGAATGTTAAGCCCAATATCAAACAGCAAAGCAGACAGTTAAAACAAAATAATTATTTGTCAAAAGAAATCAATCATAAACCAATAACCAAAATTCAAATTACTGGTGCACATAATTAATTTTATTGGTACCATGTAATTATTGGCAGGTTCTATCAGTGACATAACATGACTGGTTTCAAAAGTCAAGTCTGACAATTCAGCGTCAATCTCCACAAGTTTCCACCTGCACTCCCAATGCAATTGTAACTGAACATGAGATATACAAAGACAGGATATTTTCACATGAAAGTTTCTTCAGCAGGCATATGACCTCAACAACCTAATTTTATACGACTCCAGTAGAAGGACATATGATATTAAGAGCAGAAATCATCATAACAAAGCAGGCTAGAAGTACTCTTGTAAGTTAAGTACCCTATTGGATGAGCATGAACTCAAACAAAGAAACACTTTTTAACCCTTAGTTATCCTCAACAATTAAAAGATGAAGATTTAAATTTATCACTAATGCACCTAGTACATGCTTCATGCAGGTAAAAACCAATATAATGAAGCACAGAGTTCTAATTATAAGAATCATAATGGTAAAAAAAATACCTGATACCAATAAATATGTGGTAGCTAATATCATGCAATACATGGTAAAAAAAATACCTGTTACCAATTGCTGCTTGTAAAATTTTTCTGTCACCAAATATATCAAAAAGAAAAAGATTAACAATAGATTCCATAAAAGCAAACACCTAGTTGGTGGACCAGGTGCAGTTATGACTAAATTAGTTATAAATATACGAATGAGTTACTCTCCTACAATGCCGTAGCTTGTTATTCATCTTCTTCCACCTCCATTCCCACTAGTGTCTTAACTTTCTCGAAGGCTTTGTTCATATTTTCTATTATTTTCCCTTTCTTTGTCAAGAAAATTGACATATAAAAGATCTATAAGAAATATGATAATAAAACTTAGGTTCAATTTTCAAAAATATTACAAATATAGACAAGACAATATCTCTCTACTTTAGTATACATTAACATGATTTCAAATCTAACAAATATTTGAGACAAATACTGTCTGTAAATAAAAACCAACACACATAACAATAAAGTGAAATGAACCAATCAAGTTGGTGGTTCTCTTGGAGATGTTTGTGTTGTATTAGCTGTAGATCCCGGTGCAGCACTACCAATAAGACTTAATGGAATTTGCCCCTATTCACAGACAATAAAATTATTTAAGCGAATTAGGATAAAAAAAATTATTTATAATATTGTGAAAACATACATGAAGATGTATTCAGTTGAACCAACAAGTTTAAAACTACATTTATGTAGAAATATAATCACTAGAATATAATTGATTCATCAATTTGATTTACAGTTTGTAGTTAAAATTACATAATGTAATTGAACCAAACAAATCTTATCAAGAAATACCTGTTGGAGAGATGCGATAAGAGAAGCCATCTGCGATTGTAGCTTTTCTTCAAACTGTGCCTGCAACCTCTCTTCTCGAACTCTCATCTCTTCACGTACCTCCGCAACAACTTCTTCACGTAATTTCCTTTTCTGCTCTTGAATTTCTTGAGGTGTGATTCGATCAGTGACTCTCTTAGAGGGAGGTTTCACACCGTATCCTTTACCGCGAAAGAACCCTGACCTTTGACCAAGTACTTGAGTCAAGATTTCATCATTGCTTAAACGTGTCGTGGCATCTTCTTGAGATTGCTTGACTATAATCTCTTGAAGTTGACCCTACAATTAAACAAAGCATACATTTGAAATAAAAATACAAATATAAATTACAATTTCTAAATAGTAATAAATGTTGCAGTAATTATACATGAACTTCTTGAGATTTTGTATCAGACCATACGACATTGCCTTCTTTAGTCTTACGTGTATGTTGCAGCTCCCATATTTGATCAATTGGTTCCTTCTCTCTAGTTTCAGGATTTCTCTATTATAAAACATTATTGTTACTCATCATGCACATAAATGTATACATGAAAGTACATTACTCTAAAATTTCACCGTTGATTCCTCAACTTTTGCAAATGACCGAGAACTGCACGAATGCTTTGTTGTTTGCTTAGCCCTATTTTGTGCATTTGTTGAGCTTTTGTCCTGCGTTTAACATAAAATGAGCTTAGTGCATTTGTCATTGTACGTGCTACTAAAATGTGTTAATAAAAACTACCTTAAATTCATCTAAGTCAAAATAACTGATCAAATGCCTCCAATCATCATCGTGGACTCCAGGAGGAAGATTCGCAAGTCTTTTTTCGTCAGTGTCGTACAAGGAGTAGTGCTCGTGCAATTTTGTCCTCCAAGTTCTGTAAGACCTTTGTGCAGTGCCATGAATAAATGCATCAAATCGTCGCTCTGGAGTTCTTCTGACCTCAAATTTTTCCTATAATAATAAACCCAAAGGTGATAAATCTATGAAATGTATACTAACAATAGTATGATAGATAAATATACTAGTTGTTACCTTCACTCTAATCAAAATCCCTTCTCCATATCCTTCCCAAATATCGGTCCACTTTCTCACTTTCAATGGACATATGCATCGTGTGATATACCCAATATAGTTGACGATATCCCTCGATCCTTCTCCTATGGCTCGAAGGATCTCATCGGAGATTTCAACTACAATTTTCTGTCCATTTTTTGTCTTTTCATCGACAGTAAGACATTTATAACTTCCCCTAACCTTTTTAGATGCACTGCAAGAAGCTGTTAATCAAGTGATGCTTGTTATTATTTTTACAATTATCAATTTTAAGTAACATGTGTTGAGCATTCTATATCTATACCTGCACTACTAATCGGACATCAAGAAGTTGGTGTGGCGGGCAATGCCTGGGTCTCTTCATTGTGAGACTGTATAGATAGCTGTGGAGGATCTTCATTTAAAGGGCCTTGCGCGACTACTTTATGTCCACGACCACCACGACCACCTCGTCCACCTCTTCCTCTTCCCACCATCATCAAACCCACCTGTTGCATATAAATAGAACATGTTGTCATTTCCACACTTAAATATGACATAAATGATTACAAAAATATAATAACTGCATGCAAATAATATAAAACAACGAGAAATTAAGCATATGTAAACATTTTACACTACATGACGTTTCACATTGAGTCTCCAGATAAAAATTCTCCTTCATCGCTTTCTTCATCCACAGTCTCATCTTCCTGATTGTCATTGATGAAATTAACTTCTCTAGCACTTATGCCCTCATTCTAATGGCTGAGTCTTTGAGGTTGTATGTCATCCCTATATAACACCACTGCAATATCATTTGTGTCCTCAATGTGAATAAATAAATTATGTTCAACCTCCTTTTGTTGGTAAGCATCTTCGGCAGACAATGATTCACCCTCATTATCTTGACGAGGCATGTTAAAAAGGTCACGAGGATTTGTTTTCACAACAATAAGCCAATCTTGATCGACCGTGTCATCTAAATAAAATACTTGTTCTACTTGAGATTCCATGACAAATGGTTCATTTGTATTCAACGAACAACGAGTATTCACACTTGTGTATCCATATCTGTCAACTTTATATCCTCTTCCTAAGTGAGCAACATCCCACCAATGACACTTAAAAATATATATTTTCCTTTCTCCAAGGTAAGAAAACTCATAGATATTCTCAACGACACCATAATATTCTTTCTCAGGATTTGAATCATCCCCCTTCACTAAAACTCCACTATTTTGTGTTTTTCTTTGAGATTTTCGATCTTTTGTATGGAACCTAAATCCATTTATCAAGAATGTTGTGTACCTACATACAACTCTTTGAGGACCCATAGCTAAGCTAACAAGCTCATTGTCTCCTCGCCACTGTGAATCTAGCTTCATAACCTATTGAAAATTATAAAACATCTAGAGGTTATGACACAACTTATAACATATTGCATTGTAGGTGTAATTGAAAGACACTTACTTAATGATTAAACCATTGAGGAAACTCTGAGATGTGTCTTGAATCAACATTTGATACACGTGTTTGAAGCTCATTTTTGTGCTCTCTACAACACATCATTTCATCAAATGAGTTTAATCTAGTAACAATTTAATTGCTAGTAAAATATTGTATACTTACTCTATGAATGGCCAAACTTTTTCGTAATTTTGTAGTACGTATAGACAGGCTTGATCAAATTCTTTATTAGGTAAAGTAATCAATTTGGCAGCACCTCTCGGTTGCCCACTCTGGTCAAATATTGACTCCCCATAAGTTGTCATGTTCCCATCATCATTCCTTGGAGTTTTATTAAACTTTGTTGGGATATTGCTCAAATATCTTGAGCAAAACGTGAGACTTTCATCTGCTAAATAGCCTTCAGCGATTGAGCCCTCGGGACGAGCTTTATTACGAACATATGATTTTAATGTATGTAGATACTTGTAAATGTGAATTGAAATAACTATGTTATCTACTAACAAATGAAACCCAAGTATATGTCACATTGTTACCTTTCAATTGGATACATCCATCGGTATTGAACAGGTCCAGCAATCCTTGCCTCTCTTGCCAAATGAACTGGTAGATGAACCATGACATCGAAGAATGCTGGAGGGAACACAGTTTCTAGTTTGCACAAGGTTATGGCAATTTGTTTTTCTATGGAATTCAAATCTTCCATTGTTAAACACTTTGAGCAAAGAATCTTGAAAAATTGTGCCAACTCTATTATAGGATCACTCACCTCCTTAGGCAACAACCCACGTATTGCAACTGGAAATAGTTCTTGCAATAATATATGATGATCATGACACTTCAATCCAAATATCTTTTTCTCTTCGACATTGACACACCTCAAAATATTTGATGAAAATGCATCGGGAACCTTTAATTGGGCCAAAAATTTACACACTTTTAACTTTTCTTGTGGTGATAGCACATAAGATGCTGTCAGTAGCAAAATTTTGTTTCCATCATCAATAGGATGTAAGCCGGGCCTTATTCCCAAGTCCACTAAATCATATCGACTCTTCACTGTATCCTTCGTCTTTCCAGCCATTCCCATTACTGTAGACAAAATATTATTCGAAATGTTTCTCTCAATGTGCATGACATCGAGATTATGTCGAAGCAAATGTGTTTTCCAATAAGGCAATTGAAAGAAAATGCTCTTCTTCTTCCAATTGTAAGCAACACTAGATTGGTTGCGCATTCGCTTTTGACCTTTCCCAAATGTCACATTTGATAAGAGTTCTAATTGTTCAAGTGCTTCTTCACCTGTCAGATATGTAAGTGCGACTTTATTCTCCACTTTACCATCAAAGGCCCTTTTATTTCGATGCCATGGATGATTGGCTGGCAAGAAACGACGATGGCCCATATAGCATAATTTGCTTCTCAATGATATAGAATGAGTATATTTGTGACAACAAGGACATGCCAACTTTCCTTTGGTTGACCACCCAGAAAGATTGCCATATGCGGGAAAATCATTTATTGTCCACATGATAGCCGCCCGCATACTGAAGTTTGATTGTGAATAAGCATCATATGTCTCTGCCCCTATCTCCCATAATTCTTTTAACTCCTCAATCATTGGTTCTAAATAAACATCTATATCATCTCCTGGAGACTTAGGGCCTGGAATAAGAAGTGTCATCATGAAGTATGGCTGTTTCATGCATTTCCAAGGGGCCAAGTTGTATGGTACAAGAATAACTGGCCAAATACTATGGTTGGCACTCATGTTTCTATATGGTTGAAAACCGTCGCTTGCTAAACCCATCCTAACATTTCTAGGATCAACTAAGAAACTAGGATATTTCTCATTGAAGGATTTCCAAGCAATGGAGTCAGCTGGATGCCTTAATACACCGTCATTAACACATTTATCTTTATGCCACCTCATATCTCTAGCAGTGTGTCTTGCCATATACAATCTTTGCAATCTAGGTTTTATTGGAAAATATCGCAACACTTTGTGTGCTTGTTTCTTACCTTTCTTCCCGTTTAATTTCCATCTGGACAAATTGCACTTAGGGCACGATTGTGCATTAGCATATTCTTTCTTGTAAAAAATACAATCGTTTTTACATGCATCTATTTTGGTGTAGTCTAACCCTAAGTCTTGAATTATTTTCTTGGCCTTATAGTAAGAATTTGGTATTTGAGCCTCAGCTGGCAATACTTCTTTAAATAAATCCAACAACATGTCTACAGATTTATCGCTCCAGTGATTAAGACACTTCAGATTAAGTAGTCTAACAATAAATGAAAACTTTGACACTTTATCACAATTTGGATATAGACTTGTTTCGGCATCTTCCAATAATTGGTAAAACTTTTTTGCTTGCAAATTTGGCTCTTCGTTATTTTCTACAAGAGTATTCATATCCTCTGTGTTAGCAACTCCATATGCATTGTGTATCATTTCAGTTATATCATCCTCTTCAACATTATTACCATGAGGGAGAGTTGAAGTCGTCACTAAAGCTTCTCCGTGAACATCCCACACTTTGTAAGACTGCCAAAAACCATTTTGCAACAAGTCAAACCGCACTTCGTGTCTCACTTTGAATAATGTGTTTCTACATTTTTTACATGGGCACCTAAGTTTGCTACCAGCTCTTAACTTACTGTATGCCCACTCAAGAAAATTATCCACCCCTTGTATATATCTTCGATCAGCTCTATTTCTAACATTCAACCAACTTTTATCCATAATATTTCCTACAAAATTGATTGAAGTGGAAGTGAGCAATTGAAATAAAGAGTGAACAATGTATTTGGACAAATCATATTAATGTTAACTTTCATTCCAGTATTTCATTCCGTTTACTCATTTTTCTCAGGTATTTCATTCCGTTTACTCAGGTATTTGGTGCTACACATGCAAGCCCTTGAAAGTTCATTTCTCAGGTATTTCATTCCGTTTACTCATTTTTCTCATCATGTTGGCATTGGTAATTGGTTGAGGTTTTG
The DNA here is from genome assembly GCA_037074535.1 of Gleditsia sinensis. Classification (NCBI taxonomy): domain Eukaryota; kingdom Viridiplantae; phylum Streptophyta; class Magnoliopsida; order Fabales; family Fabaceae; genus Gleditsia; species Gleditsia sinensis. The sequence goes on from CM073463.1 coordinate 5,126,227, forward strand.
GGAGGACCATTGGTTTAGGAGACAAAGCTATATCATGTCTTTGAATTTGCAATATGTCATTTGTGTTAATTCTACTGAGTTCACTGTTCAAATGAAAGATTAATTTTTGAAGGAGCTTTGATTTCCAAATGTGTTTTTCAAGAAGAAATACTTCCCTAGTAGAAGAAGAAATAAGGAAGTAAAAGTAAGACATAAAAGACTACACACTAGAAGGATTATTTTTTTGTTCACTTTAAATTATTATGCTTTATGCTTTTAACCTTTTTATTTGATGTTAGTATTAATTTTTCCTGTGAATTTTGTAAATATTTTGTGCATTTATCTCAATTTTTACTTGTCCATAGAATAATCAAGATCATCCTGTTTGGGGTCAAATGGAGAACTATGCCATAGGAAGAGAAAAATGGAGACAACTACTTTTAATGCTATGCCAACATGAGGCAGATAGGCTTGAGGTCTGGGCACAGCCGACAAACACAAAGTATATACACCATTTTAGCTATTGTAAAAATGAATTTATTGTATCATTCTTTTCGTGAGCTTTCTTGTATGGTTGTACTAGGTGTATAATTTCAGGATCACTCATTTGCGACTCAAGATTAGCTCAGATAAATGGATAGAATATGCTAGGACTGCCTTCTCTGTCGATCCTAGGATTGCTTTATCCTTGGCCTCGAGATTCCCAACGAATGCTTCTTTGAAGGCTGAAGTCACTCAACTAGTTCAGGTATGTTTTCTGCTGATAATGAATATTGTGAACTAGAATTCCTAATGAGTTGAGCTCTGAAAATGGGGAACTGATTAAGTGGGTCAGAATATACTTTTATTTTGAATAATTGTTTTGTTCTTATCTTGAAGGCAGGGAAAGAGAAAAAGGACATGTTGGAAATTTTGTTAATAGAACTCCTGATTACTTTACAGAAGAAAATTATTCAATTTCTTCTCAAATCTTGCCGGGCCTGCTACAAATCTTGGCATATTAACAATAATTTTTTTTGTTATACATTTGGTTTCAAAATATGACATAATAGCCTTTTCTTTTTAGGCACATATACTGGATGTGCGCAATATACCAAAAGCATTACCTTACTTTATCACCCCCAAGGCCATTGATGATAATTCAGTGCTTTTGCAACAACTGCCTCATTGGGCTGCTTGTTCAATCACCCAAGCTCTAGAGTTCCTTAGTCCAGCCTACAAGGGGCATCCACGTGTCATGGCATATGTTCTAAGGGTCCTAGAATCCTATCCACCAGAACAGGTAACCTTTTTCATGCCGTAGCTGGTGCAGTCATTGCGATATGATGATGGGGTTAGTTATCTATTAGAGTTTAATTTCATGGTTTATCAAAGTAGTACGTTTTTCCTCCTACACTGTTATTTAAAACCTGAATCTTCATTTTTTCTCCATCTAACATCTTAAGTATTAGTAAACCTTGTGTTTCAAGTCATGTAATCAGATTTATAAGAATTTTCGAGAGATCATGTTGGCTTAAATTGGGAAAGATGAGGAAGATGAGTTGAACTGTATCAAATGTCCTGGGATTTCTTATGTTGAATCTCATTCACTTCATTTGGGCATGGGTTTTCTCATGTTTCAAGGTTATTATGAGAATTTTGTTACTTGCATTTTTCAACTTCTCAAACTCACTAAGCATTTTAGTATCTTAATTCCATTCCTTTCTCCAAATTTATCTAGATGGGTTATATGCTTTTTTGCCCTCCAGTTGAAAACTATGGGTCACAAGTCTTTTACATAATATAACATGAATTAAGCTGCTGGAGTTATGATGGGAAATCCTATTTTTGGTTAAACATCTTGTATTCATTTGACTTATACCAAGTTTAATACAAACTTATGCTCAAAAGTTTTTTTAAATTAATTCTCTTACTGATCAAAATAGCACTAGGCTGCTGTTATGCCCTATGTTATGTAAACCGAGATTCAACATAATTTTTACTTAATCATCTTATTCATATATTGTTGTCTGCAGAAAGTAGTAGAAGGATATCTACTTAGAGCTGCTCAAAGAAGTGACATATTTGCCCATGACACACTTTAAACCACCTAGAGATCTACAAACTAATTGTCAATCATAGGATAATAAATTATAGGTTATCCTTACTGATTATATAAACTTTCCTACTCCTTCAAATTATACCAGCAAATTAAAGTTAATTCTTTTGAAGTTGAAGAGAAGAAAAATTGAATACCACCAATCACAGAAATAATCAAAGAATTGGTAGAGATGATGATGATATGAGAATAAGAAGGATACATGGTGTCCTATATGGGGCCTTCTGCAAGGGTAGCAAAACTGGATTATAGAGTATCATGTTTTGGGTGCTGTCAAGGTTTCTTTCTTCTTGAGGTTGCATTTTGGGATATATATATAAGGACACAGAGGTGATCCAATCTCAGTACAATATCTTAATCATAGGCTAAACATTATCCTCTCAAAACCAAAAGGATCCTATTTTTCTTTAATTTGATTACTAATATTATTTTCACCATTTTGTAGGGAGACAAAGTTGGCTTTTAGTCACCATTGTGTCTAACACTTATCACATCAGCCAGGTATCAAGTATCAACAGCTATATAATAAACCTAATTAGAGGAAGAGAATCAGTGTTGGAAAGTAAATCAGTGTTGGAATAAATCAGTGTTGGAAAGTAAAATTACATACTCTTTGGTTAAGAAGCTTTTAAATTTTTTCTCACTTTCTCTATATTCACGTTGTTGAACAAATTCATTCAAGTTGTTAAAGAACTCAAAACTACACTATACTCTGATAAAATTTCTTTATAATTGTTTTTGCTTAAAATTTAAATTCACAAATATTTATATAAGATTAACAAAGTTTAAAAATTAACACATGATTAGATTTACATTTATACAGAAACTAAATGAAATATAATGTGATTGATATTTGGGTCCTTATTCTAAAAGAGAAAAATATTTATGAGACGAAAATATTTTCAACATCAATAGCTTTCTTTATAATATACATTTAGATTTTGCTGCTAATTCTATTTTTTGTCCAATATAATATACAGAAGTCACATAGTTTGTTAAGCATTTTACAAGCCCAGATTAGTACATTGGCTATCAAAGAGGAACATTATTCAACGGTTCAGATAACATTGACAGCAAAAAAAATTAAAAAGGGTATATTATTCATATTTACAATACTTTTATTAACTTAAGACAAGGGGAAAAAAGAAAAAAAAACATACCAAGTTAGAACAAGCAACAACTATTTGCTTCTCTAACAGAGCTCCTGGCAAAACTGATAAAATCTGCAGAATGGACAGGGAATAAGTTAAACCAACATACAATTGTAAAACTTTTAGACAAGAAACACAATATAGTTACACCCACATCATTATATTTTTACTTCAAGAGAAAACTGCCATGTAATTTCTCATTCCCATTACGAATGCCAAGTATGTTTTGACCAGAAAACTACCAACATACAATTGTAATTTCTTTACCACATAGTTCCAAGATAATCCCATTCCCACTACTGCAAGCTCAATGACAATGCCAAGTATGTTCTGACCAGAAAAAGCTACTATTTTAGGACAAGTATATTTACTCCAGGAAAATCAAACATGGAAAAGATTGAGGGAAAAAATAGATTATCACTACGAAGATCTAAAATCAAACTCAGCAAGAATTAGCACCTTAATGCTTCTTGATCATTTTACTTATGGGATGAAAATAAGCAACATTAACAGTAGTATAATACAAAGGAGCAATCGAGCAATCGAGAATAAAAGGTAAAAAACAAAGGAGCAATCGAAGGTAAAAAATGCAGAACCAAAAACGAAGGTAAAAAATGAAATCTCCAGCAAGAAAACCAAATGCAGAACAAGAAAACCAACAACATCAATCCCCTAACCGAAATTTCAAAACCCCCAAATTGATTAAATAGAAGGTAAAAAACGAAGGAGAAATCGAGCAATCGAGAAAACCAAAAACGAAGGTTCAAAACCCTTAAACTAATCAATCTACCTTGGACGCTTCAAGATGAAATCTCCAGCAATATTGTCACCCACGAAGCTGTAGATTAGATCTCCTTTCACTCGCAAAGAACCGAAAATGGCATGGAGAGAGTTGAGCGTAAGAAAGCAAAGAAGAACCCCGCTCTGTTTTTCGTTTGGGCGCGGGACACAATTTGGCAAAATCAGCTCAGTTTATTTTACTTAGTCACTAAAATTTTGTGAGAAATGGAAAAGCAGAAGGAGGTCAGCTTTTATTTTTGGACAAAGAGAGCCGTTGGGTCAAATCCTGGTCACATCCTTGCAGAAGGAGCTCATCCTTGTAGCCGTTGGGTCAAGCTCAGTTTTTATTTTTTGTGTAGCTACAATTTTTAATTTGTTTTTCTTTTAGGAATTCTACTTCTTGTAGAACATTTTTAAAAAAAATATAAATATAAATATAAAATCTTCCACTTACCTATACAACACATATAACAAATTATCATTTGTTTTTTATTTAATATTTATTAAAATTACAATAAAAAGATTCAAATTTACACTCTATTTCATTTATTTTATTTTTTTTATTTAAAAAGAATTTTTTTTCTTATGTAATAGTTAAGATATCTTTGAACTAAACTCCAAATTAAATCTCATAATATATTAAATATATATTATTTTATATTGATTTAATATATTTAAAATTTATTTTTTAAAATACATTTTAAGGGAATCAATTCTATGTTGACAAGAATTAATCTCATTTTATCAACACTTTTAATATTTAGAAAGATTTCAAATGCAATTATTTCCCCAATATTATTTGAAGTACAATTGCGTTCTATTTTATTTTTTTCAATAGATTATTTTATTTTTTCAACAAATTATTCTCATATTTTATTTTTTAAAATAATTTATCTAAAAAATTATTATCTCCTAAAAACTATTCCCACTTTCGATTTTTTGACAAATTTTTAAATTTTTTGAACAAAAATTTTAAGATAAAATTATTTTAAACTAATTATATTTTAAAATGTTATTGTGACTTGGGATAAGCTCTTGCGCACAATGGCTTTCCCTAAAGTTGACACTTTATGTTCTATAAAAGTAAAATGGATATTTATGGCCTTTGATCATCGATTAATAATATTGCATTTATCTAGCATTCAGTTGAGAGAGTGATAATTTATTGTAATTTATTGATTGAAAATAAATATCATGCTAAACAGGTTATTATTCATTTTTTTATTATATTTTTTTGACTTAGCTAATAGATAGAATAATAATTTGCATCCATGCTAATTTATTTATTGTAATTAATTTGCATTCAGTTGGCCCTATTGCAAATGTCCACAAGTGAAAAATTACAAGGAGAAAACAGAGAAGCTCAAAAAAGCTGTTTGTGTTAAGCTCTGATGACTCGTTAATGAGGAGAAGAAATTTTTTGGAAAAGTTGTCTCAGCCAAGTGACGTTAGGGGTTTAATTTAAGAAACATGAAGGATTGGGAAAACAGTGACATTGGGGAAAGGAGGGAACTTTGCCGCAGAGAAAGAGAATTCATGTATCCGTTGTTATGCTTAGTCTAATTGTAGTAGTTAGCTTCATTTGTCCTATCAAGTCAGACATTTTCAGTTTGCTGCACAACATAAAAATGTACAATTTTTGCCGTTGGAAAAGTTGAGAGAAATGAATAAATTTTTGGATTACGGAGCTCTATTTATATATAATTAAATAAATAAATAATAATAAAATTTAAATATATATATTTTAACATATATATAATTTGTCCCATATATATATATGATTTGTCCCATCTGAAAAACATTTTTCACGTGAAGTCAATACTTAGATTGCAAAATATGAAAATAAGTTTTTATAGCTGAAAGAGAAAAAAAAATTGAAGAGAAGCCAATAAAAATTCTAACTACTTTACGTGACTCTATGTATATATAATTAAATAAGTAAATAATAATTTAATTTATATATTAATAAATAATTAAATTTATACAGTTTAACATATATATATATATATATAGCGCTAACATAATTAATTAACTAATTTATTGCTAACACAATTAATTAACTAATTTAACATAATGTATTCTATAATTATATTCTAATGAAAATTATAAACCAACAGTACTTCAATTTAAAAAAAAAAGTTAAAAAGATTAAAAAATTAATTTTTTTTTTGTATATAAAAAATTTATTATTTAGTGTATAAAAAAATTAAAATCATAAAAATTATTTACCAATATTGACCATATATATACAAAATAGACAAATTCATTATTCATATGATAAATGGAAGCACTCAGTTAATGTAATAATAAAAAATTAATTTTTTTATTACACAATAATTTTTTTTATTTTCTATATTACGATTAATTTGATTCGAAGTATTAAAATTATTTATCTCTAAAAATATTTTTAGTAAATTTTGACTATTTATATTACAAAAATATTTCAATCACAGAATTTTTATTTATTTATACTTTAAATCATAAGTTTATAAATATTGAATAATAATATGTTTACTACTTTCACTTATTTGTATGCATTTTATAATTTTCTTTTAGATTTTTTTTAAAATAATTGATACACTGTGTTTGGCCCCACTTAATATTTATAAAACAATAAGATTATATTGGTGAGTAAGGTATTGAGTAGACATTCATTATCTCCGATGTCTGATGGCAATTTAATAAAATTTTCTTAAAATTATTGTGTGTTCTACACAATAATCTGTTAGCACCAAGCGCATGATAACTATCAAATTTATTGAAAGATATTTGAGGAGTGGAAATTGTACTTAGAGGGTGCTCTGTTTTAAAACACTTCATTTTTGCTGAATTTTGAATTTTTTATTTTTAAATTCATTTTTAATATATTTTTAAAAATTAAAATTTCCAATAAATTATTTAAAATTATAGTGTAAGGACATATTCCAATTTTTTTTTTGGAGATATAGTGTAAAGATGATTGATTTATTATACATTTTTTTTTCATCTTAGTTACGATTATTTTAATTGTTCCATAGTATATATTATGTGAAATTGGCAATGGACTTGACATTGAGTTCCAAGCAAATTACTGTTTAAATTTCTCCAATTCTATTACATCCTATATATATATATATATATATGAGATGATTTTAAGTTCGTAATTCTATCATTTTATAACATTTTTTTATTATATTTTTTCTACATTTTTCTAGAGATCGAAGACATGATCTTGTATAATCAAAATAAATTTGTTTGATTTTAACTTGTTTTTTTCTTGTATGAGGTTGGTATGCGACTTAAAACGGAAATTAGAAGAAACTCAAAGAAAAAAAAAAGACTAGTTAGCTAAAAGTTTAAAAGATAATTTTTAGCTGAAAGCTGATAAGTTAATTTATTGAATTACAAGTGTTTGATAAAATTATCTATTGAATTAGTTGATAAATGTAAAATAACATAAAATGATATACTTATATAAAATTAATCATTTTTTATTAGTAATTACACTTCATTATGTAATCCCAAAAAATACAAAATAAACATATTATATAGTGTCCCACAATAAATTAGTAATATTGTTACGAATCTCTTTTATCTTAATAGATGTCTCTAAATTTTTATTTTTTGTGTCACTATCAATAATATATGGAAGTTCATCATAGGGTATATAATTTGAATGTTGTTTAAACATAGTAAAAACAGTGACATCTTATGAGTAGGATAGTGTTGAAATTTGAATAAAATAATAAGGATAAAAAAAGGAATAAAATTATAAAAGTTATCAGCTAAAAGCTATACGCTACTTAAAGTAGCGTATGATAATACGCTATAAGCTACTTAAATAAGTTTGTTTACCAAACACCTCTAATTTGGTAAAACAAACTTATAAGTTAGTCAAATACGCTATAAGTTAGTTTATTTGACTTGTCAAACATACTCTATATGTAAAAGTGGCTTATCATATTTAGCAAGTTATGTTAGTAGAATGTTCATATATTATTCCTAGCAACTTTTTTACATGTATGTACTTTTGTACATAACACATTATATTCCTTCTTTACATTTCTTATATGTTGTACTTTTATGTATTTATACCATGCCTTTAAGTTTTATACAATCATTTTTTTACAAAAGAAGAATTAGAAATCATAGTTGAAATTTTAGAATGAGCAACAACAATTTCTATTAAGGCTGCGCTAGTGGTATTATCTATTAGAATTTTTAATAAAAATTTTACGAGAAAATATTGCCATCTTTTCATGACAATTGATATCTTGTATTTAATACATGAACTATTTTAAATTATTTTAATTATTAAAGAAAAAAATGAAACATATTCTTAAAATATATTAATGGATAATCAGGTTTTGCATATTTCATATATATATATATATATATATATATATTCAACTTTATTTTTAAAAATTTACCTTCATCAATTTAATCTTTTAAGAATCAATTAAATTAAAAAATGTCTTCAAATTTATTTTATTTATAAATATTTTAAAAAAATTATAATTAAAGCAACGCTATTAAAATTTCATTTTAATTAGTTACAAAAATTTATTCAATTTCTATTAATATAGTTAATGCACAATTATTTATACAAGGAAAATAATTTTTTAAGTAATATGTTTAAAAATTAAACTTCAACAAAATTAAATTCAAAATATATTTTTAATAGATTAAAATAACAAAATGATCTTTTAACTTAAAATTTTTAAATTTTGAAAATTTTTGATGATTAATTAAAATTAAAACAAACCCTTTGTTATTAAAATAAATTAAATTAACAAAAAAAAGATAGAACGTGACAACAATGTGTATTTCACATCTTTTCTTACTTAGTATAAATAAGAATTTATATAGTTGAAATAAATATATAATTATATTAAATTTTTCTCTATATTAATCAAATTTCTTTTAACACTCTCAACAAAACAATCTTTTAAAAAATATAAATTTTTATATAATTTATATAAAAACTTTAAATTTTATGCATATATTAAAAATAAATTAAAGATAAATTTTTTTTAAAAAAATTAATTTTACCTTTCAGTGGCGATTTATTTTAAATCGCCACTAAAACCTTTCAATGGCGACTATTTGTCGCCACTGAAGCCAAGATTCAGTGGCGACTTCACATGTCGCCACTGAAAGTAACCTTTTGGTGGCGATTTAGTTTAAATCGCCACTAAAACCCTTTTCGGGGCGACAATTAGGCGCCACTGAAGTCAAGAGATTCAGTGGCGATGTCATAGGTCGCCACTAAAACCTTTTCGATGGCGACAAATAGTCGCCACTGAAGCCAGGATTTAGTGGCGACATCAAATGTCGCCACTGAAAGTGTATTTTTTGCCGAAAAAAAATTATAAATCAGTTTTTACCCCTTTTTTAGTGGCGACATTATTCAAGTCGCCACTAAAAGAGCGAGTTTTTGTGGCGATATTCTTGTGTCGCCACTCAAAGCATAACTTTCAGTGGCGACCCTAAATGTCGCCACTGAAAGTAGCTTTTAGTGACGAATTTAAAAGTCGCCACTGAAAAGTCGTCACGAAAAATTAAATTTCTTGTAGCAAACGTCACTCCAATCTCTCCGGATGTCGAGAACATTGATTTGAGTCCTCGCTACTTCTCCAACCCTCCACCGTAGCCAAATCTTATAATGTTTGCCGGCCGTTTCGCTCAACCTTTTAGCTTTACTCTCTGATACCACTACAGGAAGATCATGGGCGTCTGGTTCATTGTCCTCGTCTCTCTCTTGTTGAAGATCAACACCAGTCTAAGCCCAATTTATTTTTAAGCCCAAGACAATGAAAGCTTCTCCATAAATATAGAAGAAAATAGTTTAAGAAGATATTTTTAGGAGAAGTGTGTAGAATAATATAGAAAGAAGATATTTTAGGAGAAGTGTGTAAAATGGAGATTTTTTAGGAGAAGTGTGTAGAATGTGGTAATGATGTGTGGTTAGGATTATTTCTTAATTTTATATTTGTGTGGTATAAGATTGCATGGTGAGGAAAATAAATAACCTCCCTTGCATTTGGATTAGGCATCATTCAAAAACACAAGTCTTTGTATTCTTAGTGAGAGTGTGGTGTCTTCAAAGTGTGAGTTGTGAGCTTGAGTGTTTAAATTAATCTTCAAATTATAAGTAGTCTTTGAAAGTGTTGTAGTGTCTTTTATTGTGGGTATAATACAAGTAATTTCTTTACTTGTTTGGGTCCAATTTTCTCAACAATTGGTATCAGAGCGGAATGGTCAGGGATCGTTCTTGGTGGAGCTATTTTGAGTCGTGAGGAGTTTGGTACTCTGCAAGTTTGTTAGTCAAGCTTGTTCGGTATAGTTGAAGTCTTGCCGACACAATGGGTGACCTTCAAGTAGTTGGAGGAATCAAGAAGTTCAACAACAAAAACTACAACACGTGGGCAATATGTATGGAGTCTTACCTATAAGGTCAGGACCTTTAGGAGATTGTCGGTGGTGGTGAAGTTACACAACCGGCAGGAGAAGAGGCCTTGCGAAAGTAGAAAATCTAAGCAAGTAAAGCAATGTTTGCTTTAAAAACTACAGTTGAAGAAGAAATGTTGGAGCATATTCGGGATGTCAAAACACCAAAAAAAGCATGGGACACTTTTGTTACACTCTTTTCAAAGAAGAATGATACAAGACTGCAACTTCTCGAGAACGAGCTGCTATCAATAGCGCAACGTGACATGACGATCGCCCAGTATTTTCACAAGGTAAAGTCGATATGCCGCGAAATTTCAGAGTTAGATCTAACAACTCCTATTGGGGAAACGAAGATAAAGAGAATAATTATCCATGGTTTAAGACTTAACTATCGAGGGTTCGTTGCTGCTGTACAAGGATGGCTGACACAATCATCGCTTGTTGAGTTTGAAAATTTACTTGCAGGTCAAGAAGCTATGGCCAAGCAAATGGGAGGAGTCTTGCTAAAAGGTGAAGAAGAAGCGCTCTACACTAACAAAAGCAAAGACAATTTCAAGCAGCACACTGTAGGTGGATTTACAAAAGATGATGACAAGGTGAAATTTTACCAAGGAAAAGTAGGCTCTCATTCAGGGGGAGATCCGAAGAATCGCGGTAATAGTAGAAGGTTCGATGGTGAGTGTTACAATTATGGGAAGATGGGCCACATGGCGAAAGATTGCTGGACCAAGAAAAAGCCTATCGAAAGTAATACTGCTACTTCCAATTCTAAAGAGAATAGCGAAGATGGTTGGGATGCTGAAGCATTATTCGCTACGGAGGAAGAAGAATTAGCTCTCACGGTAACAACACCAAAACAAATTGATTACAAAAATGAATGGATCATAGATTCAGGCTGCTCAAATCATATGACAAGAGATAAACAGAAGTTGCAAAACCTATCTGAGTATAAAGGAGGCCGTGTAGTGGTGACAGCCGATAACTCAAGGTTATCAATATCCCACATCGGTAAGACGATAGTTACACATTGGTATAATTCTAACCAAATACTACTTCAAGATGTTTATCATGTCCCAGGAATGAAGAAAAATTTACTATCTATGGCTCAATTAACATCATCAGGCCACTATATCCTGTTCGGTCCCCAAGATGTGAAGGTGTATCATAACCTCAAAATCTCTGAAACACCTACAATGGAAGGGTGACGATTGGAATCATTCTACGTAATGTCAGCAGAATCTGCATACGTAGATAAGATAAGAAAAAATGAGACAGCAGATCTATGGCACATGCGGTTAGGTCACGTTAGCTATTCCAAGCTAAGTGTGATGATGAAGAAATCGATGCTTAAGGGGCTTCCTCAACTTGAGGTGCGAAAAGACACAGTATGTGTAGGATGCCAGTAGGGTAAAGCACACCAACTGTCATACGAGGAATCAAAGTTTAAAGCAAAAGAACCGTTAGAGTTAGTTCACTCTGATATGTTCAGACTAGTTAAACAACAATCAATTAGCGGTATGCAGTACATGGTGACATTCATTGATGACTTCTCAAGGTATGTTTGGGTTTTCTTTATGAAAGAAAAATCTGACACATTCTCAAAGTTTAAAGATTTCAAAGAGTCAGCGGAAGGAGAAGTAGGAAAGAAGATCTGTTGCTTGCACACAGACAATAGGGGAGAATATAGCTCAAGTGAGTTCTCTCAATATTTAAGGGAGTGCCGAATACATCATCAATACACATGTGCCAACACACCACAACAGAATGGTGTAGCAGAGAGAAAGAACCGGTATCTTGCAAAAATTTGTCGAAGCATGCTACATAAAAAGAATGTACCTGGAAGGTTCTGGGCTGAAGCAATGAGAATTGTAGCCTTCGTGATCAACAGACTTCCTCAACCAAGGTTATGATTTCTTTCACCCTTTGAGAAACTATGGAATATGAAACCTACAGTCAGCTACTTTCGAATATTTGGCTGTGTATGTTATGTATTTATTCCTGATCATTTACGAAGCAAGTTTGACAAGAAAGCTTTTAGATGTATTTTCGTGGGATACAACAGCCAGAGAAAAGGGTGGAAATGTTGCGATCCAATGAGTGATGCTACACTTGATGCGATTTCGGCAAGTATACCTAGTCGAATGCAAGTAATAACGGTGGTGAGACCGAGTATCGTTCTCAAGGATCACAGACAAGTATCACTTCGCAAATTGAACCACTATTTAGACTTTCGTTTGGAAAGAAGGAAGCTCAATTGTAAACATTCAATTAAACAAAGAGTAAAATGTTTTAAAGTTCTTTTAGGAATTTTATCAAACACTTGGTAAGTGAACATAAATTTGATTCACAATTAGATGAAATGTCGGGGTTAGACTACACCAATCATCCCTCAATTACTATGAAATGATTATTAACACAAGTCCTAGTTCAATTATGAAAATCAAGCCTTCTAATTACACAAACCCTAATTCCTTAGGTGGATTGAGCCTAAACCCCCAAATTAAACCCTAATTCCTTAGTTGAATAAATGAGAGGATTTGCATTAAGAATCAAGACTTATAGATTACTAGCACTTCAAGACCTATTCCTAGATTCATGAATTACTAGGTATTTGATTCCATGAGCATGCATTAGCATCAATTTTCTAATTGTCTACCAAAGCAATAAGACATTCCAAGGTTGATCAAGCCAAGAAAAGCATTAAGAGTAGATTCAAATACTCATAAAGAAGAAGAGACTTGCATTAAAACCAAATCAAAATACAATCAAGTTCAGAAAAGTAAACATCTAACCCCAACAAAAAGGGATTTAGCTAGACATAATGGAAAAGACTACATAAGAAAAAGAAATGAAGAAGAAAATCAAAGCAAACTCCATGAAGATCCTTCTTAGAGCCTTTGGAGAGAATGTTTCCTTGCTCTTCTAGGTCTAGCAAATTGTTCCTTTCAGCTGCCTCCTCCTCTTTCTTATCCAAAATGAGTATTTATAGTCCCAGGTGAAAAATGGGAGCTGCACTCAGCCAAGATCTAGGGCATTTACTTGGTTTCTCGAGTGCTTCTGCGCTTATCCAAAGTACTCCAGAATGAAGTCCTTTCCCCGTGCGCTGAGCCAAGCTTTTGCTGTGCTCAGCCAATGTCTTCCAGAATGGAAACCAATTTTCTCTTCTCTTGCGCTGAGCCAATCTTTTGCTTGGCTCAGCCAAACCTTCCAACATGCAATTTGAGCCTCAAATGGTCCTTGATCCAACTCATTCCATTTATGCAACCACCTGCAACATTCAAAAACAATTCAAAAATACTAAAAACAACCAAATAACTAACATGACAACTAAATAAAAACAAAGCAAGAAAATTGGGCAAAATAAATCTAAAAGATTCATAAGAGCAACAAAACTACCCAATTAAAGCACTCAATAACTAGTAAAATGGTAGATTATCACTCCCCCAAACTTAAGACTTTGCTTGCCCCCAAGAAAAAGTAAACAACACTAAGACGCAACAAGAGACACAACCACACAAAGTCACCCCTAGCTGAGAAAACCAACCAAATTAGCAAGATATCATCCAACACCATAACAAGATCTTACCCCTCATGAATGAATTTCCTAAAATGAAAATAAAGTTTGTGACCAAATTCAATTCAAACACATCCACAATGAGAACTAAGGCACCCATGCAAGCTCAATGCACTCTTGAAAGTTAAAGGGAATGACAATTAAAAGAAGATGCATTTGGAAATGAAGAAACTCACCAAGGGATCAATATTTTCACTCAACCATTTGTGAATAGGTTTGTGTTTCCCTCACATTCACTAGTTGGATTCATGCGCCTATGAAATTGTTCTTCATCTCTAACCAACAATACAGAAATGAGCATGCATCCATAAATCATAAGGTCTTTTCAAGGTTGAAGCGGGGCTGAGGTAAAGGTGGGTAAAATTTGGATAGGAAAGTTAATAGCCCAAGAAAATAGAGGGACACAAGACCATTGACAATTCACATTTCGGCTCTTCTCCTCTCTTCTCCTCAAAATTCTTATACATTTATGCCCACCTTCTCACTTTATTCAAACAACCATGCTCAACTCTGGTGAATTCCAAAACACATTCATTCATTTTTTTCTTCTTTTTTCATTTTTTTTCTTCATTTGCTAGATCCTTTTGGAATTCCTTCCCTTTTCTCTTTTTCTATGAATTTTTTTCTTGCTAACTCTTGAGCTTTTAGAATGTCACTCCCCTAAACTTGTTTCAAGCTATCACACATGTCAATGCCTCTCCCCTATTTCTGGGCTAAGGTAATTTCATTGTTTTTCAGTCTTGGCTTTAGACAGCTATAAACAAGAATGTGATATCATAGGCTCAAAGGGGGTATTCAAGGGTCAAAACTTCAAGGTTGGCAATTTGGTCAAGTGGCTAGAGAAAACAAATTTGCCTTAATAATTTTTATGCAACATGTCATTCAGATCATTAAAAAGAGAATCAAGCAATTTCTAGCCCATATAATCCAACCATGAGTACTCAAGAAAAGAATTAAATCAACTGGCTCAAGACTCACTGGTAAGGAAAAAAAAACCAATCCAAAGTGCAATTTCACTAATTGCCAAAAACTTTAACAATCAAGAATGGGTAAAAATGCAAATGTGCCATGACCTCAATAAAGAATGGCTCCAATTCAAATTTTCATCACAATCCAAACTTTCATCAAAGGATAAGCATTCATTAAGGCAAAAAAAAAATATGGTGCTCTAGATGAGAATATGCTAAACAATTTGATTTTCAAACATGGTGACTTATTTCACAAGATTATTACTTAAAACTATAAGTTCGTCACATTTATTTATTCAAATCAAAATAACTCAAACTAACAGAATAATAACAGTTAAATAGTAAAAACAACAGCAATGGCTTAATCTCTCAGTCCCCTAACTCCTGATCCTCATCTCCAGCCTCATCATCATCTTCAGCAACTACAGCCTGCCCTGCCTCTCCCTGAATGAAATCATCCTGGTCCCTAGGATGCTCCCTCCAATCTACAAAAGAATCTACCTCATCAGCTGAGGGGAGAACAATGGATCCACAGGGTCCAGGAGGTAAATGGGTAGCCAGCTCTCGTACCATGGTCATGATGATTTGGTCATAGTGATGAAGGGCTCTGAGGTTATGCTCCATAGCGTGTAAGGTGCTTTGAGCACTAGACATAGAACCCTCCAAGGATTGGAGCCTCTGAATAGTTGTCCGTGGTGGGGCTGGGATAACAGTGGCTTGGTTAGCTGGGGTGGTAGAACAAAATTTCCTAATGTAAGCGTCATTGATAGGCAGCCTTGCTACAACAGGCACCCCACCAGTGACGTCTACACCAGCTTTAAGACAAAGCTCTGTAATTAGAAATGGGTACCCCAACTGACCGTGAAGGCCCTCAAAGTTAGCTATTTCTTGAATTTCCAATGATATTATATGACCCACATCCATAGTCAACTTCTCCATAATTGCATAGAGCATTAAAGCTCTCCTAGGCAGAATGTCAGATGTGTGGAAACAAGGGGAAATGTTGGAGTGAATGAAGGTCATCCATACCTTGGCAGCCGGGAGAAGGTTAGCCCGTGCAATTTTTTAGGGTTTGCCTATTCTGCTCATCACCCAATGGCTGCCGGGTCAAAAAATCTTGTCAAGTACTGCTTGATAATTAATGGCCTTTTTATGAACTTAGTGTAATCACAATCAAAAGGTCGCCATAAGGGTATTGTTTTTATCAACCGGTTGACAGACACATGATCAAATTTGATCTCCTTGCCCAGTACAAAGCTAATGTATTTGGCCTCAGAAGGATCAGAGTTAAGGGCATTGGCATAAAATTCTTTCACCAGCTCTTGGTTAGCACGGGTGGGGTAGGTAGCCAATGTCCTCCATTCCCGCCTCCTCAACTCAGCTTGAATCTCCTCAGCTTCACCAGGTCCCAATTCAACCCTCCTTTCAGGCACAATATTCCTGCCCTGCATAATGGCATGATGTTTTTCATGGCAGGCAGAGCGGAATAGTTCAGCAGGAAAGCGTAGAGGTCGAGAGGCTTCAGTTGCAGCGGTTTTTCTCTTTTTGGAACCAACAGTGGGGAGTTTGGGAGGAGCCATTGCTGGTGTATGGATGAGAAATGGTGGCGGTGAAGAAATGGAGGAAGTGAACGATGGAAGGGGTGTTTGGGTGGTGGACAGACGATGGATGTGGTTACGATTGGGTGGGCGGTGGAGTTGGGTGGACCATGGTGGTTGGGTTGCGTGGGTGTTTGGGGAAGGTGGGTGGACGGTGAGGCGGTGGTTTGTGCTTGGAGAGGTGGTGGATAGTGGGTGCTTTTTGGGTAGAGGTGGGTTGGATGGTGGGTGTGGGTTGGAGATGGTGGCGGTGGCTATGGTGGAAGGTGGTTGTGTTTGGGGAAGGTGGGTGGATGGCGATGGGGTAAGGAATTGTAAGTGGGGGCTGCGATGGGGTATCAGACATTTTAAAAAATGAGTTTTTTTTTTTAAAATGCTGCTGCGCTGAGCCAAGGAAAATTTGGCTCAACCAACGCATGGCAGAGAGTGGAGTGTGGACTTAGCTGAGCCAAAATTTACCTTGGCTCAGCACAGAAATGGGCATATATGCATAATTATGCAGCTTTATGCTGCGCTCAGCCAACATTAAACTTGGCTCAACGCAGATACACCCGAGAGCACCCCTTTTTTTTAGACAAGAATTTGCTCAGCCAAGAGGGCTTAGCGCAGATACACCCGGTAACACCTGCTGCTACTGCCTAAAGAGGGCTCAGCCAAAGTGAAACTTGGCTCAGCCCAACTCAATTTTTTTTTGTTTTTAGATTTAAATTTTAAAGACTGAAAATCAACCAACTCCTACCCAAAACAGATTTTTTTCATAGATAAGATAACCCTCAGCAACTAGGATTAAAAATTACATGAAAACTTCAATCACATCAAACAAATTAAGAAACTAACAACAAATAACTTATGCAATCTAACTCAACAAAAGAGTAAACAAACAAATTTAAATGAGAAAACAGAGAAGAAAGCATGGGTTACCTCCCAGCAAGCGCTTATTTAACGTCCCTAGCTTGACATCCTGCTTTCTAAGATGGAGTCTGAAGAGCGATGGAATGCTTTTGACGATCAATGTCCCCTCCAAGATAGTGCTTAAGTCTTTTCCCATTGACAGTGAAGGTTCTTCCAGAAGATGGATCCTCCAATACAACTACACCAAAAGGAGAAACTGACTTAATGTGGAATGGACTCGACCAACTTGATTTTAACTTGCCCGAAAATAGCTTGAGACGTGAATTAAAGAGCAAAACTAATTGGCCTTCTTCAAGATGCTTAGGTAGAATATACTTATCATGCCAAAGCTTCGTTCTTTCTATGTAAATCTGTGCATTCTCATAAGCTAAAAGTCAGAATTCATCCAATTCATTCAACTGTAGTAGTCTTTTATCCATGGCCGGCTTCATATCAAAATTCAAAGCCTTCACAGCCCAAAAAGCACGATGTTGGAGCTCTATCAGAAGGTGACATGATTTTCCAAACACTAATTGGTATGGTGACATGCCAATAGGTGTCTTATATGCAATCCGGTATGCCCAAAGTGCATGATCTAACTTCTTTACCCAATCTTTTCTCGCATTGTTCACTGTTTTCTCTAATATCCTTTTTAATTCCCGGTTGGACAGCTCTACTTGTCCGCTTGTTTGTGAGTGGTATGGTGTGGCAACTTTATGAGTGACTCCAAACTTGACAAGGACAGCATTGAACTCTTTGTTGCAAAAATGAGTACCCCCATCACTAATGATAGCTCTAAGGGTCCCAAATCGAGTAAAAATGTTCTTTCTCATAAAACCAACCACCACTTTTGCATCATCTCAATAGTTGGGATAGCTTCCACCCACTTGCTCACATAGTCAATCGCTACTAAAATGTACTTGTTGTTGTAAGACGATGGAAAGGGTCCCATGAAGTCAATCCCCCACACATTAAAGAGCTCAACTTCTAGAATTCCCTTCAAAGGCATCTCATTTCTCTTGGACAAGATTCCAGTTCTTTGACATTTGTCACACTTCATTACCTAAGATCTTGAGTCTTTGAAAATAGTGGGCCAAAAGAAACCACTTTGCAAAATTTTCATAGCGGTCCTCTCACCACCAAAGTGTCCTCCATATGGTGAATTGTGGCAATGAGTCAATATCTCCTCAATTTCCTCTTCCGAAACACATCTTCTTAGAATTCCATCTGATCCTCTTTTGAAAAGGTAGGGCTCATCCTATATATAATGTTTAGCATCATTAATGAGCTTCTTCCTCTGTTGTCCATTGAAGTCCTCTGGAATCTTGTTGGCGGCCTTGTAATTTGCTATATCCGCAAACCAAGGTGCCAGTTGCACCATCATCAGCCTCTCATTCGAAAATTCTTCTTGAATTGGCAACTCATCCTTTGCTTGATCCTCCACTTGTGGAATTCAAGACAAATGGTCGGCTACCCCATTTTCCACTCCCTTTTTATCCTTGATGTCAAAATAAAATTCTTGGAGCAGTAGTACCCATCTAATGAGCCTTGGTTTGGCATCCTGTTTAGTCATGAGATACTTCAAAGCAGAGTGATTAGTGTACACAATAGTTTTTGAGCTAATCAAGTAAGATCTAAACTTATCAAAAGCAAAAACTACAGCAAGCAATTTCTTTTCAGTCATGGTATAGTTTAGTTGAGCATCATTTAACACACGACTAGCATAATAAATAACATGCAGCATTTTATCCTTTCTTTGACCCAAAATGGCCCACACCGCATAGTCACTTGCATCACACATTAACTCAAAGGATAAGCTCCAATCTGGAGGTGCAATGACTGGAGCAGTGATGAGCTTTTCTTTCAAAATTTGGAAATCATGCATACACTCATCATTAAAAACAAAGGGGTTATCCATTACCAAGAGTTGACACAAGGGTTTTATAATTTTTGAAAAATCCTTAATGAATCTCCTATAAAAACCCGCATGTCCTAGGAAGCTTCTAACACCTTTCACATTCATGGGAGGGGGAAGTTTTTCAATTACTTCAATTTTTGCTCTATCAACTTCTATTCCCTTACATGAGATCTTATGACTAAGAACTATTCCTTCCCTAACCATAAAATGGCAATTTTCCCAATTAAGAACAAGGTTAGTTTCTTGGCATCTTTTTAGGACATATGCAAGATTTTTCAAACAATTATCAAATGAATTACCAAATACAGAAAAATCATCCATAAATACCACAATAAACTTTTCAGTCATATCAGAAAATATGGAAAGCATGCACCTTTGAAAAGTGGCAGGTGCGTTACACAACCCGAAAGGCATTCTCCGGTATGCATAGACTCCGTATGGACAAGTAAAAGCCGTCTTCTCTTGGTCCTTCGAATCGACTACAATTTGGTTATACCCGAAGTAACCATCAAGGAAACAATAAAAGGAATGACCTGCCAATCTTTCCAACATCTTATCTATGAATGGTAGAGGGAAATGATCTTTTCTTGTAGTCGCATTCAACCTTCTATAATCAATACAAACTCTCAATCCTGAAACTGTCCTTGAGGGAATGAGCTCATTCTTCTCATTAGCAATAACCGTCATCCCTCCTTTCTTCGGGACTACTTGGACCGGACTCACCCATGGACTATCGGAGATTAGGTAAATGATACCTGCATCTAGAAGCTTCACAAACTCCTTTCTCACAACTTCCTTCATGTTCGGGTTGAGTCTTCTTTGAGGTTGCCTAACCGGCTTGAAGTTGTCCTCCAAAAGTATTTTGTGCATGCAAAATGAAGGACTAATTCCCTTCAAGTCAGCTATGGTCCACTCGATTGCAGATTTGTGGTCCCTAAGCACCTTCACCAACTTCTCTTCCTCCAAGGGGTTCAATCCACTATTAATGATCACCGGAAATGAAGAATCCACTTCAAGAAAAGCATAGCGGAGATGGGGGGAAGTTCCTTCAATTTTAGCTTAGGTGTTTCTCCCTTGGCTTGAATTCGTACATCCTCCACAATCTTGTCTTGCTCATCATTCAAAATTGGACATGCCTCAAGGGATTTGACCATCTTCTCCCTTTCTTCTTCCTCAAACATCTCCTCCTCTAAATTTTCAACAATAAGGGCTGCCTCCAAAGAATCCTCAAAAGATTGTTGAACCTTCTCATCGGTCAATGACTCAATTAGGTCCACTTTCAAACATGATTCTTTATCGCTTGGATGTCCCATTGCCTCAAAGACATTAAATATAACCTTTTCAACGTGGACTCTAAGCATGAGCCTTCCAAGGATTAAAGGGGTTTCACTATCTTCCGCTATGTCCAACACCACAAAGTCCGTCGAAAAGATAAATTTATCTATTTTCACCAACAAGTCCTCTACAACACCATAGGGATATGTAATGGATCGATCCGCTAATTGAAGAGAAATCCTTGTGGGCTTAACTTCACCAATTCCCAGTTTCTTAAAAATAGAGAGGGGCATTAAATTGATACTTGACCCAAGATCACACAAGGCCCTCCCTATGTTTAAGTGACCAATAGCACAAGGGATAGTGAAGTTACCCTGGTCCTTCATCTTAATCGGTAATTTCCTTTGGATTATTGCGTTGCACTCTTCTGTGAGCATAACCATCTCCTCTGCCTTCCACTTCCTCTTATTGGAAAGAATTTATTTCATGAACTTGGCGTAGGATGCCATTTGTTAAAGAACTTCAGCAAATGGAATGTTGATTTGCAATTTCTTAAACACTTCCAAGAATTTAGAGAATTGTTGCTCTTTTTCCTCCTTCTTTAACCTTTGAGGATAAGGTATTTTAAAATATGGGGGCAACTCCTTGGGGTTGTCAACTTCTTCAAGAATTTGCCTTTTAGTCTTCTTCTTGGCAAACTCTTCATCCACCAATTTTTCCTTCTTTTGGTCTTCAAATTGCACAACTTTAGGACTTGAGGAAGTGTCTTGTGGAATTCTCATTGCTTCATTGGTTGCATCTTGAATGATTGCCTTATCAACCCCCTCATCAACTTTCTCTTCTTTTCTTTCTTTTTCTTGGGGAGCCACTACCTTTCCACTTCATGTGGTGATTGCCTTGCATTCTCCCTTTGGATTCTTCTCGGTGTCTCCCGAAATTGTTCATTGGGCTCTCTCATTCATTAACTTTGCCAATTGGCCTACTTGATGTTCTAAGTTCTTGATTGAAGCCTCTTGGTTCTTCATTACCACTTCTTGCCCTTTCATGAATTGAGCTAGCATATTCTCCAAGTGGCTTGTCTTGTCTTGGGGTGGCTTGCTTTGAGAGTTAGATTGAAAATTAGAACTTTGCCCTTGTTGACCTTGTTGTCCTTGTCTCCAGCCAAAATTAGGATGATTGCGCCATCCCGGATTATAAGTGTTAGAGAAAGGATCATTTCTAGGTCCTTGATTACCCATGAAGTGCACTTCCTCTTGCCTCGAACTCCCAATACTTGGTATTTCACAATTACCATTTGCATGGTCACCTCCACAGAAATCACAAACTAATGGTTGTGCTTAGACAATTTGTACTTGGGCATTATGTGTTTGGACAGACCCCAATTGTTTGGTAAGTGCAGCCATTTGTGCTATAAGAGCATTATAAGCATCGAGCTCCAAGACTCCTTTCTTAGCTGTCAATCGAGAACTAGGCATTTGATAATCATTAGAGGCCATAGTCTTAATCAAGTCCCTTGATTCTTCTGGAGTTTTGAGGCTTAGTGATCCACCCACAGCTGCTTCTATCATGCTTCTTGTGTTTCGGTTAAGACCATTATAAAAAGTGGATATTTGATGCCACAATGCAAATTCATGATTGGGACAAGAGTTTAGCATTGCCTTGAACCTCTCCCATGCTTCATATAAAGACTCTCCATCCTTTTGGGTAAAGGCATTGATCTATGACCGAATCTTGATCATTCTAGATGGTGTAAAGAAACGAGCCAAGAACTTGCTCACCAAATCATCCCAAGCCACTATGCTCCCGCGGGGTTGAGATTGAAGCCATGCTTTAGCTCTATCCCTCAAGGAAAAAGGAAAGAGCCTCAATCAGATAGCATCCTCCGAAGCTCCATTAAATATTAAAGTGTCACACAATTCGAGGAATGAGCCGATAAGAGCATGAGGGCCTTCGCTCTCTAATCCCCCGAACTGGTCCTGTTGTATGAGATGAAGAAGTGATGCCTTTATTTCAAAGTTATTCGCAGCCACCGGAGGTCGGATAATACTTGTGGCACATCTTTCAGCTGTTGGAGCAGTAAAATCTCCCATTGTCCTCCTTGGAGGACAATTTCCATCACCAGCTACAACTATAACTACTCTTGGTTCCTCTACTTGCAGCTCTTACACACTAGAAGATGCTTGTTCTTGATTCTTTCTTTGTCTAGTTCTCTTTTTATTCTTTTTAGCAGTGCGTTCAACTTCTGGGTCGTACACAAGTTCACTTGGGTCAATTTTACCTCGCATACAAGAGAAATAATTGAATGAGAAACAAGACCAGATTTAGCAAACACAAATTATAACTAAAACAGAAAATAATGCAACAATTCTAAGAACACAAGGAAAATAAAAATTCAAAACAGAAAATAAAATGTGTCTAAATTAGGAGTCCCTTTTGGTACTTGTGATATTGGCACACCGATCCCCGGCAATGGCGCCAAAAACTTGATGCGATTTCAGCAAGTATACCTAGTCGAATGCAAGTAATAACGGTGGTGAGACCGAGTATCATTCTCAAGGATCGCGGACAAGTATCACTTCGCAAATTGAACCACTATTTAGACTTTCGTTTGGAAAGAAGGAAGCTCAATTGTAAACATTCAATTAAACAAAGAGTAAAATGTTTTAAAGTTCTTTTAGGAATTTTATCAAACACTTGGTAAGAGAACATAAATTTGATTCACAATTAGATGAAATGTCGGGGTTAGACTACACCAATCATCCCTCAATTGCTATGAAATGATTATTAACACAAGTCCTAGTTCAATTATGAAAATCAAGCCTTCTAATTACCCAAACCCTAATTCCTTAGGTGGATTGAGCCTAAACCCCCAAATTAAACCCTAATTCCTTAGGTGAATAAATGAGAGGATTTGCATTAAGAATCAAGACTTATAGATTACTAGCACTTCAAGACCTATTCCTAGATTCATGAATTACTAGGTATTTGATTCCATGAGCATGCATTAGCATCAATTTTTCAATTGTCTACCAAAGCAATAAGACATTCCAAGGTTGATCGAGCCAAGAAAAGCATTAAGAGTAGATTCAAATACTCATAAAGAAGAAGAGACTTGCATTAAAACCAAATCAAAATACAATCAAGTTCAAAAAAGTAAACATCTAACCCCAACAAAAGGGGATTTAGCTAGACATAATGGAAGAGACTACATAAGAAAAAGAAATGAAGAAGAAAATCAAAGCAAACTCCATGAAGATCCTTCTTGGAGCCTTTGGAGAGAAAGTTTCCTTGCTCTTCTAGGTCTAGCAAATTGTTCCTTTCAGCTGCCTCCCCCCCTCTTTCTTATCCAAAATGAGTATTTATAGTCCCAGGTGAAAATTGGGAGTTGCGCTCAGCCAAGCTTTTGCTACGCTCAACCAAGATCTAGGGCATTTACTTGGTTTCTTGGGTGCTTCTGCGCTTAGCCAAGATTTGGCTGTGCTCAACCAAAGTACTCCAGAATGAAGTCCTTTCCCCGTGCGCTGAGCCAAGCTTTTGCTGCGCTCAGCCAAGGTCTTCTAGAATTGAAACCAATTTTCTCTTCTCTTGCGCTAAGCCAATCTTTTGCTTGGCTCAGCCAAACCTTCCAACATGCAATTTGGGCCTCAAAAGGCCCTTGAGCCAACTCATTCCATCTATGCAACCACCTGCAACATTCAAAGACAATTCAAAAATACTAAAAACAACCAAATAACTAACATGACAACTAAATAAAAACAAAGCAAAAAAATTGGGCAAAACAAATCTAAAAGATTCATAAGAGCAATAAAATTACCCAATTAAAGCACTCAATAACTAGTAAAATGGTAGATTATCAACACTTCACGATATGTGGTGTTTAATGAAGCATCTTCTTGGTGGTCCTCAAAGAATGAGGCATTGCCAGATTCTAAAGAATTTGGAGACAAGCTACAACAAAGGTTGGAGGAGCATATTATTCAGCTTCAATCAAGTTCAGATGAATTAAGAGATCTAAACGACGATGAAGTTAAACAAACAGTGACGCAGAATCTTTGGCAGACAGGCATGTATCAACAACAAAATGAAGAAGGTGGACCGAGTGAAACAAAAGAATCAACCCCACAATCTCAACTTTGAAGGTCAACAAGAACGTGAAGACCAAATCCTAAATATGCCAATGCAGCTATAGTTGAAGAAGTAATAGAGCCTGAGCTGTTTGAAGAAGCATCGCAGAGTTCTAAATGGATGACAGCTATGAAAGAAGAGATTGATGCACTCCAACAAAATCAGACTTGGAATCTCGTGCCAAAGCCAAAAGATGTGAAACCCATATCCTGCAAGTGGATTTATAAGATAAAGCATCGACCAGATGGGTCAATCGAGAGGTATAAGGCACGATTAGTAGCTTGTGGTTTCTCTCAACAGTATGAATTAGACTATGATGAAACGTTTAGTCCAGTGGCGAAACTTACAACTGTACGACTCCTGCTTGCACTTGCAGCCAACAAAGATTGGAACTTGTGGCAAATGGATGTAAAGAATGCTTTTCTTCATGGAGAGCTGGATCGAGAAATCTACATTATCCAACCAATGGGTTTTTAGAGTCAAGATCATCCTGAATATGTGTGTAAGCTACGGAAAGTAATCTACGGATTGAAACAAGCACCCAAGGCGTGGTATGGTAAAATTACTGAATTTCTAACACAAAGTGGTTATTCAGTAACACCTGCAGATTCTAGCTTGTTTGTCAAAGCCAATGAAGGAAAGATAGTTTTTGTGCTAGTGTACATGGACGATTTAATCATAACCGGTGATAATGAGGAAAAAATTCTCCAGACAAAGGAAAATTTATCAGTTCATTTTCAAATGAAGGAATTTGGACAACTCAAACACTTCCTTGGTCTAGAGGTTGATCGCACACAAGAAGGAATATTTCTGTGTTAGCAAAAATATTTCAAAGATTTGTTGAAGAGGTTCGGAATGTTAGAATGCAAGCCGATTTCAACGCCAATGGAACCAAATGCTAAAATGTGTACACATGAAGGAAAAGACTTGGACGATGCTACTATGTATCGAAAATTGGTAGGCAGTCTGATCTATTTAACCTTGACTTGACCTGATATTTCTTATGTAGTAAGTATGATGAGTCAGTACATGCAAAATCCAAAGAAGCATCATTTGGAAGCAGTTCGACGAATACTCAAATAAGTGAAGAATACAATTGACTATGGTCTTTTGTACAAGAAAGAGGGAGACTGCAAGTTAGTTGGTTACTGCGATGCTGACTATACAGGAGATCATGACACCAGGAGATCAACAACTGGATATGTGTTTAAGCTTGGTTTTGGAGCAATTTCTTGGTGCAGCAAGAGATAGCTGATTGTATCATTATCAACCACCAAAGCTGAGCATCGAGTTGCGGCAATGGCAGCTCAAGAGAGTACATGGTTGATACAGTTAATGAAAAATCTACATCGACCAGTAGATTATGCATTGCCATTATACTGTGACAACCAGTCGGCAATTCGTTTGGCGGAGAATCCAGTCTTTCATGCAAGAACTAAGCATGTTGAAGTGCACTATCATTTTATTAGAAAAAAGGTTCTGCAAGAAGAAATTGAGATGAGGTAAATCAAAACAAATGATCAAGTTGCGGACAAAAGATTTGAGTACTGGCAAGTTTGAAATATTTCGCTATCAACTTGGCACAGTAAACAGAATAAGAGCTGGTGTTGAGGGAGAGTGTTGAAGATCAACACCAGCCTAAGCCCAATTCATTTTTAAGCCCAAAACAATGGAAGCTTCTCCATAAATGTAGATGAAAATATTTTTAGGAGATATTTTTAGGAGAAGTGTGTAGAATGAAGATTTTTTAGGAGAAGTGTGTAGAATGTGGTAATGATGTGTGGTTAGGATTATTTCTTAATTTTATATTTGTGTGGTGTAGATTGCATGGTGAGGATTATAAATAACCTCCTTTGCATTTGGATTAGGCATCATCCAAAAACTAAAGTCTTTGTATTCTAAGTGAGAGTGTGGTGTCTTCAAAGTGTGAGTTATGAGCTTTCCTTTGAGTATTTGAATTATTCTTCAAATTGTGAGTGATCTTTGAAAGTGTTATAATGTCTTTTATTATGGATATCATACAAGTAATTTCTTTACTTGTTTGGATCCAATTTTCTCAACATATCTGTCTCTGCCTTTTTATTAGATCCTTCTTCACTCTCCTCTTCCCCTCTCACTCCTCCCATCCTCCACCAACTGGCCCTCGCCGTGTTCCCATCATCGCTCTTCAATTTTTCTACGCAAATCAGTCTCAGAACTTGAACCAGTTCTCCGAAATCTACATGCCAAATATGGTCCCATCGTCACTCTCCCTTTTGGGTCTCGTCCAGCTATATTCATAGCTGATTGATCCATTACCCACCATGCATTGATTCAAAATGGGGTTGTCTTGTCTGACTGCCCCCCAAGGCAATTACTACCAGTAAAATCATAAACAGTAACCAACGTACCATCAGCTCTGCCTTCTAGGGCCCCATATGGCGCGTCCTCCGCCGCAACTTGACTTTCGAAATACTTCACCCGTCCCGGATCAAATCCTTTTACGACATCCGTAGATGGGTTTTAGACATGCTTATCAATTGGCACAAATCTAATTCAGAAACAAGCAATTCCATTAAGGTCATTGACCGTCTCCAATATGCTATGTTCTGCTTGCTAGTCTTCATGTGCTTCGGTGAAAGAGTAGATGACAAGCAAATCAAAGATATTGAGCAGGTTCAGCGTCGTTTACTTTTGAACTTCAGCAGATTCCATAAGCTAAATTTCTGGCCAAGAATCACTCGCATATTGTTCCGCAATCGCTGGGAGAAACATTTGCGGCTTCGGAAGGACTAGGATGCTATGTTGATTCCGCTGATTAGAGCGAGAAAGAAAACCAAGAAAGAGAGATTGCGCAAAGTTAAAAAGGACAATAACCCAGATGAATTCATTGTGTCATATGTGGAAACTTTGTTGGATTTGGAGTGGCCTAAGGAGAAGCGCAAGCTTGATGAAGGTGAACTGGTCACCTTATGTTCAAAATTTTTAAATGCTGGAACAGACACAACGGCTACAGCATTGCAATAGATTATGGCAAATTTCGTGAAGTACTCACATATCCAAGAGAAGCTTGTGGATGAAATTAGAGGGGTGATGGGTGATAGAGAGGAAAGGGAAGTAAAAGAGGAAGATTTGAAAAAATTGCCATTTCTCAAGGCTGTGATTTTGGAGGGACTAAGGCGTCATCCTCCTGGGCACTTTGTGTTACCACACGCAGTGTCAGAGGATGTGGTATTGAATGACTACTTGGTGCCCAAAAATAGGACTGTGAATTTCATGGTGGCAGAGATGGGGTTGGACCCAAAGGTGTGGGAAAATCCCATGGAGTTCAAGCCAGAGAGTTTCGTGTATAGTGGGAAAAATGGAAGTGAAGTATTTGATATTACAGGGAGTAAAGAGATAAAGATGATGCCATTTGGGGCAGGGAGAAGAATTTGTCCTGGATATAATTTGGCAATGCTCCATTTGGAGTACTTTATAGCGAATTTGGTTTGGAATTTTGAGTGGAAGACTTCAAATGGAGGTGATGTTGATTTGTCGGAGAAGCAAGAATTCACCACGGTGATGCAAAATCCATTATAGGTCTGTATATCTCCAAGGCTTTAGGCCTATCAAGTCATCCTTTACGTCTACATTTGATCTAAAGAATATCGAATCTATGTTCTATATTGTTCTTGTAGACGTCTGATTATGTGCCACAGATACAGTGACTCTTCACAGAAATATGGCTTTTACTTGAGCCTCAGTTTGCTTATATTTAGCATATGAAATTTTTGTTTGCTTACTTTGAGCCATTTCGTTTACCATAACAATGTTTAGCAGTTTCCTACACGTGAGTATATTTTAATTCGTAAAATAAGTTTACAGTTCTTTGTAACTTTTTAATGATTAAAGGCCATTCGGTGTTATTCTCTTGTGTTCCATTATCTTTTGTGAACATGTCAAATTATATCAGGTACCCTGTAAGAACAGTACTTTGATCTTTTTCAATGAGATGGCTACTACAAGTTTCATAGCTTCATATCTGCGCTTAATATAGGTATTGCCACCATAGCCAGGGATGTTTGTTTATGGCACATAAGATTTGCACATGTTACTTCTCAACTAGTGTTATTTTCTCATCTTTCATCTTTCATCTTTCATCAACAAGTCAAATAAAACAAAAAAATTTTATAGACAAGTTGAGGATGGGAACTTGATGTAGGTACCCCCGCCATTTGATATGGGATGAACGAGAGACATAGGGACGAGTATCGTTCTAGTCTCTTAACTCTTTAAGGGACTTTGTATGATTTGCTCATGTCTATCTTTTTCACTACCTTTATTCTCAAACAATTGAACATTAGATGCACTAATCTCCATTCAGTTCAGCTTGACTCTCAAAAGAAACGTGCAGAAAACATGGTTATTGGCTATGATTGGAATTCGAACTGGATTTTTAACTTTGAAAACGATTCTAGTTGACACATTGATCATACAAATGTGCTTTGATTGCTCTGTTAATGATGGCACCCATGTTTTATCATCAAGAAACAGGGTATTTAAGTTGTTACTGTCAGCAAGAACACCCTTTTGGTTTGCGGCAAAATGCATTCTAGTTTTTTTTTTCTGGCTTTGTAAATAATTTTTTTAAAGAAAAGTTAGGATTTAATATTTAGCAGTGATGAGTATGCCAGCATCTTCTCCTCCTCCAAGGGAAATGAGTTTTCTCAGTGTATACGCAAAAACTTCGCTTCCCTCTAAAATACGTGTTTTATTGATCCACCAAATAACAATATTGTTACTCATTAAAGTTGTTTAAGTGGGTCTATAAGTACCATATCATCATTTTTTTAAGTAACTTTATAGTATGTTAAGTAACTCTACATTCTACTTGTGCAACTTTAAAAAATTCACTAAATAGATTTCATAAATTATTTTATATTTTTATATTTTATTCATATTTATTTATATTTTAATTTAAAATATAAATAATTTATATTTAAATTTTAAAACAATAAATATAAAAAATATATTTAAATATTATTTTTAATAATAATCTTTTAATATAAAATTTTAAATAAAATAAAATTTTTAATATAAATTTTAAAATAATAAAATATAAATAAAATTTTTAAAATAATATAAATTTATTTTAAATAATATTTTTAATAATAATAATTAAAAATAATATAAATAAATAATAAAAAATATTTTTTTTATTTTAAGTACTGTTATTTATATAAATAACAGAACTTATGTTTAATTAATATTTTTATTATTTTTTATTATTATTTAAATTGATTTCATTTAAACATCTCATAATGGGAATTAAGAATCTCCGTAAGAGAGAATGCTCTAAGCAAAACATAATGAAACGCTGTGCACTAACAGACTTCAGTTTCGTACTTTCAAGCAATTCCTCTTACATTACCAATAACATTTAATTTGTTAGGCAGTTGGAAAGAGTAAAGCTCTTTTTTGTTCTTTTTTTAAAAAATGAATGTAATATCAATTTTCTCTCCAAAACATTGTGTCTCAATTTACCATCTCTTTCTCTTTTTTTGGGGATTGGCTTTTTATAGGACTGACCCGAAGATAAAATTAGTAAAATTAAAATTTTAGATCTCAAATTTTTTTTATTATCTACTTTAATAATTATTTTTAGAAAAACTTCACTTTTAAATTTTTCTTTAAACTTTCATAAATTTTAAAAAGTATTAGGTCCGTAGTGGCTTTCTATCTCTTCATTCGCTATTAAATAATATTAGTATTAACAAAAAATAAAGATATGTACTATATTACAAATAGGATCTTTCTTATGAGTGTTCCTAACAAATATTTTATAGTATATAGTCAGAGGTAATTTATAATAAAATATATTAATTAAAAATTTTAGTATAATAGGAACATTTAATTAGAATATTTGGTCATAAACGTTTTTTCTCGACTGTTGCATGGAGTGACAAACAAATAATAATATATTTAAAAATAATTTTAAATAATTATAAAAAAGTTAAAATATTATATAGGTAGTTGTAAAGAATTATTTAAATTATAAACATGCTTGATAAAAAAAACATGCTTTGTACATGATATGTTTTCTTAATAATAATTTTTGTAAATATATTTTTATATATGTGATCATCAGTTTATTTAGTTGTGAAAAAATTATATTAACCAAGTTTTTAAAAATTTTAAAAATTATATTTATATAATGGTTCCATCATGGTTACACCGTTATGTCACAAAAAAAAACAAAATACATGAAATATATATAATATCTAAATAAATTTGAAAAATAATGTGTCATCTGTGCCCCTAAAAAAGTCAACATATGTGTCATATATGTCTTAATTAGTTTGCTGAACAATTATCAAGGGCACTATGTATATTAATTTAACTTATTTATGTCTTTTGTATTATAAAGAGTAGTGTTGTTTAATTATGAAAATTTATTATTTAAATATTTATTAACATGAAAATGTTTTATATTTTTAATTTTTTTAAAAAAAATTATTATTATTTTTTATATTTTTTAAAATACATTCTATTTATATTTTTATTTTCACAATCTTTTAATTACATGAATAATTAAAAAAATTTAATTATACAAACAATAAAATACGATTCATATATATTATAATAAATTTAAATTAATTATAAAAATATTATCGTAAAATATATTATAATACTAAAAATTTTGAAATTATTTGTTTAAAATTTTCAAAAAATAAAAAAAATAATAATAAATAAATATATCTTTAAGTCTGCTTTATATTTTCATTAAAAATAAATAAAAATTGAAAATAGAAAAACCAAATATTCAGTAAAAAAAAATATTTCGAATTTTTTAAATATAAAAAATTATAAAAATAAAAATCACATTAATTCATATTTAAAAACAATTAACAAAAGGTTATGAAAATCACAGTAATACCGTGTTTAACATTTTTTTGTTTTTTGGAATAACTCCCCGGGCAAGGCACGTGTCGCATACTTGCAAAGGTAAGAGAGATCTCGCCGTCTTGTGATCACGACGGTGTGATATATTAATGTCCATGCCTAAGCGAGATAGCATGTAAACCAAATACTCTAATCAATATCCGCGGGCCAACTCCACCGTAGCCAAATCCTGTAGTGTTTGTTTGTCAGCCGTTTGGCTAAAGTTTTTGGGGCTGTTTGGTTGGAGGAGGATGGAGGGGAGGAGAAGAGAAGAATTTTTTTAAAAAAATTATCTTGTTTGATTAAAAATTTTAGAGGGGAGGAGAGGAAGATTTGAGCTCCAAAATTTCCTCTCCCAAAATTCCTCTCCTCTGAAATTGGAAGAATTTGGAAAGGAGAGAACTACTTGAAATTTCTTTTCATTTAAGCTCGCTAATGTTGATTTGTTGCGTGGATATTTGTATCTCTGTAGAATTAACTTTGGGCAATCTTTGAAGGGATAAGTGAAAAAGGAAACAAAAAAATAACGAAGGGATTAGGTTAGACACTACTAAAGGAAAGAAAAAATATGAAAGGATCAAGTTAGACATGCATTAAAAAAAAAAAAAAAAAGCAAAGAAAGACGAGATCTATTTGTTTTCAATTTTTAAAAATTAGTTTATATTTTTAAAATAAAAAAATTTGTTTGTTAATTATTTTTTGTTATTGTTCTAAAAATAAATTTTGAAAATAAATTATTTTTAAAATTAAAAAAAATTATTTTTATTTTTAAAATACATAAAAAATAATATATTTTTAAAATAATTTATTAAATAATTTTTTTTTATTTTGTAAAATAATTATGTAGACAGACAATTTTTTCTAGGTTGTTCGATCGTAAATGGCCAAATAATTGATTAGTAGTATACCAAAACTCTTTCTCTTAGGTCCCGTTTCGTTCATGGCAACAAAGGGAATGAAAATGTGAATTGAGAATGGAATGGAAAAGAATAAATTCAAATGGAATGGAATGGAATGTTATGATTAAAATTACGTTTGGTAGAGCAATAGAATGGAATGGAATAAAAATTATTAAAAAGACAAAAATGTCTTTAAAGAATAAAATTATTAAAATAAAATATATTTAACTTATAAAATTATTTAAAAATATTATAAATAAATAATTAATAATTAGTACATAATTTGTTGAGTAATTAGTTGTTTTAGTAGTTGAAAAATATATGCATTTTCAATTTAATCTTTTAAAATTTTAGAGCTTATTTAGTTACCCTATTTTTGTTATTAGAAATACAAAAAGAGTTTGAAAATATGTTTGGATAAAATTTTTGCAAATTAATTTTAAAAAAATATTTCATAAAAAATGTCAAAATCTGAAAACGTCAAAATACGTTTTTATCATTTGAAAAATTGAAAACATAAAATAAAAACATGGTGATAATTTTGTAATTATCAAAATCAATAGATTTTTATTTCTTTTGTTAATTTGCTGATTGTTTGCGTTCATTGTTCGTTGTTCTTGCGAAGTTGATATAGTATCAAAATCCCTCTTGGCTTAATGGAAAACATATCCAGAACAACAACCAGATTGCTATGGTATCGGAGCAAGAGGGACGAAGGGACACGAAACTACTTCTGAATCAGATTGGAGTTTTACTAAGATGACATCGCCAGCTTCATCCCCATTGAAGGCAGCGACGCCAGCTCTAAAAACAGATTCACCATCTTCGGTTGCTGCTTCATCACCAGACTCCTGCATCGAAGTACCGTCTCTAGCTTCTGCAACAGAACTGATTTACACTCACCGGACCAACAAAACCCTCTCTTCCGGCTGCAACTCCAGTAAGCTCTGTGAAGGAGAACAGGACGCGAAGCTGGAAAAGAAGCAGCTTGCAGCCTATAGCGCTCTTTCCCTTCATTTCAGCTTAACTTCTCTTCTCAGTAGTGGTTGAGAAGTAGATGGATGACAGCAGCAGACACTCCGCGGTGCAAGCAGGAAACCGATTTCAGTTGGGTTATATGATACAGATGGCAGAGCAAAAAAAATCCCTAGCGGCTGGAGCAGGAGACCGAAGAGAAGAGAGGGAGAGGTGATTTCGATGGCGAGAGGGAAGCAGAGATGGTGAGAGACAAGCAAAGGCCGAGAGAAAATGAAGACAAAGTAGGGAGAGAGTATGAAGAAAAAGTAAATTTGGGGCAGTAGAGCAGGGATGTTTCAGTAATTTTTTGTGTGATTCCCTGCCTTTCTCACCGTTTCCTTTGCTTTTAAGAGGTAATAAGCATTACCATGCCTCACGCCATCACATTCTGTCGGTATTCAGACACTGGCAACCAAACGTGATAGTTGATGGAATGGGAATTCAGATTCCCATTCCATTAGTTTATTTCCATGTAACAAACGGAACCTTAAGGTGCGGAGCGAACAAGCAACGGATTGATTAAGCGCGCTAGCAGGAAAGCCTATTCTAATAAGGGCGTTAGCGTATCCATTTTCTTGCTAGGAGCTGCAATCCAGTGATAAAGTGAAAAAAGGTGCTTTTTTCTGCGCATATTCCCCGGTGAGGATATGCATATAATATTATAGGTATTAGAGTGCATCAAGATTAAGGTTACAATTTCTAGTCTATAGTATTGATTCTGGCTTCTGTAGGACTACTAACTAGACTATGCTTTCTCTCCGGGCCTTTGCTAAAAACGTTGGAAGGAAATCTGTGCGAAGGCTTTCTGTGGGTAAGGCAAAGGTAGATGTAATATTGCGATATGTGTTTGACCTTGGTAATTCCTTTATTTACCTAGTGGGTCTAACTAGATTTTATGTCTAAGTAAACACAATTTTTAAAAATAATTTTTTTAAATAAAAAAATCAAACAAGCTCTAAGTTGCTGTATTTTTTAGCATGATCCATTCCCTGCATATGTTGACATGGTTCCTCAAATCACGAAGGAATTAACTTTGGGCAATCTTGGTTAACGAACACTGCATGCATATTTTGGCATTATCTAACCCCTTACATCTCAAATAACACATTTAGTTGCTGTATTTTTTCATTAGATAAAATTCAGGGGAGTAAATATTAATCTCAAAAAAATAAATCATACTTAAAAAATTTAAATTACTGATATAATAGTTTTTTTTCCTTATAAATCAAATAAAAAAAATTATTTTCCATCTCCTCTGTTCTTTCCAAACTACACTAAACAAATAAATTTTAATTTCTCTCCCCTTCTCTCCCTCCCTTAAAATTCCTCTCCTACCTGTTGAACCAAACAGCCCGTTTGGCTTTACTCTCCGATACCACTACCAGGAAGATCATGGAGACCTGGTTCATCATCCTCATCTCTCTCTGTATCTGCCTTTTCATCAGAGCCTTCTTCACTCTCATATTCCCCTCTCATTCATCCCATCCTATGCCTCCTGGCCCTCTCCGTGTTCCCATCATCGACTCTTTAATTTTTCTACGCAAATCATTATCAGAACTTGAACCAGTTCTCCGAAATCTACATGCAAAATATGGTCCCATCGTCACTCTCCCTATTGGGTCTCGTCCAACTATATTCATAGCTAATCAATCCATTGCCCACCATGCTTTAATTCAAAATAGGGTTGTCTTCTCTGACCGACCCAAGGCCATTACTACTAGTAAATGTTGAATTAATTTATATGGATTAGCATTAATTAATAAATTAATCCAAATACAGAATTAAATTAAGTAATCAATCTTGGTCCAACACTAAACTTATAATGGATTGGAACTTGATTAAATGTAAATAATCTGTGATAGGCCAGATTAATTACTTACACGCCCGTTGGGTAGAGGCCTCAAGTTGCAGCCCGTTATGTAGTCAGTTAGTTTCCTATCACAATACTGACTGAAGAGAGAAATGATTAAATTAATATTTTTTAATTTAATCGTGAAACCCTAATTTTTACTATATATAGGGGTATAACCCTTCATTCTACTACACACTCCATATTCTCTCTTGAGGGACTAAGGGTATTACAAGTTGTGGATCCTCTTCAAATTTTCTTCTGCAAGCATGAATTCAGCTCTTCATCAGGTATGTTTATCTTCCACATATGCTAGCAAATGGTATCAGAGCGTGCATGGTTAAGATTTGATGAATGTTAAGCTAGAAAAACTCTGATATTGTGTTGGCTGCGATTTGAGCAAATTGATTTCGAAATATGGTTTATCTGATGCTAAATTAAAGAGTCTGTATTATCAATTGCTGAAGAGATCAATAAATTATGTAACAACTTATTTATTTATTTATTTATTATT
Source organism: Gleditsia sinensis (assembly GCA_037074535.1). Taxonomy (NCBI): domain Eukaryota; kingdom Viridiplantae; phylum Streptophyta; class Magnoliopsida; order Fabales; family Fabaceae; genus Gleditsia; species Gleditsia sinensis. Next base: position 5,162,198 of record CM073463.1, read on the forward strand.
ATACAATATAAAGTTCACATACACATCATTAATCAAAACGTACATACAATATTTCAAACACATAAATATCTACATCTTATTTATTCTGGTTGAACAATTTCGGAGATTCGGGTGCGGGTGGTTGCACCTTCACCAGGATCTGTGCCAACTCGCCCACAAACATTTTATTTAGGATCCTCCCATCATAGAATAACTCGATCTAACGTGCACTAAAATCCAGAGTTATAGAAAAATCTGCATAACTAATTTTCTGAACATGACATGAAAAAAGAAATAAAATTATGGATGTTACTTTGAATACTTTTGTAGTTTTATTAATACATGAAATGAAATTAGGGATGTTACAAATTACATGAAATCGTACTCAATTTTCGTAGATTTAACATCAATTTGGGATCTCTGTTTTTCTCCTATAAAATCCGAAATTGATAGAAGGTTTATGCTTGGAATGATCACATGATAATAATATGTAAGAATCATGCTTCAGATCTGCACAGAACCAAATGAAATACGAGATCGATGGGGCATTTTTTCTTCAAATTTTTGTGGCTCTAGATCTCGGATTTGGATGGATTAAATTGTAAATTTGTTTAGTTTTATAGTTTATCGTGCTTAGTAGGCCAATATACATGAAAATCACGAGTCTTGGCTGAGTAAAACGGGAGAATGGAAGTCGGGTTTTTCGTGGGTTGAAACCGGGTCGTTCGACCCGGTTTCAGATCTGGCTGAAGGAGGGAGACGTTGACCAGCGTCTCTCGGATAGGCCCACGCTCAGGATTCAGCGCGTGTGGCGCGTGATAGACAATTTATGCATGAAAATTTATGATATTTTCTGCCAAAAATTTTTATTTTTTATTTGAGAATTTTCTGTATAATTTTTGAAATTTTTTATCTTCAATATATATTTTATTTGAATTATACAGAATATAATTCAGTATTTTAGATACTGTACTCTCAGCTTTTGGACCCAAAATTTTTTATACATGTTAGTTTGTAATTTTGTGACATATATTGGTTTGGTACTCTCCCTGGTAACATGTTTTTTGTCACAAAATAAATTTTGAATCTTAATCTTGGGTTAAAACAATATATTTTGCATTAAATTGATATAATTTTGTTGATTATGAAATATTATATTGTTATATACCAGCAATTATGTTATTATTTTATATAATTATGAACTTATCTATCGTGAGCATAATTATGCAAAATATTGTGCATTAAATATATCTTATATTAAATTGATGTGTTTTATAAATTATGCAATGATGGATTATTATATGGCTGCAAATATAATTTTTTTTTGTATAATTATGGACTTACCTATCGTAAGTGTAATTATGCAAAACTTTATGGAATCAAATAATTAGAATTCTTTTAGAATTTAAATGTATATATAATTTTAATAATAGACATGCCCTATCGGTGTGACATTATCAAAATATATTTTGTGTTGATCTAATTTATCATGAGCCTATTAGCAGAAAATATATTTAATGTTTCAATATTTGTTGTACCCTATCGGTATGGAGATATTGAGTACATTCTTGTGTTAGTCTTTCTATGAGCTAAATAATTATGGTGTGTAGTGAGTTTTCTATGTTCATTATAATCTGGGACCTTTAGGCAGGATTATGATGAACAATTTTGTAAATATAGTTGTATAAGCTGAGTTTTGGAGGAAACATTGTCTTATAATTATGTTGCACACACATAATTAATGTTTCCTAATTATATTCCCTCAACTTTTGTACCCATGCAACTATCGGTAGTGAAAACTCTTAATGGGACTAATTATAACGACTGAAAAGAGTCCCTGAACATGTATTTGGCTCTTAGGAAGGAAAAATCGGTAGATCTTACTATAGATTCTACTGCTGCTAAGAAAATTTACCATGAAAAAATTAGTATGACTCTAACAGAGTTTATCTGATGGTGATGAGATACACTATGGATAAAACCATCAGACAAAGTATTCCATATAGCAATATAGCTATTGATTGCTATACACTACTCGCTATGATGGAGTATCAGGTGTTCGTGAACACATTATGAAGCTTGTGAATTGTTTCAACAAGATGAAGTCCTATAATATTGACTTGGGAGAGAGTTATTTAGTCTGACGCATTCTAGAATCTCTCCCATCTCAATATGGAGTTCCGAGGATGTTTACAATTCTCAAAAAGGGAAAGTGCCATTTCGAGGAGAGAGGTTGTTATATTGCCATCCCATGGTTCCGAACGAGGAATGAGAGTATCATTCGAGAAGAGGGAATATTGTGGAGACCCGAATGTAATCCTTTGTTCAAGGGAAGGATTATTAAGAATGCAAACAAAGTCTCACATTACTAGATATTGAGAAATCTCCAAAGAAAGATTAGAAAAAATAGTAAAATAAGGTATGCTACATAATTTGAATTTCTCATTTTTAGATACCTGTGTTGATTGTGTCAAGGGAAAGTTTCTTGCTAGAGCTAGAAATAAAGGAGCAAATAGGTGTGAGAACGTTTTGGATCCAATTCATACTGACATATGTGGACCCATTACTCTTGCTACTATGGGTGGATTCAGATACTATATCACTTTCATAGATGACCACTCTAGATATGGTGGGTCGATCTATTGTATGAGAAATCTGAATCATTGGAAGTTTTTTAAAACTTTTAAAAGGGCAGTCGAATTGAAAACTAGTAGGCTTATCAAATGTGTCAGATCAGACAGGAGAGGCGAGTATTATGGAAGGTACACTGAGACAGACCAAAATCCTAGCCCATTTGCTCTATTCCTACAAGAGCATGGTATAGAGGCTCAGTATACTAGGCCTGGCACCCCTCAGCAAAATAGAGTGGCAGAAAGGCGTAATCGTACTTTGATAGATATGGTCAGGAGTATGATTAGTCACTTTTCCTTACTAGAATTTCTGTGGGGTGATGCCTTGAAGACTGCGGCATACATCCTCAATCAAGTTCTAAGTAAGGCTGTACAAAAGACTCTTTACGAATTATTCTCTGGTAAGAAGCCTTACTTAAGGCACTTCCATGTATGGGGCTGTAAGGCAGAAGTGAGACCGTATAATCCTCAGCTCAAGAAACTTGATTCGAGAACTATTAGTGGATTCTTTATTGGGTACTGTACAGGATCAAGAAGTTGTAGATTCTATTGCCATATTCACACTACCAGAGTCATCGAATCTGATTGAGCATTTTATTTTGAGGATGACTTGGATAGTGGGAGTCAAGTACCTAGGACTATTAATCTACGCGAGGAAAATACCATCATACCCATGCCTATTTTGTCACCTCTATCAGTAGTTGATCAATCTGATAGAGATGAAGTTATTCAAAACCTAGTTGATGTTAATGAGGAATTACCTATAAAAAATTTTGAGGAACCAGTTGTTCAGTTGAGACGGTCTCAAAGAATTCGTAGACCAGCAATTCCCGATAATTACATTGTTTATTTGTAGGAGTACGAATCAGATGTTGTTGATGACATAGATCCTGTTTCTTTCAAAGAAGCAATGTTAAGCCCTTATTCTTCTAATTGGTTCAAGGCTATGACTGATGAGATAGCCTCCATGTATCGCAACTATGTTTGGAAACTTGCTGAATTACCAAAAGGGTGTAAACCAGTTGGTTGTAAATGGGTCTTTAAGACCAAACGAGGGACTTCTGGTGAAATTAAAAGATATAAGGCCAGACTCGTAGCCAAGGGCTATAATTAGAGAGAAGGTATTGATTACACAGAAACCTTCTCACCAGTATCTACAAAGGATACCTTTAGAGTCGTCATGGCCCTTGTTGCCCAGTTTGATCTTGAATTTGATCAAATGGATGTCAAAACTGTGTTTCTGAATGGAAGCTTATCTGAGGAAGTTTATATGATTCAGCCAGATGGTTTTATTGAATCAGGAAAAGAGCACTTAGTGTGCAAATTGAATTGATCCATCTATGGGCTGAAACAAGCTTCTAGGCAGTGGTATCTGAAGTTAGATGAGGTTATCACCTCACTTGAGTTCATTGAAAATGCTTCAGATCAATGCATTTATCAGAAATTTGATGAGAACAATTTTATCATTTTTTGTGCTCTATGTTGATGACATCCTTCTAACCAGTAATTCTTTGAGCTTTCTGAATGAGACAAAACATATGCTCTCATGCCACTTTGATATGAAAAACCTTGGTGAGGCCTCCTTTGTTCTTGGGATTCAAATCCATCGTGATAGGTCTCATGGCATTCTTGGTTTGTCTCAGGCAACCTATATTAATCGAGTACTGAAAAGATTTAATATGCATTCTTGTATTGCACCTATTCAGAAAGGTGAAAGGTTGTCCAAATCACAGTGTCCTTAAAATGATGTTGAGGGGACTGAGATGAGCAGTACTCCATACACTTCTGCTGTTGGCAGCTTAATGTATGCTCAAGTATACACTTGTCTGGACATAGCATTTGCTATCAGTGTGCTTGGTAGATACTTGAGTGATCCTGGCAAGGATCATTGGAAAGCTGCAAAGAAGGTCATAAGATACCTACAAGGTACAAAACACTATATGTTGACCTTTAGAAAGTCTGATCCATTTGAAATTGTGGAGTACACAGATTCAGACTATGCATCTTGTGTGGATGATCGTAAATCCACTTCTGGATACATCTTTATGATGTATGGAGGAACTGTTTCGTGGAAGAGTGTCAAACAGACACTCACAGCTACCTCAACTATGGAAGCAGAGTATGTCGCTTATTATGAGGCCACTTGTCAAGCCATATGGTTGAGGAAACTGATATCTGGCATGCATCTTGTTGATTCTATATCACGACCTCTAACCATTTATTGCGATAGTTCATCTGCCGTGTACTTCTCTCAAAATCATAGGAATTTCGGTCGTACTAAACATTTTGAGGTTAAACTTCTGTTTGTTAGAGAGAATATTGTTGAATTTCAAACTCATGTGGTTCACATTCTTGGTGAATATATGCTAGCGAATCCGTTAACCAAAGGCCTACCCATAGGAGTATTTCAAAAACATGTAACTCATATGGGTCTTGTTAAATTTTTGATGTAGCCTTGGTTTAGTGGGAGTCTGAATTTTATGTTGGTTCTGAGACCATCTATTTAACTTTGTTCAGTTGAGACATTGAAACATTATATCATTTGTTTCCCTATCGGATTCAATGATCTTGTGTGGTTTTTTTTCTGAGCTATGGTTAAAGGACCAATTTTGTATTTTATTTCTATTTGGTTTTGAGACTCTGTGTATTTAATATCACTTGTTTCCCTATCGGATTCAGTGATTTTGTATTATCTCATTTCTGAATTTCAGACTCATTTGGTTCATATCTCTAGTGAACAAATGCTAGCAAATTTGTTGACCAAAGGCCTACCCGTAAGAGTATTTCAAAATCACGTAACTCATATGGGTCTTGTTAAAACTTTTGATAATGCCTTGGTCTAGTGGGAGTCTGAATTGTGTCTTTAAGAGATACTTTTGATGTAATATTGACATCTTTGAATGGTTAAAGTCCATTTATGTATTCCATTATGTTCAGATGTTAATACATTATTTATGATTAAATATATCATTTGTTTCCCTATCGGATTCAATGATCATGTATCTATCATTTGTTTCCCTATCGGATTCAATGATCTTATGTTAATATTTCACTTCTGAGTTTTGTTGATATTTAGTGTATATTGATTACTTAATATTTTCTAAAATTTTGTTATTCTGTTATTTTTCCTAATAATTGATTAATGATATTCAAGTGGGAGATTGTTGAATTAATTTATGTGATTAGCATTAATTAATAAATTAGTCCAAATACAGAATTAAATTAAGTAATCAGTCTTAACCTAGCACTAAACTTATAATGGATTGGGACCTGATTAAATGTAAATAATCTGTGATAGGTTAGATTAATTACTTATACGCCCGTTGGGAAGAGGCCCCAACTTACAGCCCGTTATGTAGTCAGTTAGTTTTTTATCACAATACTGACTGAAAAGAGAAATGATTAAATTAATATTTAATTTAATCTTGAAACCCTAATTTTTACTATATATAGGGGTATAACCCTTCATTCTACATACACACTCCAAATTCTCTTTTGAGGGGTTAAGAATATTGCAAGTTGTGGATCCTCTCCAAATTCTCTTCTGCAAGCATGAAATTCGACTCTTCATAAGGTATGTTTATCTCCCACATATGATAGCAGTAAAATCATAAACAGTAACCAACATAACATCAATTCCGCCTTCTACGGCCCCACATGGCGCGTCCTCCGCCGTAACCTGACTTCCGAGATACTTCACCCCTCCCGGATCAAATCCTTTTCCGGCATCTGTAAATGGGTTTTAGACGTGCTAATCAATCGGCTCAAATCTGAATCATATACAAGCAATTCCATTAGGGTCATTGACCATCTCCAATATGCTATGTTCTGCTTGCCGGTCTTCATGTGCTTTGGTGAAAGAGTAGATGAAAAGCAAATCAAAGATGTTGAGCAGATTCAGCGCCGTATACTTTTGAACTTCAGCAGATTTAATACGCTAAATTTCTGGCCAAGAATCACTCGCATATTGTTTCACAAGCGCTGGGAGGAACTTTTGCAACTTCGGAAGGGGCAGGATGCTGTGTTGATTTCGCTAATAAGAGCGAGAACGAAAGCCAAGGAAGAGAGATTGAGCAAAGTTAAAGAGGACAATAACCCAGATGAATTCGTAGTGTCGTATGTGGATACTTTGTTGGATTTGGAGTGGCCTGAGGAGAAGCGCAAGCTTGATGAAGGTGAACTGGTCACCTTATGTTCAGAATTTTTAAATGCTGGAACAGACACAACGGCTACAGCATTGCAATGGATTATGGCGAATTTGGTGAAGTACTCACATATCCAAGAGAGGCTTGTGGAGGAAATTAGAGGGGTGATGGATGATAGAGAGGAAAAGGAAGTGAAAGAGGAAGATTTGAACAAATTGCCATATCTCAAGGCCGTGATTTTGGAGGGACTAAGGCTTCATCCACTTGGGCACTTGGTGTTGCCACACGCAGTGTTAGAGGATGTGGTTTTGAATGATTACTTGGTGCCAAAAAATGGGACTGTGAATTTCATGGTGTCACAGATTGGATGGGACCCAAAGGTGTGGGAAAATCCCATGGAGTTCAAGCCAGAGAGGTTCTTGAACAGTAGGGAAAATGGAGGTGAAAAATTTGATATTACAGGGAGCAAAGAGATAAAGATGATGCCATTTGGGGAAGGGAGAAGAATTTGTCCCGCGCACAATTTGGCAATGCTCCATCTGTATTACTTTGTAGCGAATCTGGTTTGGAATTTTGAGTGGAAGTCTTCAAATGGGGGTGACGTTGATTTGTACAGAAACAAGAATCCACTGTGGTAATGCAAAATCCATTACAGGTCTGTATATCTCCAAGGATGGTTTCTGAAATAGCAGGAACAAGCATTACAAACGCTGGCTGCTGTTCGATCTTATGAAGCCAAGAGTGCTTCCAGCTTTGCAATCTGGTCATCCTCATTCTTTGGAATGGGGTCCTTATTAACCTCTTGATATAAATCATGCTTCCACTTATCAATCCGAGTATTACTAGGATGAAAAGCTTCTCTTCCATTAAATCTATATCTTCCCCTGTAATGGCTATTGTATCTTCCTCTAAATGAAAAGACATCCCTCCTAGCTTCACTCTTGTTAAGTGTTTTGTCTCCTGCATACTGCTTCTCAGCTCTATCTAAATGATGAGGGTTGCCGCTCCTTTCCTCCCTCCTTTCATTCCATTCCAAAGGGTGGTCAGTTTGGTTTGACTTTACAGTGTCTATAGCAGATGGATTTCCATCTCCCAGATGAACTGGAATCTTCTTCTCCCTAAAAGCAGGTCTTTTCTTCGTAGTTGGAGGTACATCATATTTCCTTACATAAAGGCCATATTTTCTCTGGGACGTATTAGCATCCGGTTTGGCTTGCGATTTCTCATCTCTGTGCTCTCTGCTGAGACTTGTCTCCACTTTTGCGATAAGCTGGTCCTTTGAGTCTTTCCACCATCCACGCTCTTGAATAAAAAGAATCAATTGTATTATTTTTTATGTACAAATCAACTGGTGTGTAATGTTACAAACTTGGAGGAAAGAACACTAATTATCAAAGAAAATAAAGTTCAAGCTCACAACTCTTGTGAGTCAATAGGGTTCCAATTCTCAGTTCTTAACACTTCTTTATTTAATCAACTTGTTTCCCAAACAAAATTCTATAACAAAATAACTAAACTTGTTAAAATTTTGTAATAAACCTTCTTAAATTGCTTAATTAGATCCTACACTGTTATATCATTATTTGTTTTCTTTAAGTAACTCTATACTATTTTAAACAACTCTATACTCTAATAGTACAACTCTTAAAAGTTCATTAATTGAGTCCCACAAATTACCTCACATATTTTTATTTTATTCACAATTATTTATTTTTAACTTAAAATATTAACTTATTTATATTTTAATTTTAAAACAATAAATATAAAAAAATATTAAAAATAATACAAATTTATTTCAAGTAATATTTTTAATAATAATAATTAAAAATGACATTTTATCCATTTTTTTCATTACAATTTTTTCCATTTTTTCCATTAAAATTTTAAAAACATTTTTTTTTTTTATTTTTTCCATTACAATTTTAAAAGCATTTTCTGCATAACATAATATTATTTATCCCATTCCTTTTTCTTTCTTGACAATTCTTTGCCTTTTTCTTTCTTGACAATTTTGAAAGTCTCGAAGCCTCCAGCCCCAACCTCATGCGTTTTTGGCATTCCAAGCATTAAAGCCTTGCATTCTATGTCTTCAAGCCTCGTGGGTTTCTAGTGTTCCAAGCCTTCAAGCCTTCTAAATCTTCATCTCATTCCTAGCCTCCAAATTTTCATCGCGTTCTTCTTCCAAATCGGCTTCATTGCATCTTTGTTCCATCTTCATTCCAAATCAACTTCGTTCTTCGCTCGATCTTCTTCCAAATCGAATTTCTGGTTCCTTCGTTTCATCTTCGTTCATCTTTCTCTAAGCCTCCAGCCTGTTCGTTCCATCTTCGTTCTTCGTTCTCCATGCCCTTTGGTTGAAGATTTCTCCTTTTTTGGTCGAAGATTTCTTAATATACTCGGTTATTTGGTCTTGAGAACAACTCCGCTTCTATCTCCTGGTAAATTGTGGGTCTTTTGGTTTTTCTTCTGCAATTTAGTTTTGGATTATTGATTGTATTCATGGCCTCACTCCCGTTCGCGTGTTTCCACTTTCGCATTTTGCAATTTGAGCACCCATCTTCTTCCTCCGGTTTGCGTGTTTTTGCTAGAAAGAAGATGGACCTCACTCCAGTTCGCGTGTTTCTGCCAGGAAGCATTGATGATTTTCCCTTTCTTCTTCCTCGCAATCATCTTCTTGATTGAGCACCCATCTTCTGCAACTCAGGTGATAATTTCTTTTATGGTTTTTGTGGCCTCGCCATCTGATTGTTCTTCTGCAATTCTCTTCTTTTTTATTTGATTGTTGATGATTTATTTTCTAGAGTTGATTGTATTTTTGGTTGTGAAGAAAAAACTGATCTTTGGTTGTGATTCATTTCTGGAAGCACAATAGCTCAATTTCTTTTTTTTTTTCTATCGAAATGATCGTAACGTTTCCGTTTCTAAAATTACCAACATGAAACGGAATTATCGAAACGAAACAAAGTGTTTGTTAAAAAATTATGCCATTTCGATTGAAATTACTATGTTGTGAAATGTTTCAGTGAAAATACTTTTGTTTCGAGTTGTTTCGAGTTATTTCAATAAAAACGTACCAAACTAATTTAAAAAATAAAAAAATTGACAATCTAAAAGTAAATGAAAGTAACATCACATTACTTCCAACACTGAGTTATTTTCTCCCACAAGTCACAACATCTTTGTCAACTTCCTACTCTCTTATCTCATTATCATGACATTGCTTTCCTTCATTGTTTTCATTTTAAAGAAGAAACTACAAAAATAATGAAAAGATAGATTGAAAGATAAAGAGAGAGAAAGGTACATGAGAGATACCTGAAGATAAAGACAAAATCATAGTCAATAGAGAGAAACATAAAAATAGAGGTAATGAAAAAGTTAAAAAAATAGAAATATGAATATTAGAAAGAGGTTGTTGTTGAATAATGCTGAGATTTGAATCAGATTCCTCATTATAGTAGTATGTTTATTTACTATTCAATTATAAATATTAATTCAAATTAATTTTAACATAATTTTATATATGTATATAATTAATATTATGTCAAAAAAATTTAAAAGTGAAAAAAAATATTGTTTAAAATTATTTGAAACGTTTTTTAAAATTTTTTTATTTTCATAAAATTTTTAAAATATTATCGTTTTTGAAATCACCGAAACCATACATCAAAATAAAATTTAATATCTTACAAATTTTGTTAGAGACGCTCTAATTAATAGAATGTCCCAATTGAACATATTTCTCAAAAGGAAACTCAAGTTCAGCAAAGAGGAATCACCTAACTAATCAGCAGCATGTATTCAAAAACTGTCACATCATTGACCCTGTGATAATTCTCATGTTGCTATAAAGGAAATTAGATGTAGAATTTTCAACAACTCACCAAAGTCACTAATTTTAAATTCTTAAACCTGACATGAAAGACAATCGTGAAAAAAGATAAAGAGAAATCAATGAAAAGGAGGGGGAGCAGATACTCATCAAGTTCAACAACATAAAGTGTATTCCAGTCTGACCAAGCATTATAGATTCCAATCTTTGCATTGAATGGAAAGTACTAGAATTGCCATAATTAGACCTTTATTATTGCAAGAAATGGATGGAATTATGCCGTACAGAGAGTCAAATTACAAATTACCCATATACCAGACTTGTATCATGACTAAGATGATAAAGATGAAGAAAGAATTTGAAAGTAATTTGTCTGAACTAGAGTTCAAGCCAGAGAGGTTCTTGAACAGTGGGGAAAATGGAGGTGAAACATTTGATATTACAGGGAGCAAAGAGATAAAGTTGATGCCATTTGGGGCAGGGAGAAGAATTTTTCCCGGATATAATTTGGCAATGCTCGATTTGGAGTACTTTGTAGCCAATCTGGTTTGGAATTTTGAGTGGAGGACTTCAAATGGAGGTGATGTTGATTTGTCGGAGAAACAAGGATTCACTATGGTGATGCAAAATCCATTACAGGTCTATATATCTCCAAGGCTTTAGTCCTGTCAAGCCATCCTTTATGTCTATATTTGATACAAAAAGAATATCGAATCTTTGCCCTATATTGTTCTTGTAGATATCTGATTATGTGCCACAGATACAATAACTCTTCACATATATGTGACTTCTACCTGAGCTTCAGTTTGTTTACATATAGCATATGAAATTTGTGTTTGTTTAATAGTTAATAACTTATCTATTGATCTCATCTATAATAGATCACTATGGCACCGTTTGATCCATGTAGTCGACCCCACCTAATGGGAAAAGACTTAATTGTTGTTGTTGTTTACGTAGAGCCATTTCGTTCAGCCTAACAATGTTTAGTAGTTTCCTACACTAGATTAGATTTTCATTCGTAAAATAAGTTTACAGTTATTTGTAACGTTTTAATGATTAGAGGCCATTCAGCGTTATTCTCGTGTTCCATTATCTTTTGTGAACATGTCAAATTATATCAGGTAGCTTGTTAGAACAGTATTGCCACCACAGCCAGGGATGTTTGTTTTTGGCATATGAGATTTGCATAAGTTACTTCTCAGCTAGTGTCATTTTCTCATCTTTGATCTTTGATCTTTCCTCAACAAGTCAAATAAAACTAGAAATTTTTTGGGAGAGAAGTTGGGGATGGGCACTTGATGTAGGTATCCCTTACCATTTGATATGGGATGAAAGAGAGATATAGGGACATGTATCGTTCTAGTCTCTTTAGGGGACTTTGTATGATTTGCTCCTGTTTATCTTTTTCACTACCTTTATTCTCAAACAATTAAACATTAGATGCACTAATCTCCATTCAGTTCAGCTTGACCCTCGAATGAAACGTGCAGAAAACATGGTTATTGGCCACGATTGGAATTCGAACTGGATCTTTAACTTTGAAAATGATTCCAATACCATTGAACTAGTTGTCACATTGATCATACAAATGTGCTTTGATTGCTCTGTTATTGATGGCACCCGTATTTTATCATCAAGAAACAGGGTATTTAAGTTGTTACCGTAAGGTTTTAGCAAGAATATCCTTTTTGGTTTGCGGCAAAATGCATTTTAGTTTTTCTTCTCTTTTTTTCCTCTGGCTTCAGCCTCTTGTAAATATTTTTTTTTTTAAGTTCGGATTTAACTATTTAGCAGTATGCCAGCATCTTATTCCTCCTACATGGAAATGAGTTTTCTCAGTGTATACGCGAAAACTTCGCTTCCCTGTAAAATACGTGTTTTATTGATTCACCAAATAACAATGCAAAGCGAAACATAATGAAACGCTGGGCACTGAGACTTCAGTTTCATACTTTCAAGCAATTCCTCTCACATTACCAATAACATTTAATTTGTTAGGCAGTTGTAAAGAGTAAAGCTCTTTTTTTGTTCTTTTTTTAAAAAATGAATGTAATATCAATTTTCTCTCTAAAACATTTTGTCTCAATTTACAATCTTTTTTTTTTTTTTTGGGATTGGCTTTCTATCTCTTCATTCAGTTAATATTAACAAACCTAATAAAATTAATGATCTGAAAGTTTTTCAGTTATATGACACTTTCCATACCTCCTCACAAAAGATACATCCAGTCTTCTTGATTCATTGTATTTATTGATCAAAATGTTATCTTTTAATGGCAGTAAATATTGAACAAAAACCCTTCATTCAATGAAAGTATAATTATCTGTCCAAAAAAAAAATGAAAGTATAATTAAAGTTTCATATCACTTATGAACATGACACGACAGTGAAAGCACTCAATCTCAACTTTATTAATGAAGACTGAATGAAAAAGTATAAGTAATAAAAAATTAAACTTTAAAATAGTAAACTGAAAGAACAAATTACTCAGGATCAAAATAAGGTTTTACTCTAGTTGGAAATGCAATTTTTCAATTTTGTCAAACTACAAAATTTTTGCCAATACAAGTTACTATGCCAGGTGTCCACATTTCAAACCTTCGGTAATTGTTACCCATGAACTCTTGACAGAGTTTTTATGCAATTGATAAAATTTAGAGGTAAGCTTAGCTGAAGCTAATGATAACTGGTTATCATTACGAGGAGATTCAGCAACTCAATCAACTGCAGTCCATGCCATAAGATCTACAAAGATGTAAATCTCTGGAAAAAGAAAACCACGAACTAGGTATATGAAGTAACTCATCTGGGGAAATTGTCCTGAACAAACCCAAAATTGAAAAAAAGGTTTCTGAAATAGCAGGGACAAGCATTGCAACGCTGGCTGCTGTTTGATCTTATGAAGCCAAGAGTGCTTCCAGCTTCGCAATCTGGTCATCCTCATTCTTTGGAATGGGGTCCTTATTAACCTCTTGATACAAATCATGCTTCCACTTATCAATCCGAGTATTACCAGGATGAAAAGCTTCTCTTCCATTAAATCTATCTCTTCCCCTGTAATTGCTATTGGATCTTCCTCTAAATGAAAAGACATCCCTCCTAGCTTCACTCTTGTTAAGTGTTTTGTCTCCTGCATACTGCTTCTCAGGTCCATCCAAATGACGAGGGTTGCAGCTTCTTTCCTCCCTCCTTTCATTCCTTTCCAAACGGTGGTCAGTTTGGTTTGACTTTACAGTCTCTGTAGAAGATGGATTTGCATCTCCCAGATGAACTGGAATCTTCTTCTCCCTAAAAGCAGGTCTTTTCTTCGTAGTTGGAGGTACATCATATTTCCTTTCAGAAAGACCATCTTTTCTCTGGGAAGTATTAACATCCGGTTTGGCTTGTGATTTCTCATTTCTGTGCTCTCTACTGCGACTTATTACCGCTTTTTCTATAAGCTGGTCCTTCGAGTCTTTCCACCATCCACGCTCTTGAATAAAAATAATCAATAGTATTATTTTTTATGTACAAATCAGCTGCTGTGTAATGTTACAAACTTGGAGCAAAGAACACTAACTATCAAAGAAGATAAAGTTCAAGCTCACAACTCTTGTGAGTCAATAGGGTTCCAATTCTCAGTTCTTAACACTTTTTTTTAATCAATTTGTTTCCCAAACATTTTATAACAAAATAACTAAACTTGTTACAACTTTGTGATAATGTTCTATCACCAAATAACCACTTCGAAGAATTTAAGAGGAAAATATTTTGCCAAAAGAAACCTACGTGGAACTCTCCTAAAAGTAAAACCACCAATAAAGCTTAATTAATAGAATGTCCCAAATGAACATATTTCTCAAAAGGAAACTAATATCATTAATTCAGTAAAGAGGAATCACCTAATTCATCAGGCTGTCACATCATAGACCCAGTTATAACTCTCATGTTGCTATAAAGGAAATTAGATGCAGAATTTTCAACAACTCACCAACGTCACTAATTTTAAATTCTTAAACCTGACATGAAAGACAATCATGAGAAAAGATAAAAGAGAAATCAATAAAAAGGAGGGGGAGCAGATACTTATCAAGTTCATCAACATAAAGTGTATTCCACTTCGACCAAGCTGCATTGAATGGAAAGTACTAGAATTGCCCTAATTAGACCTTTATTATTGCAAGCAATGGATGGAATTATGCCATACACAGAGTCAAATTACAAATTACCCATACACCGGACTCATATCATGACTAACATGATAACTAGATGAACAAAGAATGTGAAAGTAAATTTGTCTGAAATGGGAATAAGGAAACTCACCACCAGTTGCCATCCAAGCAGAGCTTCGACCAACTTGCCCAGCACTACCACGTTTTTCATGCTGTTATAAAACATCCACAGGCAAGCCTAAGATTATTACATATGGAGGCACTTGAAGGCAAGGAGCCAAGCAAGAATCCCACTATATCACCCCAGAAAAATAGTTTGCAGATAATGAATTATATCAAGCAATTAAAAAGAAAGAAACATTGTTTCTGAGTGATTAAAATTTTTAATCTGGAGTTGTAAAAGAATCTCCAAGTGATCCTGAAAATGAGTATCAAGACATTTTATTTTCCAACCTGCATATAAAAAAAAGGGTTATGACTTCGAATCAAGGGCTTTAAGAATTAATTTCAATATTGCAATTAAAGTATATAATAATTTTTCTGGCATATTTTACTATTTAAGCATAAACTATGAAGTCTCCACTAATATTTAACCCTCAAAGCAAACTGCAACAAAATTTCTTTCACTACTCTCTTTTTTTTTTGGATATAAGACATTAGATAACAATTCTTGCAACCTAGAATAAGTAACTTGTCATGCATCACAAGCAGCCATAGTAGTTGAATAGGCAATGGCTAAGGATTTACATTTAGACGGAAAAGTCAAAAAAGGATGTCACTTACAACTTCTGCTTGATGGTTAAGCAGAAAGTAACCTTAGGGTTCTTTGGTTTTTCACCCAGTTTCCCCCAAGATAGCCATTGTTTACTATCCATAAGATGACTGATTCTGATTGTATGCAATTCAAGGAAATTTAATACCTGAGAACAAAGTTAACTGATTTAACTCGGTAAAAATTCCCAGTGACTTAGCTAGTAAAATTGGTTACAGAGGTGCTCCTCGTTCTCTACTACTTCAATAATATGAGAGATAATATGTTTTGAAATGTAGCAGGTGAATGATTTATTTCTCTAGTTGGATCTTTTTCTTTCAGGGTTGACTCAGTAGTCACATAAAGGCATTCAAAAAACTCATATGAGGCAAGATGCAGGTTTTAGATCCTAGGAATAAGCACTGGTGATGCAATCAATTCAAAGTAATATGTAACACATAAATTACTAAAACATCTAGAATGCAAGAAAGAGTTACAAGGGCAACTGCTAGCACTCAAAAACAATTCTTACTGATAATATTTGTAAAACACCTGAAAATAAGAGCGAGATCTTGGTGCTTCAGTAGGATCAGATGAATGTTTAGAAGCCTCATTGTAATCATTTGGTTTCTTGTCAGAATCTTTGTTCATAGTCCAAGCTTCTTGCTTAGAATCATGGACTAAAAGAGCCTCATGTGGTGAGGCAACATGCAGCCTGTGGGGGTGCTTATAGTCTCGGTCAGTGCGGTCTCCATGGCCTAGATTACCACTACCAATTACTCTGTCTCTTTCTCTTTCTTGTTTTCCATCCCTTCTGGATCTCTTTGGGCTAAAAGCAGAACCAACCAAGGTTAGACATAAGTTCTTATAAATTTGGAATCAACAACAAACCAAAGCATTTGACCATAAAAAAATATAAACCCAAAATGCGTACATTCCTTCCACAGGTCAATTTCATGTTAAGAGATAATAGATCATACAAGAGCATTGTAGAAGAACAACCAAATACAATTTTGAAACTACATATTCTGGTCAGCAAATGTAGATAATTCTTCTTTTAGAGGGTTTGCATTGAAGTTTGGCATGAATGGGTAGTAACGAGCAATTCCAGCATGAAAAATCATATTTTAATCCAGAGAGATAAATGAACTTTCAAACTTGCAATGTCACTTTTCAATTAAGTTATCATTCAAAATTTGACACCAATCACAGTTAAAATATAATTTGCATATGAATTAACACTAAATTAACACTTTCATGATAGTCAGAGACAAAACTTTAAAATTTTGAATTATACTATATTTCGAAATTCTGCCCTGTGAGTGACACCTCAGTGCCCATTAATATACAAGTTAGATAAATAAGATAGAAATCTCCAATTTCAGCAATAAGTTTACATGGACTAAATTGAAAAAAAATAATCTATCAAAGAAAAAGTTAAAACCTTACCTATCAGGACTTAAAAAATTATTTGCTTTTTACCACGCCCTTCAATCATATGAGACAGGCATAGCATGGAACAAGCTGTGTCTTCTTCCACATTTCTCAGATTAAGCAGAAAACACAAAATAATAGTGCGGCAATTCAAGCATGAAAGTGCATGTAAACCATAGTTTTATTCTGTGGATTAAACGATTTTTTACAATGTCATATCTAACCTACCTAATTCATTTGAAATTTCTATGTCTTGCGAGAAAGAAGTTACCTTGGTTCTCGATCGAATCTAGAATGGCGTCGCTTGGAATCGTAATCGCGACCCTCTCGACGAGACATAGGGTACTTCTGATTCTGATTCCTATGTAGTGTTTAGGTGTGAGCTTTCGTCAGCTTCACCAGCTTCTCCCTTTATCCAAAGATCGGTGCTTTTTTCTTTAGGTGCGGCACCAAATAACTGGCCGTTTTGGGATGCGACTTTAGCCGTTGGATCATGAGGCTGAATAGGCTAAAGGCTCCGAATCATGGATTTGCTTCCCAGTAGCTCACGAATAGATTTTGCGCCACCCTTGCAATAAGAAACTTGGGTAAATTCCTTACAACAATAATAATAATAATAATTAAATTTTTTTTTATTAAATAAAATCGGTTACGTAAATAAATAAAAAATTTGGATAAATCATGGTTAGCTTGACTCAAAATTAATTTATTTTTTATGTTTCAAAGTGTATTATTTATTTTTTAGTATTTTTATTTAAATTTTAATAAATATAATAACATATATAATTTTAAATTCTATTTAATTTTAATTATGTAAATAATACTGAATAATATTATATAAATTATTTAAATAAGAAATAATATTTTTTTCCCAATAATAATATTTAGAATATCTAAACATGAGTCAATACTAGTTTCATTTTGAAATTTATTTTGACCACAACGGATGATGATGACAATAGTAAGTTGTTGAAGCAAAAATTAAAAAGGATTTCATTACTTATTTTCAAAAACAGATTTCTTAAAAAATTTAAGAAAAAATTAGATTAGTGAAAAAATTTCACTTATTAAATTTATATGTTAATTAAATAAACACAAAATTTTAAATCTAATTTTTATTTCCTTGCAAAAAAAATACAAAAAAAAATTGTTAGAAATTTTTTTCTTACTAAGCATATAGAGCCTTAGGAAAATTTTCCTAGGAAGCAAATATAGGCTAAGTGTATGATTCTTGAATTGAAGAGAATGAAAGAGAAAAATATTCTTTAACTTAAATCTAAATTAAAGAACATATCTAAATCTAACTTTTGGTTCTCCAATTTTTCTCAATTTAAACATACTTTAAAATTATGTTAGAGAATTGATTTAATTTCAAACAAAATTGGAAGGCATCACTAACTCCTATATATTAAAAAAATTAGGTAAAATTTTTTAAGTATTTATCATAAAATTTTATAATGAAAATATAATATGTAAAGAAATTTTTCAATAAAAAATATTTATATGTTATATTTTTATTGTAAATTTTAATAATAATCACTTTAAAAATTATATTTAAATTTTATTTTATATAATATATACATGTACAAGTGTAATTTTAAAGAGTTGAATAAGAAACCCTGCTATTATACTTTAATTATTTGAGTTTGAATCGCAAAAAGAACATTTTAAAAAATTAATTTTCTTAGATATATTTAAAAAAAAAAAAAAAGAATTTATAACTCTAGTCGTCATGAAGGTACGATGGAACTAGCAGCTCCGTACTATGACATCAGGGGGAGGCACGTTCAACTCCAAAATCTAGGACACAAGCACTCATAAGGAATGGCGAATTCATTTGAAAAGTACTTTAAAAATGTTATAATTCTTTAAAACAGATACCACTATTGAAACAAAGTTAAAAAATTTTAAAAAATTATAATTCTTTAGAAAACAAAAGTCACAGTTCTTTGTAAAAGTTACAATTCTAGAGTTATATCTTATTAAATTTTTATTATAAATAAAAAATTTAACAGATTAAAAAAATCATCATAAAAATATATTAATTTTTTTATTATATCTAAAATTTTAAATAATTTTAGAAAAGAGATTTCAAAAATTATTTTATATCAAATTTATCATATACTCTATAATAAATATAATATGAGCAAATATTACTTTAATGATGATTACACAAATTTTTTAACACTATTTTATCTTTAATTTTTTATTATTTTTCTAACAATTTTAAAATAATATTTTTTTAAAAAATAAAAACTATTCAAAAATTTACATCTCTAATGAATTAATTTCATATATGATTTTCTTTTTATTCTATCTCAAACAAAAAATATGGTCAGTATTTTTTATTTTAGAATATCAATAACTCTCATCTAATTTTTATTAATAAATTTATGTACACATTCTCCATCATATGCATTGATAATTTAATATAATATTTTATTAAATATTTTAATATGATGATATTCTAACATATTGTTTATGACCTGATGTCACATCAGATTGAATCATTAATAGCAATGTTGAAAAATTGATTGTTTGGTTTGATGTCAATTAAATTTTTGCCGTCCAATATTTTGGCATGGAATTCGTGAAAATTAAATTATTGATTGATTAAGAGTTATACTTTGGGAATTGAGGGCTGAGACATCCAATATTGAGCCTAAGGAATTAGAATGAGATTGCCATATATATATATATAAAGGAAAACCCAGGAGATGGATATCTAACTACCTAATATGATTTGTATTGCCCTGTTTTGAATTTATTCAATGGGGCTCATGGTTGCTTTATTTTGAGGGAGTAGTTGGAAGTCAGAATCAATGAATTTAGAATAAGGTGAAGAGACCGCAGCTATGGCCATAGCTAGATCTGCTTGGCCGCTGCAGACTCGACCATTGCAGCCGCGGTGAAGGGGCTTTAGATCTGTGGACATCTTTGCCGGCGGAAAGTTGTTTTTGGCCGAGAATCCTGAAGAGATGGTTGCCTCGTCTCGTCGAGATGAAGGAACGACTGTGGCCAAGTAACTTACCATTTTGATTGTCTTCCCCATTATTCAGTTGCAACTGCTCAGTTGTGGTTCTGGTGAAAAGAAAAAAACAGGTTGTGCGAGGACTTGAACACGGGTGGCAGAATGGTGCAACATAGTCCTCTGCAAGGCCCCAAGGGAGAAGTTAATAAAATTAAGACTTTAAACTTTTTAAAAAATTATATTATTTATTTTAATAATTATTTTTTAAAAAAAATATTTTTAAAATTTGAAGAGACGTTCTTTTTTTTTTCAATGCTCCATATTACACAAAAGGTACATTTTCTGATCATGGTCCATCGTTCATTTATTTATTTTTTGTGTGGGTCTTATCAAATAGTTAGAGAGTAGAAATGGAAAGGTGAAGAGACTTTAAAACTATGCATTTATTTTCTTGTGGGTCCTATCAAATAGCTAGAGACTGAAGACAAAAAGGTGGAGAGATGGAAAACTTTTTTTATGTGCTGCCGTGCTATTCCAATTTATATGTGTAAAATATTGCATTGATATGGAGATGCCGAGACGAGAAAGCTTTTTAATTTAGTTTGCTATTTTATTTAATGTGTTACTGTGTGTTTCCGTTTGGTGTGCTACTGTGTGGTATAAAACGTTGTATTTAGCCCAAGTAACTTACCATTTTGATTGTCTTCCCCATTATTCAGTTGCAATTGCTCAGTTGTGGTTCTGGTAAAAAGAAAAAAACAGGTTATGCCAGGACTTGAACATGGGTGGCAGCAGAGGCGGATCTTTTCTAAGACAGGCGGGCAATCCTTCCCCCCCCCCCCCCCCCAAATTTTTTTCAAAATTTTAGTTAAATATATATTCCCCCCCCCCCAAATAGTTTTTTATTTTATATTAATTTTCGCCTCCCAATACACTACAAGAAAAAAAACTTTCAACGACGACTTTAGTCACCGCTAAAAGTCTAAAAATCGCTACTAAAAGACTTTAGTGGCTACTTTTTGTCGCTGCCAAGTTGTTGCAGATACTACTATTGCTGAAAGTTTTCAGTGGCAACTAATGGAGTCGCCACCAAATTTAACAAATATCGCTGCCTTAAGTGTTTAGTTGCCACGAAAGAGAAGATATTTTTAGTGGCGACTATATATATTCGCCACGAAAAGTTTTGGTAAAGGTTTTGGTGGCGACTTAAAGTCGCTACTAAAGATTTTTGTGGTGACTTAAAACGCCACTAAATATTTTTTTTCATTTTTCAACCTTTAAATTTTAGTGGCGACCAAATGAAGTCGCCACTAAAGATTTCTTTTCGTGGCGATAATAAATCAATACAAAAACTTTCAATAGTGATTTTGTCGCCATCAAATGTCTCAATATTCAAATTTTTTTTATGTAAGATTCAGTGACAACCTCTTTAGGTCGCCACCATAGGTTTAGTGCAAACTTTTTTTATTAATAAATTTATCATTTTAATTATAATAATTAAAACTTTAATAAAATTTAAGATAAATAAAATTATTGATAAAATGATAATATTAACATATATCAAATATAGCAAATATTATACACTAATATCATGTCAATTCCATGTTCAAAAGAAACATCATGTTAAGTAAAAAGAAAGCAATACACAGCTAAATATTAACAAAAACAATCAACTCGGTGTTTCATTTGGCGATGTTGGTGCTGCAGTTCTAGTAGTATTAGCTACAATGGCTGGAGAAGCACTATTCGAAAAGGTTATTGGAAGTTGTCTCTGTTTAATCAAATGTAACAAATTAATATAATTTAAAAATTAATACAAACAAAACAATATCATGTAAAAAAACTTTCTATAGCTAAACACAATTGAAAAATAATATTATGCAATAGCCAAAAATATTGTAACTATAAATATATGATTGTACCATCATATCTTAAAAAAAATGATTTGAAGACATTATTGAATAGGAAATAAGTTAAATTGGCCAATATTAATTTATCTCAATATTTTTTTTTTGAAGTCACCGAAACAAAATTGAGTTATCGAAATAAAATAGAGAATTTATTAAGAAATTATACCATTTCCATTAAAATTTTTATATTACGAGATGTTTCGATAGAAATACTTTTATTTCGAATTATTTTGATAAAAAAAACAAAATTAATTTTAAAAATAAAAAAAATTAATAATTTAAAAATATATGAAAGTAGCATCACATTACATTCAATACTAAGTTGTTCAAGTATGTCTTATTCATCGCTCAAATTTTTTCTCACAAGTCAATATTTTTGTTAATTTCTTATTCTCTCCTTTCATGCTCATGATATTACTTTCCTTTATTGTTTTTATTTTAAAAAAAATTAAAAAAAAAAAGAAATTGAGATCAAACAAAAAAAAAATAAGGTACTTGAAAATAGAGATATAATAATAGTCACATGGAGACAGAGCAAGATTGGGAATTACTTTAAAAAGTAGCTTAAAATATGATACTAATTGGTATTGTAGTATTTATTGGTCAAAAAGCCCAATTTTTCATCATGCAAATCAAGCAAATAAATAGAACAGGTTTTTCATAGTCAAGATCAGATAAGAACCAGGATAGAAATATGCAGTGGCTTGATGAATCATGCTATTAAATGAGATATGAAGCTTTCTGCACCCACTAATCTATTTTACAAAACACACCAAGTATACAATATAGAAACTTAAATTTAATGAACTCATTAGCAGAAAGCAATAACTTTATTAGCCATGCAGTTAGTAGCCAAAGCAAAGATGGCCAGCAAACATCAAGAGTTACGCAGCACAAATAGAATACACCACAAGCCAAGGTCAGAGATGAAAGGTTCAAATCCCCATTCCCATAATTAGAAACAATTAGTAAGAAAATATATATATAAAAAGAAGGAATCATAAAAGCAGTCAATGAAGAAAAGAAGGGCTGAATTAAAACAATGCAGAATTTAAAGGAAAGAAAAAAAAAGATTGAGACAAAATTAAAATCTGAATTACACACTTAAGAAACAAAAATTATAATTTTACATAAAAAGTTACTCAACTTGGAATATATATATCCAACAAAAGTATGAAGGAAAAGAGCTCACAAAGTACAAAATACAATAAAAATTTGAAAATCAAATATATTATAAATTTCCCGGTTTCAACTATATATGCTATGAAAGTACAGATCCATCTAAATTATATGTTGATACTCTTCCCCAGTAAATCATATGTTTTATTTGGCCGAAATAGAGACCTACAATAGTAGGCTGAAACTCATTGAAATTTACCAAGTTAACTTTGAGGTTTTAACAAATCGAATCTAAGCAGTTCACAAGTAACTCACACTTACATGATGCAGGGCCATTTACATTTATAAAGCTTAACGTTATATAGTGGTTTGGAAATGAAGGAAACAAATCAACATAATAATACAAAGAAAGAAAACTGAAACTAAGACAATATTATGCATACAGGGTTAAGAGAGATAGAGATATACCTCAAACCATAATAACTCAAGCATCAGTTGAAAAGCTGCTCCAGTAACCAAGTTTAGTTGCTCTGGTGGTGCTAATTTTGCAGCCAAATGCAATAAATTATTATTATCATCATCCACTTCGCTGAGTATTTGACTAACAAGTTGAAGGGCGTGATTCTCTCTAATCCTAAAAGCAGTCAATGACTCCTTGAAAAGCATATGCATGACCCTGTACAATGAATCATTAGTGATTAGTAGTAGATTTCGATGAAAGATACATTCGAGTTGGTTGAACCGGGACATTGTGCAAGATTCACAGATTTCACTCATTCGCGTTACTGTTCATTCAAGCAAATTTCTCAGATTTTACCATAAAAATCATGTTGTATGACCATAAAATTCCTCCTTGATATGTTATTCAACCTCTTAGACAAGAATCTATGGTCAGAAGCTCCTAAAAACACCAACAAGTGAGAAATATTTTTGGGATTATACCTGGTGAACAATGTTTCGGATTCCTGCTGCAGGGGCCTCTATTGCTGCTGTTTTCTCCCAATTTCTACTGCCTCACCACCTCAATCTAGCTATTATACACTAAGGATACACGACCTATGCTTGTTGGGGCTGGGTTGTTGAAGAAACGGAGCACCATGGAAGAGACTCACTTGGGACGAAGCAGAAAGGATGCTGGAGTCCTAACATAAGGGCGCGGCTGCAAAAGAAAGAAAATGGAGGGAATTTTTTTATGGTCTGGTCTTTTTCTTTGGGTAATTAGAGAAAAAATGGTATTTTTATTTTTGAAAAGTATTTAATGGAATAAAATATTAAAACTATGATTTAAACAGACTTGTATTTCATCAATAATTTTATTTACCTCTTTGTGGCATTAAAATTTTTAATTTATATATATATATATATATATATATATATATATATATATATATATAAACACACACTTTACACTATATAATTATTGAGACTAAAATTATATTATATTTAAAATTAAGACACATCTATATTTTTTAGAAAGATATATCTTTATTCATCATAATTTTTTTCTTACATTTTAAAACTATAAAAATATTATCCATAATATTAATAAAATATATTTAATCACCGATTGTAAAAAGTGTTAAATTGAAAATAAATACAAAAAATTTAAAAATTGTATATTAACTTTGAAATATTACTAATTTAAAATTTTAGTAATATAAGTTTTTACGTTTTAGTAATTATTATCAAGTTATTTTTGCAAATCAAACAGACTCCAAATTATTTCTCTAATGGCGATTTAATTTATGTTTTAAAAAATATAGATAAAATTAGTTATGAAAAAAATTAGGGATGGAATTTTTTCCTCTATGATAATAATTTAATTATTATTTAAAAAAGTAGAGATATAATTAAAAATAGAAAATACTATTTTTGAAAATTAGAAACAAAAAATTTCCTCTCTAATTTTTCTATCTTTAATTTCTTCTCTATTTTTAAAATAATATTGTTAGAGATGGAATAATTAAAGAGAAAATTTTTCGTCTCTAACTCTGTCTCTAATAATATTTTAAATATTATTGTGAAAGCTAGAGACAGAATTAGAGATGAAATTTTTTTTGTCTCTAATTTTTTCGTTTCTAATTCCGTCTCTAACAACGCTATTTTAAAAATAGAGACGAAATTTTTTCATCTCTACTTTTTTTGTCTCTAATTCCGTCTCTAATACTAAATTAAATATTGTTTCTAAGAATAGAGATGGAATTAGAGACGAAAAAATTCCGTCTCTATCAATACTATTTCCAACATAAAGACATAATTAAAGACGAAAATATTAGAGACTGAATTTTTTTGTCTCTAATCCCAAAAATTTACTTTCCGTTTCTAAGTTAAAAAATTCGTCTCTATTAGAGACGGAATAATTTCCATCTCTAATTTTTATCTCTAAATCCACTTTTTCTAGTAGTGAATGTGGGTTTAAATTTTTGTGCTGTAAAAAATAAAATTATATATTTATTGTAAAATACAACAGTTGATGAAGAAATACGTAAAAAAAACTAAATACATCTAAAATAAATTTTAAGTGTAGCGATAATTAATATAGTAAAATAGGAGTGAGCCACCTTAGATTAGATAGAAATTAAATTTATTTTATTTTTCATCGAAACAATCGAAAGATTTTTGCTTTTGAAATCACCAAAACAAAATAGAGTTATCGAAACGAAACAGAGTATTTATTAAAAAATTATATCATTATTAAAAAAACAAAAAAAAATTGAGAGACATAAAAAATAAGGTACTTGAGAAAAATACTTGAAAATAGAGATATAATAATAGTCACATGAAGACAAATAAAGACTTAAAGATAGATGTTTTGAAAGAATTGAAAAGATGAAAAATACAAGCAAAACAAACATTATTGTTAAATACTGTTAAAATTTTATACATTTAATTAAAACACTAATTCGAATTAATTTTAATATAATTTTATATATTTATATTATTAATATTATATTAAAATTTTAAAAAATATTATTTGAAATCAATTAAAGATTTTATTTTTGTGGTAATTTTTATTACTATTTATTTATTTATTTAATTTTAAGAAAATCACGATATGAAATATCTTTATGAACTTATTATAAATTTAAGCATAATTAGTTATATTTAAATAAGTAGAACAATTCTTTTTCTAAATTTTCTTAATAGTTTATTTCTTTCAACTAAAATACTTCTTCAATTTTGTAAAATGTATGAACCTTGATTATAGATTATTATAGAGTCACTTCTTTATTATATATTTATTTATTAAAATTATTTAGTAAGTTCTAATATGCTCCTTTCATTCTCTTAGGGGCTTAACTTATTTTTTTAGTAAAAAAATGAGTTTTCACTATTAATTTATATCAACAGTTTAATTTCAATTGGCTAAAGAAGTATAATTATTTTATTTATTTTTCATATTACTATAGAGAAGTTTTTAATTGATTTCAACTTTCGATTTTGAAAAAAATCATGTGGTAATCTAACATGAAAAAAATTAATAAAAATTACACTTTCTAACAATAAAAGAATAAAATTAGACAAAATTCAATAAAGATAAAATGATCAAGTGATAGGAATAAAAAGGAGATTAAAAGATAACATTAATCAACTTAATAATTTTTTTGCACATATTGATGCCAACATCAATTCTAATATCCTTCATTATATTCGATTATTTAAAATAAGTAATTATATTATGGTTCAAAACATCTAATGTAAAGAAAATTTTGAAGTCAATTCTTAAAAAAAATAAAAAAGGCACAACCACAAAGAATAATTTAAGCCTGAAATTATTAAATTTAATTAATTATTTCATCATCATTTCATTAATTGTATAATAACTTTGTAAATTGTTTAATTTAAACCTCAAAACTGCTTTTCTTTTCGGTGATTTTATTTACACATATAACTTTCATACTTAAAGAGATATATGCTCAAGGGTTTCAGGGAAATATATTTGGATTTTTTTTAAATTTGTCTTTAATTTATTTCAATACAATAATTTTTTTCCTTTTTCATTTTCTTAAATTAAATAGTTAATTTGAATTTTTGAAGATATATACATTATTAATTTGATTTTTAAAATTTTACCTTTTTAATTTAGTATTTAATAAAAAATTAACTCAAGTTAAAAAAATTTTGAATTTATTTTATTAGTAAATATTTAACATATTTTTCTAATCTTATAACTAAAATTTTATATATTTTAACTAAAAATTTATTTTTGTTAAATGTGAAAAGAGGAAAAAAAGATAAAAAAATAATTTTTCTACTTTCTGTGGCGACCTTAGGTCACCACTGAAAGTTTAACTAGATAAATTTTCTACTTTTAGTGGCGACTTTTTTTAGTCGCCACAGAAAAGTTGCCATTGAAACTTCAATTTCCTGTAGTGATAACTTTGTTCAAGATCCGCCACTGGGTGGCAGAATGGTGCAACATACTCCTTTGCAAGGCCCGCCCAAGAGAGAAGCTAGTAAAATTAGAACTTTAAACCTCTTAAAAAATTATATTATCTATTTTAATAATTATTTTTTTAAAAAAATATTTTTAGAATTTGAAGAGACGTTCTCTTTTTTTCAATGCCCCATATTACACAAAGGGTACATTTTCTGATCATGGTCCATCATCCACTCATTTATTTTTTGTGTGGGTTCTATCAAATAGTTGGAGAGTAGAGATGGAAAGGTGGAGAGACTTTAAAACTATGCATTTATTTTCTTATGGGTCCCATCAAATAGCTGGAGATTGGAGACAGAAAGGTGGAAAGATGGAAAGTCTTTTTTATGTGCTACTGTGCTATTCCAATTCATATGTGTAAAATGTTGCATTGGTCTGGAGATGCCGAGACGGGAAAGCTTTTTAATTTAGTTTACTATTTCATCTAGTGTGCCACTGTGTGTTTTTGTTTGGTGTGCTACTATGTGGTGTAAAACGTTGCATTTGGCCCAACAAACAAGCATCTAAATCAAAAGAATTTTCTTGACAATCAGGTTTCATTGTTCTAACTTTTTTCTTTAGTTTTGATTTATAGGCGTTTAATTTAATTTTGTGCATCATACATTGATTTTTTATTTTAATGTTTAGAAATGTCAACTCAAAAATTTGAATCAGGTTCGAAACTAAAAAAAAGAAAAGAAAAAAGTTGAAGCTTTAATTAATCACAAAAGGGGACTATTAAGAAATGTTTTGAAATAAATAAGAAAGTTGAAAATATAAGTGATTTCTCGTTGAATGAGCAAGTTAATAATGTAAACATGGATGGAAATAAAAATAGAAAAGAAGTATTAGTTAATGAACAAGAAAGAGATATTAATAAATTAAAAAAATCCACTACTAAAAATATATATGATCCAAGTCAATGGACAAATATTGATACAATTTTGAGAGATTTATTAATAGAAAAATGTCCTGTTAGAGTTATTAATATAGATTTTCCTAAAGATGAATTTTCAAGACATTTTTCTTTATCTCTGTACATTCAAAAGTTGACCAATGCTGAAAAACGTGAAAGAAAATTGTTGATTTATTCCCAAGAGTTAGATAAAGTATTTTGTTTTTGTTGCAAATTGTTTAAATCTCTTCCTAGTGCAAGTAGTTTAGCCAATGAAGATAGTAGGGATTAGAGAAATATTAGTAAAAAGTTGAAGAGTCATGAGATAAGTAATGAGCATATTGTTAACATGAGTTTATGGATTGATTTAGAAATGAGATTGTTAAAAAATAAAACAATTGACAAACATGTTCAAGAACAAATAAATAGAGATCGAGAACATTGGAGAAATGTATTATTTAGAATTATTGCAGTTGTTAAAACTCTTGAGAAAAATAACTTAACTTTCTGTGGAACAACCGAAAAGATTTACCAAGAAAATAATAGAATTTTTTTAAATCTAATTGAAATTATTGCAGAATTTGATCCTATAATGCAAGAATACATTCGTCGAATTAAAGATAATGAAATTCATAATCTTTACCTTGGACATAGAATACAAAATGAATTGATAAATTTGCTAGCAAATGAAATTAAAACAAAAATTATAAAAAAAAATTATCAACGCAAAATATTTTTCAATCATACTTGATTATACTCTTAAGGTAAGTCATCAAGGGCAAATGTCTTTTGTATTATGATGTGTAGATATTTCTTCAACCCCAATTCATATCTTTGAATATTATTTAGGATTTTTAAAAGTAGATGATACAATTGGAAAAAGACTTTTTGATGCTATTATGAATGAAATAAATATTATTGGACTTGATATTAGTAACCTAAGAGGACAATGTTATAATAATGGGTTTAATATGAAAGGAAAACATCAAGGTGTGCAAAAAATGTTTTTAGATATTAATCTTAGATCATTTTTATACTCCATGTGGTTGTCATAGTCTAAATTTGATACTTTATAATATGGCTAATTATTGTCCTAAAGCTATATCTTTTTTTAGAGTGCTACAACGTATATATATCATATTTTCTTTATCTACTAAAAGATGAAAATTTTACAAGATCATACCCCTAGTCTTACTCTTAAGTTATTGTCACAAACACGTTGGGAAAGTCATATTGAAAGTGTAAAAGTTTTAAGATTTTAAACTTCACAAATAAGAGATGCTTTATTGAAATTAGGTGAAGTTAATGATGAACCTAAAATAAAAAGTGAATGTCACAGCCCCAAATGATGGAACACATGATCGGCACGGTATAAGGGTTTCCCCCTAGCCGTAAGCCTAACACATAGTATGCACAAACATTCAGCACACAATCCAGAGTACATAATAAATATAACTGGCCACATATGCCACATCCAATATAAGGAAATACTGTATATATATATATATATATATATATATATATATATATATATATCTCATGAATCCAACATTTGTGATTCAACTTGGCCCATGGCCTCATAATACAACATCGTTGTAAAACATAAAACTATTTTCCAAACAACACATCAAAATATGCAAGAAGCGAGGATCCTGCCTGTAAGTTCATGGAGATACTCTAGACATAAACTAAACTAGACAATCATTACAAAAGATCCTTGCCCAAACTGGGGCTTACCAACACTATATTCAGCCTTCTATGAAGCTGTAGCTGGATCAAAGTCTCTTTGACTATCTGTGGGGAGGAAACAGAAGAGGGGTGAGACCACATTTCAGTGAATGGGTAAATCATACTATAACTGAAACAGGGCAAACCAAGCACGAGTGTTTCGCAATGAGTTTAATAATTGAAATCAAAGTGTAAAGATAATAATAGAAACATTAAGCATTTAATCATAATTTATTGAAAGAAAAACTAAACAGTTCAAATGTATGTTCAGAAAATAAAACAGGATTTAAATCAATAATCGCAAAGCAAATTAATTATGCATGGTAAGTAATAAATGAAGTTATTTATGCATTAATAATGATGAATGAGATTGTTTAGAAATATTTAATCTTTAAGAAAAATGCACTAGTTTATTGGAGTTCTTTCCTGACAGATCTATCATCTTCCCCAAGCACATAGCAAGGTAAGGGTAATCACTGTAGGTGTAGACATAAGTCCACCCTAAATCTATGTGTCTTAGGCAGTCATATGCCCATCACAGTATCCTAGGCCGAAACCTTCGCATGACCATGGTGCACCAGGGCTAGCACTCCCTGCGGTTAGCTAACTGTGATCTAAAAGGGTTCCTCCAATAGAAAACATTTGAAATATGCTATTCAAAAAGTTTAAAGTAAAAAATTTCAATAACATTATAATAAAGCGATAATTTTCCATCTAACTCTTTTCATGCATAAAATTTCGTTCTAAAATATGTTTCATCCATGTATTCCCATGGAGACCTTTATCATCATAAACCTTCCCTTTAAACATATCGTCCGTAGACGTCGCATAGATGTTCGCATGCATCAAATCATTTCATGGCGAACTTAGTTCATTTCTATAAATTTAGCTCAAATGGAGAATTATCAATCTAGATGCTTGCCCTGCATACCTAGGGTTCAACTAGGATTGAAATTTATAATTTCTAACATGGTTGGAACATATTGGTTTTCAAAGCGGTAAAACAATTTAGCATACATTCCAACTAGTTAAAATCATACGAGAAAGTTATAAACCGAATTCGTAAACCATGCGCTATAGTATGAAAAACCCACTCACCGTACTAGGAGTCCAACAACGAGAATTTCACCTCGTGGTGGCTCAACAACCTAGAAAACATAGACATAACATGAAAATTAGATAAATCATAAATGTCACTATTCATGCCGAAAAATACTATTCACTCACCGGAAACACTATTCAGGCCGAAACCTAAAAACCCTATATTCTAGCATAGAAACTAATTCTAAGACTATCTATGGAAAGAATTTCGGTAAAAACGAAGCCTAAAACGCGATTGGACGGAATTTACCTTGGATGTTACTATTCATGCGATTTTTCGGCGACAATCCGGCGGTTTTCCGGCGAAACTGATTAGTGGGGTTGGTAGCTCTCCTTCCCACAAGTCCAACGGTACCTTGCTTGCTCAAATCGGACTTCTGGATGATAAGATATCTTAGAGAGAAGGTAGAGAAAATTTTTTTTAGAGAGAGAGAGGGAGAGGGTGTCAGAATGAGGGAGAAGGGAGGGGGAAGTTGCAGAAAAACGAAAAAAAAAACAGCCAGAAGCACGGCCTGGCCGTGTCCTGGAGCACGGTCATGCTTCGTGGCTATAGTGCACCAAGGATTTGGCCGAATTTGACAAAACGTCCAACATGAAAGTTGTAGCCCTTTCTCTTAACTTTCATTAGCCACTTGAATCACCTAATTAGGGGTTCATATGAGAGAGTTATGCATAAAATAGTGAGAAAAGGTCTAGACTACACTGCGCTTCAGTTTTTGCCTTTTATCACTATAAGATTCACGGAATTAGGAAAAGTGCCCAACATCAAAGTTGTAGATATATGTCTTATCTTTCAAAAGAAATTGGAATCACTTAATTTGAATTTCATATAAGAGATTTAATCCTATATGAGTGAAGATAGGTCAGAAGAAAGGTCAGAAACACTCTAAAATTTTACATTGTTCTCAACTTCCTTGTTTCAAATGATTTGTATTTAATTTTCAAAGGTTTGGGTTATTACATTCTCCTCTCCTTATAAAAATTCGGTCCCTGAATTTCACAAAAACCAACAACATGAAAAACTTTCCACGTAGCTTCCTCTTTGGAATGATTCTGCCAGATCACCTTCACTGTAGGGATATCCTTAGACCTCAACTTTTTCACTTGTCTATCAACAATGGCCACGGGTTTCTCTTCGTAGGCCAACTTGTCATCCAAAAGGATTTCTTGCGGTTGAATCACATGAGATGGGTCGGGTAGATACTTCCTCAACATCGAGACATGGAAGACTGGATGCACTTCACACAAGCCAGGTGGTAGGGCTAGGCGGTATGCCACTGTTCCTACCCTATCCAGAACTTCAAAGGGTCCAATATACCTCGGGCTTAACTTCCCTTTCTTACCAAACCGCATGATTCCCTTCATGGGTGAAACTCTAAGGAACACGTGATCGCCTAGAGAAAACTCCAACTCCCGACGCCTATGGTCCACATAAACCTTCTGACGATTTTGTGCAGTTAAAAGCCATTCCCTTATCAGCTTGACCTTCTCTATGGCATCTTGCACCAAGTCTGGCCCTAGCAGCTTGGCTTCTCCAACTTCAAACCATCCAACGGGAGATCGACATCTTCTCCCATAAAGAGCTTCAAAAGGTGCCATCTGAATACTGGTTTGATAACTGTTGTTGTATGCAAACTCAGCTAATGACAAGTATCCTTCCCAACTGCCAACAAAGTCCAAAATACATGCTCTAAGCATATCCTTCAGAATTTGAATCGTGCGTTCTGACTGGCCATCTGTTTGGGGGATAAAAAGCAGTGCTTAGATCCAACCTCGTCCCCAAAGCTTCTTGAAAAGCTTTCCAAAACCTTGCCGTAAACTGTGGACCTCGGTCAGATATGATGGATACAGGGACTCCATGCAATCTAACGATCTCATGCAGAGACAGGCTTGCATACTTAGCCGCACTAAAGGTAGTCTTCACTGGTAAGAAGTGGGATGACTTGGTCATTCGATCCACTATTACCCATACTGAGTCATAACCCTTAGGGGTCCTTGGTAACCCTATAACGAAGTCCATAGTGATCCTTTCCCACTTCCACTCCGGTATCTCAATCTGTTGGTGCAAACCGGCAGGCTTCTGGTGTTCAGCTTTCACTTGCTGACAAACCAAGTACTGAGCCACAAAATCTGCTACATCCTTCTTCATCTCACTCCACCAATACAAGTCCTTGAGGTCACTGTACATCTTATTTGTTCCTGGGTGGATAGTATAGGCTGATTGATGTGCCTCCTCCAAAATCTACTTCTTCAAAAGAGTGATTTTTCCATATCACCTTTACTGTAAATATTTCTTTTGACCGTAACTTCTTTACTTGTCTGTTTATACTAGTTGTTCCTCTTAGGTTAAATCTTTCTGTAACTGAATCTATGGACACTGTATAACATGTGTAGAATCCAGTAAATATTTCCGTAGTATAGACACATGAAAAACTGGATAAACATTATCCAATGCAGGTGGTAAAACCAAATAATAAGCCACTGAACCGATCCTATCAAGAATTCAAATAATTCTATATACCGAGAGGGTAACTTCCCTTTCTTTCAAAACCTCATTACCTCTTCTATGGGTGAGTCCTTCAAGAATATATATATAGTCACCAACTAATACTTTCTTGTGCTCAACATTCATAGTCCTTATAAACTTTTGACTTGTATTGAGTTTCCAGTATTTTTTTTAATCAAATTCACTTAATCAATAACATCTTATAATAAATCTAACTCCACTGAGTCATTTAACAAAACATTTTTAACACCTCTTACATAAGGCTTACATCTTCTAATATCATTTTATTATAGATAAATTCTGTTAAGAAATCTCCTACCTATCTCAAAAACATATGCTTGAAGCATGCTCTCCAAACTAGCATCATCAATTTAGATAATTCATATGCTATCTATTACATGTTATTCCAAATTAGATTTCCAAAGTTTAACTTTTCTCAATTCACTCACATATTAAGAAATCTATGATGTTCATGTAAAACTTCAAATGATGCCATTATGAGCAAGTTCAACTAAGGACAATTAATTTCTCCAACTTTCACCACAATAATATAAAGATACTTAAAGCATAACTTCTAATGTATAAACACATTATTTAAATTTAGTATCAGTCATACTATTATCTAATAAAGATCTTTAGACTTCCTGAATAACTCTCTTGAGATAATATATTCAATTCGTACTTACCAACATACCCGCTAATGAAAAATTTCACTTGTATCTTCTTTTTACCATTATACTAGTACAACAATTTTTTTTTCTCAGTATATCCTTATTATTTCGGGTAATTCATATTCACAATCTATGGCTTCTTCTGAAATCTCTTTTCTCAACAATTATTCATATGTGAATTTCCAATCTCAACATAATTCACATCTTAAATACTAAATTCGATTTAGCATAGTATAAACCTTTAACACAAATATCTTGATTACTTACATTATTTTCGGACATGATTCTCAGAATATTCTCCATATTTCCAAATTAATAATTCAAAGATCAATTTAAATCCTACTTTCTATATTTTATCCCTCAAGAACTTCAGTACCACTAATTCACTTTATTACATTCCTCAAAGCACCATAAGGCCATCATTTTTTTTATTCCTTTAATTTAAAAATCGTTATATAGTTCGGTGTCCAAACTCACTATTTTAAGTTATATTTTTTCAAGATTTCATTCATTAGTCACTTCTAACCAATTGAAATCACAAATTTCCTACTTTTGTCTTATCTATCTTCCAGTAAACCCAATATGTTCACATCCTCCTCTTATAACATTTTTCCACCACTATCCAATCCTTAAGCAATCCTAACATATATTACTTTCACTATTCATATCATGTTTGCCACTTATCCATTTCAATCACTTTTCACACATTCATATATTTTCATGACATACTATCCAAATATCAAACATCACCCAAGTCACAATCTTGACAAACGAAATAGTCATTTATTCACTCACCTATTAGAAAGCTTACGGTATTTTATGTAAAACTTCTGCCCAAAACTTCTTAAAATACTCTCTAAAAACAATCTGTGAACAATAGTTCTCGATCAGATATAATCGATATCAATACCTTATGAAGTCTTACTATCTTATTCAAAGACAAATTTGAACCTATCAATAATCACCCATTTTTATTCAGGTATCTCTATCTGATATTGTAATCTTGCAAGTCTTTGATGTTCTACTTTTACCTGTTGATAAGTTAATCATCGAGATACAAAATCAACTATATCTTTCTTCATACTGTCCCACCAATGAATTTCTTTTAGATCTTTATACATTTTAGTTACCTCAGGATGAATTGTATATATGGATCTATGGGCTTCCTCTAAAATTTCTTCCTTAAGTTCTTATTTATTAAATACACACAATCACTTGCCCAATCTCAGAATTCCTTCAGAGTCTATATTAAATTCAATATCACTGCCATTCTTGACCTCTTAAATTTTCTTACATAAATAGGCATCATCGTCCTGTGCCTTTTTCACCTACTCAACTAAAGATGATTGAAACTATATGAATTTTACATGTATCACCATACAGATAATGCCTCCAAGCTTTGAGAGTAAAACTATTGCTGTTATTTCCAAATCATAAGTCTGACAATTTTTGCTCATGTGGCTTAAGCTGTCTAGATACATATTCAATGACTCGACCATATTGCATCAACATATACCTTAATCACATTCTTTATGTATCACAACATACCGTATATCCTTCAGTGCCTAAAGAAGTAGACAGTACTAGCGCTGTAATCTAACATTTCTTAGTTTCTAGCAATTTCTTTCATATTCATCTTACTAGTCAAATTTTATTGCTTCCTTTGTCAACCTCGTCAAAGGAGAAACAATTTTTTTTTAAATGTTGAGCACCTTGTAGCTAGTCAAACATATCATCTATATGAGGTAATGAGTATTTATTCCACATTGTCACTTTATTCAATTGTCTATAATCTATGTATAGTCATAGTGATCCATCTTTCTTTTTCACAAATAGAACTAGAGCACTTCAAGTAAAAGTTCTAGGGCTTTTAAATCCCTTGTCTAACATGTCTTGTAACTACTTCTTTTTCAGTTCTTTAAGTTCAGTGGGTGCCATTCTATATGGAAATATAGATGCTGGCTAGGAAATAAATCAATACTAAATTCTATTTATTATTTCGGGGTAATCCTGGCAATTCCTCAGGAATTATATCAGAAAATTCTCTAATTACTGGAATTTGATTTACAGTGGTATACTTTATATCAGCATCTCTCACCACTGCCAACTATCCTTGGCATCTTTTTGTAATCACTTATGGACTGCTAAAGCAGAGACTAGGTTACTGGGTATCTCACTAAGATTTCTTTGTATCAAGAGAGAAAATTCTCCGAGAATATTGAATTTAATCACCTTCTAGTGACATTTCAAAATGACATGACATAATGCCAACAAATTCATTCTCAATATCACATCACAATCTACCATATCTAGACAACTGGGTACAACGGATGTCACATTCAGAAACTATCATGTTGTCTCATTCAGAAACCATCATATTTGGTATCTGTCTCAATTTCTTAAATTCTTTAAGACGCATCTCGCTATAAAACAGAGCTAGCTCAACCGTCACTTAACCATGCCAACATATAAATTGACTTACTTGAACAAAAAGACAACATCCTATCGAACCCCTTTAGCAGCACCGTGAGTATAAGCATGTCCGGATTCATACCCATACTCAAAGTCCTACCTAAAGGTCCGTTACTCCATGAACACAGGAAAAACCTAAAGCTCTGATACCACTCTGTCACTTTCTTCTGGTGGCAACAGGGGAACCTATCAAAGCACTGCAGCCCATACTGCAGCTCCTGGGCGAAGAGCCACGCTTCGCCACATCGTTCATGCGTGAGAGTTCCTAGGACTTGGCTTTTCAACCTCGGCTCTGATACCACTCTGTCACGGCCCCAAATGATAGAACACATGATCGGCACGGCATAAGGGTTTCCCACTAGCCGTAAGCCTAACACATAGCATGCACAAACATTCAGCACACAATCCAGAGTACATAATAAATATAACTGGCTACATATGCCACATCCAATATAAGGAAATACTGTATATATATCTCATGAATCCAACATTTGTGATTCAACTTGACCCATGGCCT
Organism: Gleditsia sinensis; assembly: GCA_037074535.1. Taxonomy (NCBI): domain Eukaryota; kingdom Viridiplantae; phylum Streptophyta; class Magnoliopsida; order Fabales; family Fabaceae; genus Gleditsia; species Gleditsia sinensis. The sequence goes on from CM073463.1 coordinate 5,199,433, forward strand.
CATAATACAACATCGTTGTAAAACATAAAACCATTTTCCAAACAACACATCAAAATATGCAAGAAGCGAGGATCCTGCCTGTAAGTTCATGGAGATACTCTAGACATAAACTAAACTAGACAATCATTACAAAAGATCCTTGGCCAAATTGGGGCTTACCAACGCTATATTCAGCCTTCTACGAAGCTGTAGCTGGATCAAAGTCTCTTTGACTATCTGTGGGGAGGAAACAGAAGAGGGGTGAGACCACATCTCAGTGAATGGGTAAATCATACTATAACTGAAACAAGGCAAACCAAGCACGAGTGTTTCGCAATGAGTTTAATAATTGAAATCAAAGTGTAAAGATAATAATAGAAACATTAAGCATTTAATCATAATTTATTGAAAGAAAAACTAAACAGTTCAAATGTATGTTCAGAAAATAAAACAGGATTTAAATCAATAATCGCAAAGCAAATTAATTATGCATGGTAAGTAATAAATGAAGTTATTTATGCATTAATAATGATGAATGAGATTGTTTAGAAATATTTAATCTTTAAGAAAAATGCACTAGTTTATTGGAGTTCTTTCCTGACAGATCTATCATCTTCCCCAAGCACATAGCAAGGTAAGGGTAATCACTGTAGGCGTAGACATAAGTCCACCCTAAATTCCCTCAAGCACATAGCAAGGATATGGTAATCACTGTAGGCGTCGACATAAGTCCACCCTAAATTTCCCTAAGCACATAGCAAGGGTATGGCAATCACTGTAGGCGTAGACATAAGTCCACCCTAAATCCATGTGTCTTAGACAGTCATATGCCCGTCACATTATCCTAGGCCGAAGCCTTCGCATGACCATGGTGCACCAGGGCTAGCACTCCCTGTGGCTAGCTAACAGTGATCTAAAAGGGTCCATCCAATAGAAAACATTTGAAATATGCTATTCAAAAAGTTTAAAGTAAAACATTTCAATAACATTATAATAAAGCGATAATTCTCCATCTAACTCTTTTCATGCATAAAATTTCGTTCTAAAATATGTTTCATCCATGTATTCCCATGGAGACCTTTATCATCATAAACCTTCCCTTTAAACATATCGTCCGTAGACGTTGCATAGATGTTCGCATGCATCAAATCATTTCATGGCTAACTTAGTTCATTTCTATGACTAAGTTCACATTTCTATAAATCTAGCTCAAATGGAGAATTATCAATCTAGATGCTTGCCCTGCATACCTAGGGTTCAACTAGGATTGAAATTTATAATTTCTAACATGGTTGGAACATATTGGTTTTCAAAGCGGTAAAACAATTTAGCATACATTCCAACTAGTTAAAATCATATGAGAAAGTTATAAACCGAATTCGTAAAACATGCGCTATAGTATGAAAAACCCACTCACCGTACTAGGAGTCCAACAACGAGAATTTCATCTCGTGGTGGCTCAACAACCTAGAAAACATAGACATAACATGAAAATTAGATAAATCATAAATGTCACTATTCATGCCGAAAAATACTATTCACTCACCGGAAACACTATTCAGGCCGAAACCTAAAACCCTATATTCTAGCATAGAAACTAATTCTAAGACTATCTATGGAAAGAATTTTGGTAAAAACGAAGCCTAAAACGCGATTGGACGAAATTTACCTTGGATGTTACTATTCATGCGATTTTCCGACGAAACTGATCGGTGGGGTTGGTAGCTCTCCTTCCCACGAGTCCAACGGTACCTTGCTTGCTCAAATCGGACTTCTGGATGATGAGATATCTTAGAGAGAAGGTAGAGAAAATTTTTTTTAGAGAGAGAGAGGGAGAGGGTGTCAGAATGAGGGAGAAGGGAGGGGGAAGTTGCAGGAAAACGAAAAAAAATAGCCAGAAGCACAGCCTGGCCGTGTTCTGGAGCACGACCGTGTTTCGTGGCTCAGTACACCAAGTGTTTTGCCGAAGTTGACAAAACGTCCAACATGAAAGTTGTAGCCCTGTCTTTTATCTTTCATTAGCCACTTGAATCACCTAATTTGGAGTTCATATGAAGGAGTTATGCATAAAATAGTGAGCAAAGGTCCAGACCACACTATGCTTCGGTTTTTGCCTCTTATCACTATAATATTCAGGGAATTAGCAAAAGTTTCCAACATCAAAGTTGTAGATATATGTCTTATCTTTCAACAAAAATTGGAATCACTTAATTTGGATTTCATATAAGAGATTTAAGCTTATATGAGTGAAGACAGGTCAGAAGAAATATCAGAAACGCTCTAAAATTTTACATTGTTCTCAACTTCCTTGTTTCAAATGATTTGTATTTAACTTTCAAAGGTTTGGGTTATTACATTGAAGCTGATTGTTTAACAATTTATGAGTTAGAAAATTTTGAGTTTTTATTAGGCATAATTATTTGGTATGAGATATTGTTTGTGGTAAATTCAGTTAGTTAAAATATGCAATCAAAGGATAGGTGTATCGATATTGCTATATAACAATTGAAATGTCTTATTTCATTTTTTGAAAAATATAGGGAAGACGGATTTGAAAATGCTATAATTTTTGTCAAAGAAATTGCTATAAAAATAAATATAGAATCTAAATTATGTGAAAAACGTACTATTCGTAAAAAGAAACAATTTGATGAAATTATTGACAATGAAGTTGTAAAATCTTTTGAATAATCATTTAAAGTTGATTACTTTTTGTACATAATAGATAAAACAATTATTTTATTTCAAAGTAGATTTGAACAATTTAAAATATATCAATATATTTTTGATTTTCTATTTAGCATTGAGAAATTAAGGTCATTAGATAATGAAAATTTAAAAGAAAATTTTCTTAACCTTGAAAATTCATTAAAACATAATGACAACTCTGATATTAATGGATAAGATTTATTTACAGAATTAAAAATTTTAAGAGAAATTATACAAGTGAAAAATGATACACCAATTGACATACTTAATTATATAATAAGGTGTCGTTTGGTTGGTGGCAAAAAAAAAAAAAGAATGGAAAGGAATAGAAAGGAAAATTGGGAATAGAATAGAATATTGTAAAAAAAATTACGTTTGGTATGCAATGGAATGGAATGGAATGGAAAGCTGACAAAAAAACAGAAATATCCTTAAAATATAAAAATAGTAAAATATTATTATTTAAATTTAAAATTTTATTTAAAAATGAGATAAATAAAAAAATAATTAGTAATATATAATTTTTATAAATATTATTGTTACTTAAAAATTTATTTAAAAATAATATAAATAAAAAAATTAAATAGTAATATAAAAAATTTATTAAAAATATTAATGATTTTAAAAAATAATTTAAATATTATTTATGTTATATTATTTATCAATAATAAATAAATTTTTTTAATTTATTTATTTTTTTTTTAAAATATTTATTTATTTTAAAAAATATTTATTTATTATTTTGCATATAACAAGCCACTTCAACAAGTAATTTTTGTAAATTTTTTTAATTAATTTATTTTTAAAAAATATTTTTATTGTTTACTTAAAAAAAACGTCATTTCCTACCTTTTTCTATTGATTCCATCCAAGCTGCGTGGGAATGCATTCTCCCTCCCAATAAAGCAATCTCCATTCCATTCTATCACTGATTTTTGCAACCAAACGCTTTTTTGGATAGAATGGGAATGCTGATTCCCATTCCATCACTTTAAATCCAGCAACCAAACGGGCTCTAAGGCTTAATTCTTTTCCAAATGTATATATCGCTTATAAAATAATGTTAACGATTCCCATAACTATTGTTTCGGCAGAAAGAACTTTTTCAAAACTAAAATTAATAAAATCTTATTTAAGATCGGCAATGTCTCAACAAAGATTAAGTAGACTAACTTTATTATCGATTGAGAAAGAATTGTTAAATGAAATTGATTACAATAATTTAATAAATGATTTTGCATCCCAAAAAGAGCAAAAGATAAACTTTAAATCAAAATATAATAATTTTAATAAAATTTTATTATTTGCTTTAAAAATGCCTCACTTTAAAATTTGCTTTAGGCCTTTATAAATGTTGAGCTGGCCCTGGTCCTCTGCCACTATGCTTGCTTGTTTAATAAGTCGATTTTCAATTTATGTCTTAATTTATGTTATTTTAATTTATTTTGAACCAAAATCCATTAAATTTGTTTTTAAAGTATTGTTTTCTAATTGTACATATTTGGTTGTGGGTTTATTAGACATTATTAAATTTAAACACTTAATTTTAAAATAGATAAAAGATTATTTATGGAAGTTCTAATAAGAAATTAAACTATAGTTGATTGATTGTTTAGTTGATTATATTGGTGCCATTAAAAAAAATCTTGTACAAGATTAAAGTTGTAGTAAAATAAATTATATTTTATAATTTACAAGTTATTAGATACATGAAATAGTCATATACTAATTATTGAAAGACACTAGTTAATCCTAAAATATATTGAAAGAAATATGAATCAAGGATTGTAATTTTTTCATAAAGTATTGGAATGATAAAAGTTATGTTAGTTGAATAATTAGTGAAAACAAAGTAACTCATTCTATTATGAAATATGAGTTAGATTATTGTTAAATAGCGAAGAAAGAGCAAAAATGATCGAAGAATTCATAAGGCGAAGTGTTGTGGTCAAAACCAATAATGCCAATCGTTTCTTTACACTATGATTATAAAGCCATATATGTTTAGCATATTGTGGATCATAAACAAATGCCTAGTCATATTAAGTTTGAAAAATAATAACTGGTATGTAATTTTATAATCATAATTATTTAGAATATAAAATCAAGTAAATAGCTTAGTAGATTTACTTATAAAAGGGCTCTCAAAGAAATTTGTGAGGGTAAGAGGATTCACAAATGAAATTGTGAGGGATATCACAAAGAGAATTGTGAAAAAGTTATAGCAAATTGTGAAATGTACAACAAATGTCTAAACATATTAATTTAGCATATAAGTCATTGATAATTCTTAGTAAAATACTAAGAAGAACTCATTAAAGATATAGTAAATGGATTTAAATGGAATGTGATTAAAATCCCTTAAATAGAGTTACTAGTAATGGAAACCCAATATTTAACTAGATTAAATCTAATTTAAAGGTTTAATGGGTAAAAACAAGTTGCTGATAAGTAGTTATGGGTATTAGAGAATATTTAACCACTCTAGATCTAGTGTTTATATATTAAGAATTTTAGGATGAGTAAAACTCTTAATAGATTTAGAAAAGTCTAATGATATCAAGGCTTAAGAAAAATTTACCTATGTGAACATAAGGAGTGGTGTCACTCCTAGCAAGAATTTAGAGTTGATTTTTGAACATGTTTATGAAAAACCTAGGGTAAAGCACATGGCGATATAAGTGCTTAAAAGATATTTTGTGTGAACTTCTTTGAAGTTATGTAAAGCTATGTGTATGATATTCCTGGTATTAATATAAGAATTGTAGTTCAATGCTTCATACAACCAACAATTTATTAATACTTTGAGGCATTTACACTAAGGGTAGGTTCAAGTTGAAAGACACTTATCTTTATACATAATTTTATGAATTAGAGAAGATGCTCAATTTTCAAACTAAGTGGGGGATTGTTAGAGAAAAGTAGTTTAAAAATTAAATTCTAAAATATATAACTTTCCAAAAAAAGTTACAACTCTTCAAGAAAAGATATAACATTTTAAGAAAAGTTACAACTTTTTAAAAAAGTCACAATTTTTCAGAAGAGTTATAATTCTATTGAAGAGTTATGTCCCATAAGATTTTTATTATAAATAAGAAGTTTAACATATTGAAAAAATTATCATGAAAACATATCAATCTTACTCTCACATTATCTTCTCTAAAATTTCAAGTAATTCTATAAGAAAGATTCCATAAGTTAACATCTGTCAACCTCTAGGTACTTGGAGTGACTCCTAAGGGTATTTTGTCTTATACCTTACAGCAAATATAGTAGAACAGAATATCACTTTAAGGATAGTATGATTACACATGTTTCTAAATACAACTTCATCTTCAACTTTTCATTGTTTCTAACACATTATTAGCCAATTAGTATTGTTTACTTTTGTACTTTGTTTTTTTTTTCCTTAAGCTAGTTTTGCTCTTTGGTTAATATTAGTTAAAATGGGTCAGACATTAAGAGCTTATTCATTGAACTTTAATAACAATATAAAATTAGATTTATGAAATAAAATTTTATTTTGAAAGGGGGGATTTTTTGGCTTGACTTTATTTAATTCTAGAGTTAATTTGGAATAACAAGCATTACAAGAAAAAAGGTTTTAGTAACGGTTTTTAAGTTATTTTAGTCATGGTTTTAACCATTGCTAAACTTCTTAATAATGGTTATACAAACTGTCGCAAAAGTATCGTCTTATGACAGTTTTAGAACCGTCGCTAAAACATGGTTTAATGACAGTTGTCAAAAAATAATAACTAAATCGAGATTTAGCGATGATTTTAGAATCGTCGCTAAACCATTTTTTATTTATTTTTATATTTTTTTAAAAAATATTTCAAAATAGCATACATCAAATCGGAAGTTTTAGAATGAAGATTTTTTAAGTATAATTAAATATAATTTATTCAGTATAAGCCAATATTTACAAAATCACAAATAGCTAGTATTACAAAATAAAAATTGAAATATTTTACTCTTCAATCACTATAACAAATCTCTTTTCTTTTCATATCCAAAATCTTCTTACTATAAAATTTCATTTTTTAAAGTTTCAAGTCCATCAAATGCAAAAATCTGAAGTTCTATTACTACATGTAAACATAGGAAGAACTTGGATATGAACAAAAATCACAAGAAAAAATGAATAAAAATGAAATGCAAAAATACACTAAAATGTAAAAAAGAAATTTACTATTTTACAAGAAAAGGATGAGTAGAAGTGAAACACTTTGACAGAGAACAAACATCGATGGAAGAAGCAGCTTGATCGATGGGAAACTAAAACGCTGAGGGAAAAAGAAAATGAAGAGAGAAGGTGGAGAAAAATGAAGTGGGAAAGAAATAAGAAAGGAAGAGAGAAGAAAAATTACTGAGGAAAGAAAAAGAAAGAAGTGAAATCGCATGCGTGGGAAATAATGAGATTTATGCTTTTCACTGTGCTTTATTTAAAGCAATTGCGGTTTCACTTCAGCAAGCTTATACAAGAGTTTCGAGACCTAAAGTTCCTTTACCCTTTCAACTCTCTTACGAGATCTGGTTGCCCCAAAATTATAGCCTCATTTGATCGTAAGACGATAAGGAAAAAGGATGAGAAGTCTGATCAATTGGTAAAGATTTATCTCTCATACTTTTTAGTATGTAGAGCTGTTAAGTTAACCAAAAGGCTTAACGTTAAATCCTGAGTAGTGGATTATGATATGATATTTCTAGTTACTGCTCCATGGGAAGAAACTTTGATATTCGTAGACGGGATTCTTGGTCTATCGTATATAACATCACTCCTAACATCCCTCTCAAAGCGAGATGCGCCATGTTGATAGAACATCTCATTGTTTTCGTTGAAACAATACTCGATCCTCAGATACCACATAATCCTAAACAAGGATCCAACAGACTTCTTGGCGTCTTCCTGAAATTTACAGAACCAAGAATTAACCTCGAAAGGGAACGCCCGAATGAAAGATTTATATTGTTTCCTCTAGTTATCCTTTAACCGAGCACAGCTTCCAAGGTCCGAGTACTTAGGTCAAACTAAGGCATCCTGCATGAGCGTAGGTGAGTGGTAAGCGTAGGAGGTGTGCCCAAAGGGCAGTGGTAGCAGTGTGTGATTCTTTAGATTCTTTAACTGAGAAGGGCTTTAAGTCACCAATGACTTTCTTTTGATCACCATCTGCTATTTGAAGCACTGATGAAGAGTGAAGGGGACTTTGACTGCCTTCTTGTATCGGGTGAAGAGAAGGGGGTAGTAGGCTTAGTAGGGCTCGAACCTACAATATTACTGTTATGAGTGGAACATTTCAACCAATTAAACTATAAGCCCCTACAGATCTCTACATGCAATTCGCTCACTTCGGGACCAATTGATGTATTGAGCGTATGGTTTAGTAGGTTTATAATTTGGCAGGAAAACGCCCTCTTTTTGTCATCCCTATAGCTTTCCAAATTTTGTATTGAACGTATGGCGTAGTTAGGATCTTCAAATCATGTTTGAGCCTATCCTATGTTCAAACCAACCAAACACACCCCTTATTTGAATAGGGCTGGAAAGAATGCCTGCCAAGGTCGGATAAGGAAATGCTTCCCGACAGTTTTTAAAAAATTGTCGTTAAAAATTAATAATAGTATAAAATATGTAAAAAATAATAAAATTTAGCGACAATTTTTTTAAAACTGATGGTAGTACAAAATGTATGAAAAATAATGATATTTAACGATAATTTTTTAAAAATCATGACTAAATGACAATGGTTTAGAAAAAATTGTCATTAAATATTATTTAGTGACAGTTTTTTTTTTAAACTATTGCTAAGTAACCAAAGTTAAAAAAACTGTCATTATTTTGTGTTTTAAGAAAAAAATTTATGACTGTCAGCTAAAATTCTAGAGTTAAACCACTATTTTGTTGTAGGAAAGGTTAAACACCCTGCCAAAATTTTTTTTTTGTAAAAATTTAAATAAAATAAATAATAAAATTGAAAAACTAATGAACAATTTTATTATAAAAATGTAATATGTTTTTCCCATTTCTTATATCGACTTCTTGCTTATAAAAATGTTATCTATATTATTTTACTATAAGAAACTAAAAAATTCTACGAGTTATTAAAATAATGGTAGGATCAATCTCTAGGACTAGAGCTAGAGTGGGTGAAGCTCTTAAAGTTAACTTATAAGTCAGTCTACAACCTCAAAAGATCAGCTTGAACCCACAAAATTATTGACATCCTATTTTATATATTAAAAAAAACATTTTGTCTTACACTAAGGGGGCATTTGGATATAGGATGTGTTACAAAATTAGTGTTGGTTATTAAATCTATTATTAATATATTTTTTGACTAATTAAATATAACACATGTTATTTAGTGTTACACACTGACATTATGGATTAATAAAAAAATAAAAAATAAATTTTAAAAAAATAATTATTTTAACTTATTTATTAAAATTAGAAGCACAAAAAATACAATTAAAGAATATTGCATTTCTTCACATTAACACTCATCAGAATTAATAATAATATAAAGCGCTTCTGCAAGAAAATTATTACTTTAAGAATGTAGATATATATCTTTGTCAATACCTAAAAAACTGAGTGATATTTAAAGCCAACAAATACTAAAAGAATGTGCTTTTAGACTTAAATGGCACGTAGTTGCATATGTTTTGCAAGTCATTCTCTTTACTACACGCAGGAAAGTTACGCCACATATACATCTTTGCTTATAAAAAATGGTTTGCTTCAAGTTAAGAGATTACTCAACAATTCCTAGTTAGTGTCTTCTTCAAGTTTAATTCATTCTTCGAAACAGCTTAAGAAATCTCTCCTACTATGTTTTTATTGGCTCTTTTTTTTTTTTCTGAATCAGAGTCTTCAGCTGATCATTTGAAACAGTCAGAAGGAAAACAAAATTATGAGTCTCCTTCTTCTGCTGGGTCTCATCCTCTTCCCAGGTTTGTTCATATTTAGCAGATTTGAATGTTCATTGTTATGAAAAGAAACCTTTTTTTCATTTTCAAGTTAATATTGTTAACTGTGTTATTATCTTTTGTTTTCTTTTTATAAGCACAGTATCTTAATCATTTCTTTTGCTCTACTCTTTGGGTACTAATAAAAGAAAATGAGAGTAGAACTTACGGTTCATAATTTGATGCACCCACAGTGTTCGAAGCCAAAGCTTTATCCTATGATTACACGGCCAGCATTGAAGTAAGCTCTCCCTGCCACATTATTTCTATTTTCAACGCTATTAATAAAATATATATTACGAGTAAATTAACAATTTAGTTGAATTATATTAACTATACAAATTAGTCTCTTAAAATATCAAACTTGTGGTATATTAATCTCTATGAATTAATTTATGTACTTAAAAAAATCAAAGATTAAAATTAAATAAATTTATAAATAAAGAGATTAAATTGTTAATTTACTCTGCATATTAATTACTATAATCTTGGGTCTTCACGTTTTCAACTTCAGTGTCTAGAAAACCCTCACAAGCCTCAATACGGTGGAGGAATCATCAAAAACCCAGAATTAAATGATGGATTGAAAGGGTGGACTGCATTTGGGGGTGCCAGAATAGAGCACAGAGAATCAAAATGCAACAATTATATTGTATCCCATACCAGAAATCAGCCATATGATAGTGTCTCCCAGAAGATTTACCTGCAAAAGAATAAGCTCTATACATTATCTGGTAAGTTTTCTTCACATGACACTGCGCATTATGGATTCTTTATAGTCCATAGTTTTATGGGTCATCATTAATAGAAAAAGGTCGGTTTATGGCTATATTTGGCTCAGTATAGTGTCTCATGTTTAAGCCGGACATTTGAGTTCATCGACTTAAATTCAAGTCCCTCCTTCTGCTTTATCCAGGTCAGCTTAAAATCAAAATACATCAAATTTTCTCACTAATTAAAATTAAAATTGAATTTATTACTTGTTCCTATTCTTTATATTATATTTTGTTTTCTTTATAACGTCTCATTTTTATTTTTTACTTTATAAATTTCTTACTTTTTTAATAACTTAAACAAGATTAAAATATGACTATTTGGACAAACATGATTTTATTTTTAAAAGTGATACTAATTCAATTGTCAAATTCATACTAAACTAAGTTATTTTCTCAAATTTGAATAAACTTCTTTTTATTTACCAGGGTCAAGCTTAAGCCATCACTTAACTTTTAACAATGAGCTTAAATTAAAGTAGGCTCAAGCCTAACATTTAAAAATTTATTGAACTTTAGCCCAAATTCCATTTGACCAACAATAATTTATATTATTACCATATATATATATATCAACTTCTCAACTGCATTCTTCTTCATATTTGGCCACGGGTTGCCTTAATAGAAAGAGTTGGATAGATTTGGATGAAAATGTCAAGGGAAAGGAAAAATTACACGAAATGATAAGTTTAGAAAGTTGATAGTCAATTTTTGAAATATAGGAGGTTAAATTGCATGTGGGTCTAAGTTAGAGGAAGTTAAGTGACATTTTAGCCCTTATATTCTACAACAGTCAACTTTGCTGAATTCTTCTTCATATTTGGCTATGGATTGTTTTATGCAGCATGGATACAAGTAAATAAAGGAAATGCTCCAGTAACAGCTGTTGTCAAAACAATTAAGGGATTCGAACACGCTGGAGCCATTGTTGCTGAGTCCAATTGTTGGTCCATGCTTAAGGGTGGCCTCACAACAGATATATCAGGACCAGCTGAGCTCTATTTTGAGGTACTTCTATGAGGTTCTAAGAGTATATTATATTCACTTTTTTAAAAAATTTGTATAAATTACATTTACACCTCTTCTAATTTCAAATTAAAATAAGAATTTTTTATGAAATTTATAAAACTTACACTTATATCCTCTCAAATTTTAAAAAAACTACATAATTTTATATTAAATTTTTATAAACACTAATTTAACAATTTGATAATTTGTGTTGCATTGAATTAAGCTATTTAGTAGTTTTTAAAAAGAAAAATACATAAAATGTAAGTGTTATTAATAATTTTATAAACAGAAGATAGATTTTCATATAATTTAAAATTAGAGAGTGAGTAAGTGTAATTTTCACACAAATTTTATGAAAAATAAATGTAATTCACTCCAGTTTAAATTCCTTGCTGCTTCGTGAACAAGTGAACAACTAAAGAGAAAAAATGGATGTCGATGCATTAATTACTAAAATTTACAAATTAATGGTACCCTAATTTTTGTCTACTTTACAAATTTAAAACTTTGCAGAGCAATAACACTTCTGTGGAGATATGGGTAGACAACGTTTCCTTACAGCCATTCACACACAAACAATGGAGGTCTCATCAAGATCAAAGCATTGAGAAGGTAACCCTTTTGTTATAATCTCATTTTTAACAGTTATCTATATTATTATTTTCAACCAATTTGTCAAGTTTTCCTATATACATGTATTTACCATTAGACATTTGCCAACTATCTAATAATGGAAAAATAGGGAGGACTTATAAATCCATTCACATTAACATATAAAGCACTAAAACTTCCAAAGATGAGCTATATTTATGGCTGAGTCCAATACATGTTTTACACAGTCAAATCAAACCTGACCTAATACTTTAACACTTCAAATTTTATCAAGATAAAATTATATTTCTTGCAACTTGAATATTTCCCATCAAAATAGATTTTCTCCCATAATTCTATTCATAAGCTTCATTAACACAATAAGTTTTAAAGTGAATTACTGTTTTGATCTCTAAAAGATATCTTATTTCTCAATTTGGCTCTTTAATATCTAATCTTCTCAATTTAATCCTTCAAAAATCATTTCGTTGTCAAAATGATCCATATATTAACCTTGTTAATCGTAGTTGCTAACCTAGCCTAACAAATGGTTGAGGTGGCCGATAAGTGCATGATATAGCCTAAAAACATTGACCTAGCCTTTTTGTTTTTTGTTTTTTTTTTTTGAGAAATAAGACATCTTTCCAAGACCAAAACAGTAATGTTTTTAGAATTTTGAATATTAAATATGCCAAAGTAAAAAATTAAAAAGAATCAAAAGCAAGCTTAATTAATTCTAGTTTGGCAGGCTCGCAAGAGAAGGGTATTAGTCCAAGCAGTTGATGAACAAGGAAATTCCCTACCAAATGCAAGCATATCTATCGAACAGAATAAGGCAAGCTTTCCCTTTGGCAGTGCAATAAACAAGAATATCCTGAACAACAGTTTGTATCAAAACTGGTTCATCTCAAGGTTCACAGTGACCACATTTGAAAACGAAATGAAATGGTACAGCACTGAACGTAACCAAGGCCAAGAGGACTACTCAATAGCTGATGACATGCTTCAGTTTGCCAAGCGACACGACATCGCCGTCCGGGGCCACAATGTTTTCTGGGATGATGCTCATTACCAACCTAGTTGGGTTCCTTCACTCTCACCAGACCAGCTTGAATCAGCAGTTGAAAAGAGGCTGAACTCTGTTGTGTCAAGGTACAAAGGCCAACTTATTGCTTGGGATGTTGTTAATGAAAATATGCACTTCTCATTCTTGGAGAGTAAACTAGGACAAAATGCTTCAGCTAGGATTTACAATGAAGTTCAAAACATTGATGGACAAACTACTTTGTTTTTGAATGAGTTTAATACTATTGAGGATAGTAGAGATGGTTCATCAATTCCAGGAAAGTACATCCAGAAGCTCAGAGAGATTCAAAGCTATTCTGGGAATAATGGATGGAGAATTGGGATTGGGCTTGAGTCCCATTTCTCTACTCCTAATTTGCCTTACATGAGAGCTGCTATTGATACTCTCGCTGCCACTGGAATGCCAATCTGGCTTACAGAATTGGATGTTACAAGCCAACCCAGCCAGGTAAATGCTAATAAACCTAAAGCCTAAATTAATTTCCTAAGTAACTTTTAAATTTTTTTTACCATTAATAGGGGACTGAAAAACTAGTTAGGGAGGTTCAAACCAGTGCCACCTGCTTTTGAGAGATACCAAATTTACCATTTGCCAAACACAGCAAAAGCTAGTTATATAACTCTCTTTTTTTCCTTTATGATATTTGTAGGCAGAGTACTTGGAGCAGATTCTGAGAGAGGCATACTCGCACCCAAATGTTGAGGGCATTGTCCTGTGGACAGCATGGAGACCTGAAGGGTGTTATCGTATGTGCTTAACTGATAACAACTTCAACAACTTGCCTACAGGAGATGTTGTGGATAAGCTTCTTCAAGAGTGGGGGCTCACACAGTTGGCAGGCAAAACTGACCCAGATGGGTTCTTTCAGGCATCCCTTTCTCATGGCCATTACCAAGTGAAACTCAGTCATCCTGTTTCGAACAACTCCACTTTAGCTCAGCACCTGCAAGTGATGCCACCAGACCAACCCATGCAAATAGCAATGTTCAAAGTTTCTGCATAGTTTAGTTTCTTTTTATTTTTTATTTTATAATCTTTTTGAAGTGATTACATAAGATAGAAAGCAATGCTCTCTGTTTCTTATATTCTATGAAGTAGCAAATACAGGGTATATATAGTGATACGTTCCTCTATATCAAGAAACGGAGTGTTTGGCGAAAGCAAGGATCGTCTTAAAAATTCAATAGATGTTTGATCGCCACAAGTTGCCTAGATAAGATCGGATTCAGTTTTTTGCCCAAGAACTAAGGGAAGCTCTCACTTTAGGAGAAAACTCAATCTTTATTAATCATCAAAATTTGTTTTAATACATGAACCTAACGAACTCTTATATAGAAAATCAAACCTAACCCTAGTAAGAAAGCCAGAAGGCCTTAAACTCCTAATTGGACTTCTAGTAGAATTTGGCCTAAATAACACTAGTTATTTGGCCCAATTAAACTAACAAAAAATAAACCCATAATTAAACTACTATTTGGGTTGCATAAAGAATGGGCCCAAATACTAATAATATCCAAAACAAAACATTGAATCTAAAGCCCATAATATATCTTTAGCCTATGCAAATTTGGGCTAGTTGTCTTCAAGATCCAATAAACTTTATTGGACCTCCGAACTGCCCTCTTCAAGGCTGCAAAGTGTGGCCCACTTGATGTCTTGACTTGACCCAATAACTTCCTCTTTAGCCTACATATCCAAGATCAAGCCCAGTAAAGCTTCCTTGGCCCGCTTCGCCCTGCTCCTAATCATTGGACCGCCTATCCCTTGCAAAGGATCTTGGGAACGGTTTATAGTATCTTTGACAGCACCTTGATCTCCATCATTCCCTCCCTCCTCAAAAGGATTCGTCCTCGAATCAAAACCATCACCTACATCAAATAAAGACATGTCAGCAACATTGAATGTAGCACTAATATTGCCATAATCACTAGGTAAATCAATCTTATAGGCATTGTCATTAATTCGCTCCAAGACTTGAAAAGGTCCATCTCCCCTAGGATGTAACTTAGACTTTCTCTGAACCGGGAACCTCTCTTTGCGCATATGTACCCAAACCCAATCACTAGGTTCAAATACAATTTTTGTTCGGCTCTTGTTGGCTTGCGTTGCATATTGCTTATTCTTCCTCTCAATGTTAGCTCGAATTTTAGCATGCAAATTCTTTACATATTCAGCCTTTTACTTACCATCCAAGTTAACAAACTCATTAGTAGACAAAGGTAAAATATCTAAAGGTGTTAGAGGATTAAAGCTATAAACAATTTCAAAAGGACTATAAGCAGTAGTAGAATGCATAGATCTATTGTAAGCAAACTCAACATGTGGTAAAGCTCTTTCCCAATGTTTCAAATTTTTTGACATAATAGCACGTAAAAGTGTAGTAAGTGTCCTATTAACTACCTCAGTTTGTCCATCTGTTTGAGGGTGTGCAACAGTAGAAAATAGAAGTTTAGTTCCTAATCTTCCCCATAAAGTATGCCAAAAATGACTTAAGAACTTAATATCTCTATCACTTACTATTGTTCAAGGCAACCCATGCAAACACACTACTTCTTTAAAGAACAGATTAGCTATGTGTATTGCATCATTGGTTTTAGCACATGCAATGAAATGAGCCATTTTGCTAAACCTATCAACAACCACAAAAACACTATCCTTACCACTTTGAGATCTTGGTAACCCTATCACAAAGTCCATAGAAATATCATGCCAAGGCTGTGTAGGGACAGGTAATGGGGTATAAAGGCCATGTGGCATAACCTTAGACTTAGCTTGTTTACATGCCACGCACTTAGCACAAAACGAAATGACATCATGTTTCATGCGAGGCCAATAAAAATGGTCATGAATTTCTAAAGTTTTAGTGACTTCAAAATGTCTCATTAAACCTCCACTATGACTCTCCTTAATTAACAAGTTACGCATAGAACACTTAGACACACAAAATTTATTCTTTTTAAACAAGTAACCTTTATGTCTATAGAAACCATCAATAACACGCTTATCACACAAATTCCAAGTAGATCCAAAATCAACATCATTAACATACATGTCTCTAATATATTGAAAACCAAGCAACTTAGCATGTAAGTATGTGAATAACGCATATCTTCTAGACAATGCATAAGCAGCCACATTTTTCTTCCCATTTTTACACTTAATCACATAATTTAATGTCTCAATGAATTTTAACCATTTAACATGCCTTTTATGCAACTTACCTTGGGACTTCAAGAATTTCAAACTCTCATGATCTGAATGGTTAATGAATTCTCTTGGCCATAGATAATGCTGCCAAGTTTGCAAAGTCCTCATCAATGCATATAACTCCTTATCATAAGTAGGATATTTCAATGCTATGAATTCCTATATCAAAGACACAACCATACTAGGCAAAGAAAGGTTATGAGTGTTAGTAAAATAAATATCCTTGTACATAAGCACAAGGAGGTTTGGCTTGCATACCAAAGCACTCTTCACCTCACTTTTTAATGCAAAAGTACTCAATCTTTTATTTTTCTCTTTCTCCGGCTCACAATTCTCTTTCTTTTTCTGCTCACATATCTCAATTTTTGGCTTACTCTCTTTCTTCTTTTGCTCATATACCTCAACAGCTCTCTTTTCTCTCACTCTTAATTTTGACTTTACTATCTTTCTTCTCTTTTTCTTGCTTACATCTCTCAGCCTCTCTTTATTTTCTCGCTCTCAATTTTGGCCATACTATCTTTCTTCTCTTTTTCTTGTGTTTCTCTCAACTTACACTCTTTTGTAATTCTCACTTGATCAGCAAAAGCCTCAGTTGGCTTTAGGGGTGTCAGAATAAAGGTTCTCTTATGTATGGTTAATGTATATTGATTCTTGTAACCATCATAATTAACCCTTCTATCAAATTGTCATGGACGTCCCAACAACAAGCGTCCAGCGTGCATTGGTACTACATCACAAAGCACCTCATCTTTGTAGTTACCAATAGAAAAAGATATGCAAACTTGATTGGTCACCCATATATCTCCCCTATCATTCAACCATCTTAGGCTATATGGCTTAGAATGTTTCAATGTGGGTAGACCCAATTTATCAACTATCAAGGTACTAGCTACATTAGTGCAACTCCCACTATCAATAATCAAGCTACATACCTTGTTATTCACGTGGCACCTGGTTTGGAAGATGTGCTCACGTTGTTCATCATCAACATCATCATTAGGTTGCATATTAAGAGCACGTCTAATAACTAATATTTCTCTATTCACTTGTTTACTAATCTCCATATTATTACAATCCTCCATTAGTGGCATATCATCCTCAGTAGAATGCTTACTTTCCATACGTCCCCTTTCTTCCTCACGAAAACCAAACTGTTTGGAAGGCTTAGGTTTGGATAATGACTCAAAATTATCTAACTTCATATGTATCAACTTAAATTGCTCCTGAACCGTCTTCATGTAAAATTTAAGATCAACTTTAGGTTGATTTATTTTAGTGCTCATGTTTGTCTCACAAACCTCACGTGTTTGCACTCAATTTACTCTCTTTCCCTTAAAGCTCTTAAACAAGAACCTGATCAACAAACTTATCTAAGAAAACAAGTGAATTAAGAATGATAAGAATAAATTTTTAGACAATGACAACCCTAGGAATTGAATTTTGAAAAATATGCGGGATACTAATATCAGTATGCTGTTTTTTTTAACGAATTTCTCTTCTTTTTTTCAACTCACCTCTTTTTTTTTGAGCGAATTTCCTTTTTTTTTTTGAAGAATTTTTTTTTCTTTTTTTTTTGCAGAAGAGACCAAATTCAACTAGGACTAGAAATCTGAATTTTTTTTTTTGAATTTTGAATTTTGAATTTTTGAACAAGAAACCAAATTAAAATAGGAATAGGACTCTCTTTTTTTTAAAAATTCAAAATTTTTTTTGGAAGAAAAAAACTAAATTGACTAGGACTAAGAGTTAGAATATAAGTAGGAAAAGAAAATTGACTAGAACTAGAACTCTGTTTTTTTTTCTAAAAGAACTAGAAGAACATTAACTAGAACTAGAACTAGAACTCTAATTTGACCTAAAGAAAGGTAGAAGAAGAAGAAATACTCTAGAAAATAGAAAAGAAAAGATAGGACACCAACCAAATCTCAAGGAGCCAAAGCTCTGATACCAAATGATGCGTTCCTCTATACCAAGAAACAGAGTGTTTGGCGAAAGCAAAGATCGTCTTGAAAATTCAATAGATGTTTGATCGCCACGAGTTGCCTTGATAAGATCGGATTCAGTTCTTTGCCCAAGAACTAAGGGAAGCTCTCACTTTAGGAGAAAACTCAATCTTTATTAATCATCAAAATCTGTTTTAATACATGAACCTAACGAACTCTTATATAGACAATCAAACCTAACCCTAGTAGGAAATCCAAAAGGCCTTAAACTCCTAATTGGACTTCTAGTAGAATTTGGCCCAAATAACACTAGTTATCTGGCCCAACTAAACTAACAAAAAATAAACCCATAATTAAACTACTATTTGGGCTGCATAAAGAATGGGCCCAAATACTAATAATATTCAAAACAAAACATTGAATCTAAAGTCCATAATACATCTTTAGCCTATGCAGATTTGGGCTAGTTGTCTTCAAGATCCAATAAACTTTATTAGGCCTCCGAACTGCCCTCTTCAAGGCTGCAAAGTGTGGCCCACTTGATGTCTTGACTTGGCCCAATAACTTCCTCTTTAGCCTGCACATCCAAGATCAAGCCCAATAAAGCTTCATTGGCCCGCTTCGCCCTGCTCCTAGTCATTGGATCGCCTATCCCTTGCAAAGGATCTTGGGAACGGTTTATAGTAGCTTTGACAGCACATTGATCTCCATCATATAGGAATGAGACTCTGTGTACACAACTCATGGCAACCCATACCTACAGCTAATAGCTTAATAATACACTAGTGTATGATCAAGTATGGTAACCCATACAGCCTATACCTATAGCCCCATATCTCAATAATTCAACACTCCTCCTCAAGTTGGTGCATAGATATCATACATGCCCAACTTGTCTAAAAATTTTGAGAACCCTTGATAATATACTGCTTTGGTGAGGATATCAGTTAGTTGATCTTTCGATTTAATTTTGGGTAACTCTACAATCTTTTCATCTAACTTTTCCTTAATGAAAAATCTATCCACTTCAACATGTTTTGTATGATCATACTGTACTGGATTGTGAGCTATATCACATACTGCTTTATTGTCACAATATAGTTGAATTGGTTGCTTTGAAGAGTATCTCAAGTCTTGCAAGAGCAATCTCAACCACAGTGCTTCACAAATTCCTAATGACATTCCTCTATACTCCGCTTCTGCGCTTGAACGTGCAACAATATTTTGTTTTTTGCTTCTCCATGTAACTAAATTTCTACCTACAAAGGTAAAGTATCTTGAGGTTGAACGCCTATCATCAATTGCTCCAGCCCAATCAGCATCTGTATATACCTCTATATTTTGTTTGTTTGTATTTTTAGAGAATAGAATTTCCTTTCTTAGTGTAGATTTCAAATACCTTAGAATACGCATAACTGCTATCATGTGTTGCTCACCAGGATTATGCATGAACTGACTGATGATACTCAATGCATAGTGTAACGTCTGTTTTTTATTATCATCATTATAGCAAATTTATAAGATCCGATTTATTAATATATATTTTATTCGTTCCTACCTACCACCCCTTAAATTACAATTTTTCCATCCTCCTTTAATTACAAAAACACCATCCTCCATTAATTACAAAAATGTCATCCTCCATAAATTACAAAAATACCATCCTAAAGTATTTACAAAACTGCCATCCTAGAGTATTTACAAAATTGCTATCTCAATGAAATTACACAAATGCCATTTCAATGAAATTACATAAATGTCATTTTAACCATCCTACGATCTTGTTTGACTTGAGTAAAATTGTAAAATAATTTAATCCTCCCTTGAGATCCAATATACTTTCTCCTCTCTGAAAGAAATAAATTCCAATTAGTAACATAAGAAAAAATTGGGGATGTTACACATAGGCAATGTCTGGTCTTCTGTGGGTTAAGTACATCAATCTTCCAACCAGTCTCTGATATCTCTCATTGTCAACAGGCAATTGGTTTGGCTCAATACACAACTTCAAACCTTATTCTATTGGAGTGTTAGCTGGTTGGCAGGCTGTCATGCCAGTTTCATGGAGTAAATTTATGGCATACTTCCTTTGAGATAGAAAGATTCCTTTACCTGATCGAGATACTTCAATTGTCAGAAAGTATTTTAAGGGGCCCAGGTCTTTCATTTCAAATTTTTTGGACAAGTATTCCTGCAAAACTTTCATTTCATCTGGATCATTGCCTGTGACAATCATGTCATCCACATATATAATAAGTGTGGTAATTTTTTCATGCTGCTTCTTCAAAAATAATATGTGATCTGAGTTGTTTTGTTTGTAGCCAAAAGTTGTCATAGATTTTGTAAATCGTCCGAACCAAACTCTAAGAGATTGTTTTAATCCATATCATGATTTCTTCAACCTAAACACCTTTTGTTTTTTCCTTTCTGCTATCATACACCCTAGTGGGAGATCAATGTTCACTTCTTCAGATAGTTCTCCACGTAGAAATGAATTCTTCACATTGAATTGTTGTAATGGCCAATCTAAATTTATAGCTAAAGACAACAGGACTCGAATTGTGTTGATTTTAGCTACAAGTGCAAAAGTTTCTGTGTAGTCAATCCCATATTTCTGAGTATATCCTTTTGCTACAAGTCTTGCTTTAAAGCATTTAATTGATCCATTAGTTTTGTACTTCACAATATAGATCCATCGACATCCTACTGTTTTCTTTCCTATGGAGGATCACCAAGTTCCCAAATTTCATTCTTCTGTAGGAATTTCATTTCATCATTCATAGCTGCTTTCCATCTGGGGTCAACTAAGGCTTCCTGCACACTGTTAGGAATAGATACACAAGATAATTGATTCACAAATGACTTATTTGATTCAGACAAATGATGATTAGACACATAATGATTCATGGGGTATTTAATTTTACTAGAAAGCTCAAGTTCATATGTAGGCTTAGGTATACCTCGAGTATGAGTTGTGGGAGATGCCTTCTATGTGGTTCAAGAACATTTTCAGGAGGTGATTGGTATGGTATGTCGGCCAGAGGTAGCATTTCGTCTTCAGATTGTGGAACATGATGGTCGGATACAGAAGAATTTAGATTTGCTTCTTCATTTATTGGGAACACATCACCACTTTGATCCAATGTTATACTTCTTGAATCTAAAACACCCATTTCTTCATTAACTGGTCTAGCTTGTGAGTCACCACTTATATCAAAGTTGCTCACCTCCTGTTCAATTAATTTAGTAGAAAAATCATAGTCCATGTCTAAAATATTATAGTCTATAGTCTAAATTTCTTTTTGTTTCTCCCCCTGAGATTTAGGCTCAGAAAAATACATGGATTCTTTATGAAAAATAACATCCATTGTGATAAACATTCTTTTTGTTGGAGGGTGATAGTATTGATACCCTTTTTGATTAGCAGAATACCCAACAAAAACACACTGCAATACTCGCGGAGTCAACTTGTTGCGTTGATGCTTATGAAGGTGTACAAAGACTACACAACCAAATATATGTGAAGGTAGACTAGGCATATCTGAGGCAACAACTGTTTCTGTAAAAGTTTAGAATGGTGTTTGAAAACCAATAGAGCTGGAGAGCACTCTATTAATTAAGTATGCTGCGGATGTAATTGTTTCTCCCTAATATGACAATGGCATACGAGCATCGATCAATGATGCTCGAACAACTTCCAGTAAGTGTCTATTCTTACGTTCTGCAACTCTGTTCTGTTGGGGTGTGTTAGAACAAGTAGTTTGATGGATTATGCCATGTGCTTCTAGATATTGTTAAAATTCTGTACTGCAATATTCTCCACCATTATCACTGCAAATGATTTGAACTTTTGCATTGTACTGTGTTTCAATCATTTTATGAAACTTTTGAAATAATAAGCTCACTTCACCTTTGGTTTTCATCAAGCATAACCATGTCATCCTAGTACAGTCATCAATAAATGTAACAAACCAATGTAATCCTCCCATAGTAGAAACTTTGGATGGTCCCCAAACATCAAAGTGTATAATCGAAAATGGAAGTGGGCTTTTATTCAATCGTAAAGGAAACGAAGTACGATGACTTTTTGCAAGTTCACAAACATCACACTTAAAATTAGAAATGTCAAATTTTGTAAATAAACTTGAAAATAATTTTTTCAGATATCCAAAGGAAGTATGTCTTGGACGTCGATGCCATAAATTGATTTCCTTTCTTTTCTCCTCCCCTTTAATGTCAGTCACCATCAATGCTTGTTGTAATTTGTTAGAACTTTTTGGCATCAAATATAAGTAATACAACTTCTCCTGCCTAGTACCATAACCAATCGACTCTTTAATTTGAATGTCCTTAAACACACAAAATTCAGGTCAAAAGATTACAACACAAGATAAAGTTTGTGTTATTTGAAAAACAGACAAAATGTTATAATTTAAAGATGGAACAACTAAGACAAAATCTAAATTAAAGGTGTCTGTGAGGGTAATAGGTCATTCCCCAGCTACTGGAGTTAAAGTGCCATTAGTAGTAGGAATAAGTAAGAGATGAAACATGTCTAGAATCAAAAGTCATATGATTTGTTGCACCAGAACCAATTATCCATGTGCTATTAAAAATAGATGCAGAAATATTAAATGCCTTACCTCCATTATCTGTTGTTGTTGCTAAGGTTGTGGCTTTTCCAACAACGCCATCATCTATCTTTGATTCAACTGCTGCAGTTGTGACAATTCTTTTCGGGTCCTTCTTTGCACGGTTAGGATCCCACCAGTCTAGATATCCCACTATCTCAAAACAACGACTTTTAGTATGACCAATCTGATTGTATTGTGTGCATTTGTAACTAGACTTGTCTATAACATTAGTCGTCTTATGATTGGGTCGTGAACGGTCTTGTTGATTTTGGGTAGATCGATTCCGGGCTATCATTGCAGAAGATCTAGGTGTTTCCTCATTCAAGGCTAGACGGCGCACTGTTTCTCGTCGGATTAAAGAGTAACACTCCTTTAAGTTTGGGACCGGAGTACTACGCAAAATCTCTCTTCAAATTTGGTCAAAGACGTTATCCAATCCAGTAAGAAATATGTGAACCCATAGTCGGTCAATAGACTTATGGTATGATTGGAGATCTTCTAAGTTCTTCATGGTCACTTTATCTCGATGATCTAACTCTTGAAAATTTTTTGTGAGTTCTCCATAATAAGTAGGTAGGGTTTTTCCTTGTTGTTTAGCTGAGAAAACCTTCTGATTCAAAGAAAAAACTTGGAGTTCATCATTTCCATCATAAAATGCCTTTGAAAGTGCATCCCAAATTTCACGGGCAGTAAGCACACAGATTTAGCGTTTCATGATTTCAAGAGACACAGACATTAATAACCAGTGTTTAACTTTTCGATTTTCAGCATACAATTTCTCATATCTGTCTTCTGATTCTGTAGGTCGCTTCTTTTTGCCATGTATATAAGAGATCTTGTCTCTTTCATCAATCTGTATTTCTATTAATTGAGACCATATGTTATAATTGGCCTTTATAAGAATGATTTCTGCATTAAAAACTCTTTCTGATTAGACAGTTACTGGTAAAGACTTGTAACCAGATGATTCAATTTTTTCACTCATTGTTGACTATATTGATTTTTTTTATAATTTTTTTTTGTAATCAAAAACACAAAAATAAAAAAAAATAAAAAAATGAATAGAGACTTATCACTCTTCTTCGTGAGAATGCAGAGAAGGAGATGGCGCAAGGCAGTGACAGGGCAAGAGAAAACGATGCTTGCAGGGAGTGATGACTTGAAACTGTTTTTGGGTCTCCATCTCCAACGGTAGGACCTTTGCTTTGTTTGCTTTGAAAAGTTTTGTTCTTGCTTCTGTTTCTCTTGTGGGTAAAGGGTATAATGGCTAAGGACGTTGGTGTTGCTGAGCGTGGGTCATTTCAAAGTGGAAAGACACCAATTTTAGTGGCAACAGATGTGGCAGCACGTGGTCTTGACATTCCACGTGTAGCTCATGTGGTAAATTTTGATTTTCCAAATGACATTGATGATTATGTGCACTGGATAGGAAGAACAGGGCGAGATGGTAAAATGGGATTAGCAACAGCCTTTTTTAATGACAATAATTTGTCATTGGCTAGGCCGTTGGCTGATTTGATGCAAGAAGCAAATCAAGAAGTACCTGCATGGCTTACACAATTTGCAGCCAGAGCTTCTTTTGGTGGTGGCAACCGAAATTACCATGACCCACCTCCAGCTCCGTTCATTGGCGCGGAGGAACTCACTAAGTGGTCCTTTTACTGCACCGTTGGAATTTCAGGAGGTCACATTAACCCAGCAATGACGTTTGGGCTCTTCTTGGCTCTAATACCATGAAGTGATTACATAATATAGAAAGAAATGCTCTCTGTTTCTTATATTCCATGAAGTAGCAAATACAGGGTATATATAGGAATGAGACTTTGTGTACACAACTCATGGCAACCCATACCTACAGTTAATAGCTTAATAATATGCTAGTGTATGATCAAGTATGGTAACCCCATACCACCCATACCTATAGCCCCATATCTCAATAATTCAACACTTTTATCATACTTATGTGTCGCATTATTATTGATCCACATTCCCAAGGAGCCAGTAAAAAGTCATATGCGAGTCGCGTTCATAAGTATGTTTTGCATTAATTTTATTTAGAACAAAATTATTTTTGGATCTGGATTTTCAATTTGGTCTCTCGAAAATAAAATCATTTATAATATTAATTCTAAATAAAGTTATTATCCAAAATTTAATGTAAAACTTAACATCTTATTAAAATTATAATTTTTTACTATATTTACATAAATTGACATTTAAATTTATGCACACTTAAAATTGATTTGACACTCATATAACACTTATAGATAAAAAAATTTATTAAGGTTAATTTAATTGAAAAAGACTTAATTGCACTTTTGGTACCCATATTTTTTAAAAATATTTTGATTTAATCTGCTTATAATTTATAATATAAATTTAATTCCTCTAATTTTATAAATAAATTAACATGGTCTCTTTGTTTAGTTTGTCATTTATTTTGTGTTTAATTTACCATGTGTACGTTATGTATATATCACTAAATGATATATATTATATTTAATTATTTATGAAAATATATTAACGATAAATTTAATGATACACATATAGCGTACATGTGATAAATTGATTATATAATAGATAATAAATTTATCAGAGAGACTATTTTGACTCATTTATTAAAACTAGAAGAACTAAATTTATATTATAAATTATAAAAAAAAATTGATACATTTAAAAAAATATGAGAACCAAAAGTGCAATCAAGCCATTGAAAAATAAAAAATGCTACTTCAATGTCAATTCATAGATCAAGTCAGATAAATATGAAATAAAACTATAATTTTAATAATAACTTTAATTTGATATTAAATTTTGACAGTGACTTAACTGAGGGATTCATTTGAAGAATTAAATTGAAAAAATTAATTTGTTATAGAATAAATTAAAATTTACCATTTAGAGAATATTTTTTTAATTTATTGATTAATAATATATATAAAAAATTCATTTAAGTAAAAAATAATATTTTGATAAAAAATTAAAAAATAATAATATGGTAATAAATGCCCATTATTATGCAATAAATTATAAATAAAGGGATCCACGCAAGTTAACAGCCACTTGTGTCATGCTCATAAAAATTTCTTCCAGATAAATCTTGACTCGGGATTTCACATCTCAAACAATTAATGATATTTTAATGGAAAAGCTCATAGCAAACGTAATTGTTTCAGCAAAAGCAGGAAAACAAGTTTATAAGATTGTGATTCAAGTAGTAAGTTTGATCTTTTTAATATTAAGAGTTTAAATTCATGAAAAAATATTTGTGATACGAAGAGATAACTTCAATGCATTAGTCTTATAGACAAAAAATATATAAAGATCCAAAGTGAAAAAAGAGAGGTGCCATATAATAATTAGCCTATTTCAGTATTAATAGCATGCTTCCTATTACTTCTCAATTGCTAATTCATTGCTTCTTCTGTAGTTCATTTTCCTTGGTATCCTCTTTTGCTTCTGCTTCTTCACATAACTTTCTTTGGCTGAATCATAACAGCTGCCAGAACCTGTGATCCTTTTCCAGCTCGTAGCTATGAAGGGTGGGCAAAACATTAAAAAGCTTCTTTTGATGTGCACCCTCGTTTTAGTTGGTTTGTTCTCCCTCTCTACCTATTATTTATCTTAGGAAGAAAGCATATTCATCTCATACAGTGGTTGTTTATTTCAATACCTTAAGCTCAACATCTTTGGAAGAAAATTAATATAAAGAAGGGTAAAATCTAAAAGGATTAAATATATAAAGTGGTTTCAAAAAATACACCATTTAAATTTTAGTCTTGAAAATATCAATTTGAACAAGTTAGCTTTTGAAAAATGCGGAATCATAACAAATTGGTCCTACCATTTACTCCTTTATATTTTCTATCCAAAATTGTTGACGCGAGATGTTATTAGGTCACCTGATAAACAGTTCATACTTATGTGGTAACCAATAAATTTAAAAAATAACTTAGCGTTTTAAAGATGTATAATACAAAATCTACAAGGTAAAGAATTGGCGATTTCATATTTGTTATATTGTAAAAATTTTAAAATATATTTTCAAGTGCTTGAAAGACTAAAATTCTCATGTATTAAAGATTACTTAAAGGTAAAGTTCAAATTTTTTAAAATATAGAGATTAACTTGTGGGAAAGTAGAATTATAGGTAATTACAGAATAATTAAAAAAAGCCTAACATTGTTTATGATCTGCAGGTTTAGAAGCTAATGCTTTATCCTATGATTACTCAGCCAGCATTGAGGTAATACTTACCTGATGCTATTACGGTGAAAGTGATTTTAATTTGTCTTTTTATTATTATTCTTAAAACGGTTGCATAAACAACTTTCTTCCATATCTCCATTTTCAAGCTTTACCAAGGACTAAATCAATAGCTTTATTTAATTATAACTTTTGATCCTCTTGTTAGTGCTTGCCAAACCCCAAAGAACCTCAGTATGGGGGAGGAATTATCAGAAACCAGAGGCTTGATCAAGGACTAGAAGGGTGGTCCTCATATGGGGAATCCAAAGTAGAACACAGAGAATCCAGAGGCAATAAATATATTGTGGCTCACACCAGAAATCAAACCCATGATAGCGTTTCCCAGAAACTCTACCTAGAAAAGGACAAGCTCTACGTAATCTCTGGTGATTTTACTCTTTTAAATGCCAATTACTTATTGTTATCCAGCTTGACCTCATCAAGTAGGGAGCTCATGGAAGAAACTGCTACATCGATTCTATATCTTAAGAAGCATCGATATTTTAAATAGTGATATCGTATCTAATAAAACACGACACTTCAAATTACACTTAAATACTAGATATTTTATTATGCCCATATATAATATGATGTTCCATGTCACTTTTAAGACTGTAAATTATGAAGCATGAGTATTTCTAGGTTCAAGTTCTATTCATACCATGTACATACCTAGTATTGGAACTCTTTAGGTAATTTTGAGCAGTACTCCAAACTACATTCTGACAATTGAAATTTTGATATATCAATCATCCATGCCAGGTGAGGGGGTAGCAAGGGTTTTTTATAGATGAAAGAAGGGTGGGTCTGTTGCCCTTAATGGAGGCAACTATTTAGTATTAGTTAAGTCCAATTGTGGATCCATAGTGAGACTTGGAATGTAAAAAATTGTCAAGTGTGAGATAAAACCGTTATAAGAATGACCTATTTGATCAATAGGCTTCGATATGACATCGACGTCTGGGCAAACTTAATCAAGTCAAGTTTAGACCTTCTAATTCTAGTTAGTCCAATTTCTCTCTCTTTTTTTTTATTTGGCCCTTGTCGGACTAATTTCTCTATTATCACATGTCACATAATATTTGTTTTTTAACTTATAACCAGAGTCTGGCTTGTGAGATATGGTTTGACCATGGTTGAACTACTAATTAAATCATGAAATGCTTCTTTCTTTGGTTGAATAACCGGTTTAGTTTTCAAAACATTTACATTTTGCAGCTTGGATACAAGTGAACGGTGAGAGAGATGTTCTAGTAAAAGCAGTGTTCAAGACAGGAAATGGGTTCAAACATGCTGGTGCTACTATAGCTAAGTCTAATTGTTGGTCCATGCTTAAGGGTGGTCTCACAGCTGAAGCATCAGGCCCTGCTGATCTCTATTTTGAGGTATTATCTTCAGAACAATTCTCAGATATTGCACTTGCTTCTACTGCATAAGGGCTTTGTGCTTGGGAACTGTTTGATAAAATCTTGCTGAAGAAGATCCAGAAAAAAGTAGTCTTCAATTCCAATTTCTAAGCATACTTGCTTTTCTTTCTGTTTTCAGTACTATTGCTTTCACTTTGTCCTTCTTAATGATCGAAGGCCAAACTTGTGCAGAGCAACCACACATCTCACATATGGGTTGACAGCATCTCACTACAACCGTTCACCAAAGAGCAATGGAAGTCTCACCAATATCAGAGCATTGAGCAGGTAAACTACTAAAATAATTGAAGCTCACCAAGATCAAATTCTTCTTCTTCTTTTTTTCTTTTTGCATTTGGAAGTCTCAGCAAGGGTGATAACCAAGATCAAATTAAGTATGGACAGACTTGTGAATATAAATGAGCCTCACAAAAACCATACTTATATATCTATTAATAATTGATTTGGTACGTTAATTTACTATTCTTTTCTAAACTAAGTCTTTTTAAGAATTGCTTCTCTTCCTCTTCATTCCATTTTGGTTGCACTCTGTTTATAATGAATCAATGAAAATATATTTTGGTTCTATAAAGATGGTGCTATTATAAATTTGATTTTCATAGATTTTTTTTGGGTATTATTTTAGTATCTTAGAGTATAATTTTATTCCAATTTTACTCTTATGCTTATTAGTTGAAACTGTCACACTTATTCCATAATGGAACTATGCGACCTGTATGGCAAAATTAACAACAACAAAAAAAGAATTTTTAAAAAATTTCAAAAACTCTTCTCCAATGGATTTGTAAACTGTCACCCCCATCTCGTAAGAAATCATTTGCGAGACGTTGTGACAGTGTTCATTTTAGTATCCAAAAGAAAAAATTAGAACGAAATCACAGCTTTGGATATTAAAGTAACACAAACGACTGTCATATTTGAAAGACTTGTTAATTAATTAGATTTCTTCCCGTCGTTAATGCTTGCAGACGCGCAAAAGAAAGGTGCAATTGCAAACACTTGATGAAGAAGGGAAACCAGTAGCAAACGCGAAGATATCCATCAAACAGAAGTCGTCAAGCTTTCCAATTGGTTGTACTATAAACCCAAATTAAACATCCTCAACAACAAAGCCTATCAAAATTGGTACCTGCCAAGGTTCAAACTTGCTACTTTAGAAGACCAAATGAAGTGGTTCGTGAATGAGCCTGAACAAGGAAAAGTAGACTATTCTGCCGCTGATGCCTTGATTCAGTTTGCTGAGAAACATGGCATTTCAATTCGTGGCCATAATGTGCACTGGGACTCCCCCTCTTTCCAGCCTAGTTGGGTCACTTCACTCTCTCCAACCCAACTTAATGAAGCAGTTTACAAAAGGCAAATTTCTCTTATGACAAGGTACAAGCACAAGGTTATTGCTTGGGATGTCGTCAACGAGAACCTGCACTATTCTTTCCTCGAAAGCAGACTCGGAAGTGATGAATCGGCAAAGATTTATAAAGTCGCTCACAGGATTGACCCAACAGCAACCCCGTTCATGAACGACTATAATACTATTGAGGATAGCAAAGATGCATCAGCTGCACCAGCTAGGTACCTTCAGAGGCTAAGGGAGATACAGAACTACCCTGGTTGTAGTGGATGGCCTATTGGAATAGGGCTTGAGGGCCATTTCTTTACTCTTGACATGGCTTACATGAGAGCTTCCCTTGATATGCTTGGTGCATCAGGGATGCCAATTTGGCTTACAGAATTGGATATTAATAGCCAACCCAACCAGGTAAAAATGACCCCAAAGCACAGTACCTCAAGCATTTGGTTGTTTTATACAATCCTAATAACTTAGGAAACATGGACAAAAACATTAGATAAACACAAATAGATTTGTCAAAGTGAGTTTAATTTGGTGAATTGATCCATTTAATCCACCAAAATAAGTGAGAAGTGGGTATTTTTAATCCAACTCGTCTTAACCATTAAGTGGGTTCAACCCACTTTAACTTGTAAATTATATGGGCTTACATGTTTTTTATTTTATTTAAATACTTTTATGGTATAATTTTTATGATTTAAATTAAAAAAATTTGTGATTTTAAGTTTATTTTGATTTATAAATCGATATATGAATTTTTTTTTATTTAGTTATTAGTTATAATATTTTTTTAGTTTTTGCCTTTTTAGTATTTTTTTTTTAATTTTAGTGGATTATACCATTAAATTTTCATAATTCATTAAAAATGAGCCTAATTTTTTACCCATATAAAAATGAGTCAATCCGACCTTTCTCACTTGTTTACGTCTATATCAGTTGGGTTGACTTATTTTGACAGTTATAAATATAAATATTACAATATAACAAAATTTAAAGTATTTATATATAATTTAAAATATAAACTTAGAGGTCACAACAAAAGAAGATATATTGCATCGTGTCGATTATGAATATCAAATATATATATAATATATACACAATCCCTTTTTTAAAGCGTACATCTTTCCTATCTAAAATCTAAGACTTGCTCTTGATGATTGGAACAGGCTCAGTACCTGGAAGAGATTCTGAAGGAGGCAGTTTCCCATCCAAAGGTTCAAGGGATTATAATATGGGCAGCATGGAAACCTGAGGGATGTTATAGGATGTGTTTAACTGATAACAATTTCAAGAACTTGCCCACAGGGGATGTTGTAGACAAGCTGCTCCACCAGCTGAGCTCAACCAGATTAAGAGGCATAGCTGATGCCAATGGGTTATATGAGACCTTCCTCTTCCATGGTGATTATGAAGTGAAGATCAGTCATTCAACTTTGGCTAATTCCACCATTTTTCAGCACTTGGTGGTCATGCCAAGTAATGAATTCAACAAAACGAGGTTGCATCTACAAGTTCATGTGTAATATGTCTATATGTTAATAAATAGTGAAAAAAATCTCTTAAATAATATTTTTTAAAGTAACCCAACAACTTAGCTCAGTTGATAATAAGAGAAGATTATATATTTTCTTTTATCAACATGAATTCTATTTATTTAGGAAATATTTTAGAAGTCAAATATTAAATACACTGAGTTGATATAAGGAAATGCGCATTCAATATTATCCTATAAAAAATTTTTGAGTGAATGATTGTTTTGATATTCAAAATATACATATTTTTAAATTTGATTCTTCAAAATTTAACTTTTTCATTTTAAGTCATTCAAAGAATATGAATGTTTTAACTATTTATAAAAGAATAAAAAATAATGTGGATCTACCCATTTAACCGTGTAATTGTTCAAAAGATAACAGTGCATGTCAAATTTAGGTTTACATATTTTGGCTCATTTAGGAAATAGGACAGTTCATCCCAACTCATTTAAGAGGGAGAATAAGTTAGTCCAATCTGTTGGATAGTGGTAGTCAGATATGAGGTTGCTTATGTCCATCAACCTTCTTTATATTCGAACAATGATACTTGACTTATATTCTTTATTAAGCTATCTATTTTTGGTTTATTTGTCATGTAATCAATCACCGTAATATCAGCATTGATAGATGAGGCAGTTTTGGGATCTTTGTATAGCTGACCACGTGATTGTCTCTATCTTTCTAGGATTTTTGTTAGGCATTATTTTAGGAGTAACCTTTACTCAGCTTAATGCATGCTCGCATGCACGTGTAACAGAGACTCTTTTACATGGTATCAGAGACTGACACCATCAGAAGATCTTAAACCACAATATTTTCGGTGGTTGCCATGGCTGAAAATCCAGAACAACTGAAGTCTGATTCTGTCAAAAGGATCTTGTCACCTTATGATCTAAATACGAATGACAACCCAGGGAATGTGATAACGCAGGTGTAGTTACGTGGTGAAAACTATGAGGAATGGGCACGAGTCATGCGAATGTCATTAAGAGCACGACGAAAGTGGGGTTTCATAAATGGAACCGTTAGACAATCGAACGACAAATCCTCTGATTTGGAGGATTAGTGGACAGTGCAATCCATGTTGGTGTCATGGATCTTGAATACTGTTGAACCTAGCTTACGTTCAACAATCACGTACATGGAAAATGCAAGAGACTTGTGGGAAGACATCAAGGAAAGATTTTCAGTTGTGAATGGACCCAGGATACAGCAAATGAAATCGGACATAGCAGAATGCAAGCAAGGAGGTATGACTATGATGGCATATTATGGTAAAATGAAATCTTTGTGGGATGAACTCGCTAACTATGACCAGGTTCCAATATGCATCTGTGGAGGGTGCAAGTGTGATATTGCATCAAAACTAGAGAAACGACATGAAGAGGAAAGTGTTCATCAATTTTTGATGGGTCTCGATGATGAGATCTACAGGGCAGTTCGTTCCAACCTTCTAGCTACTGATCCCTTGCCATCATTAAACAGAGTATATTCAACCTTGATACAAGAAGAGAGGATGAGAACCATTACCTGAGCCAAAGAAGAAAGAAAAGAAGTCATGGGTCTCACAGTACAAACAAGCAGCAGAACAAAAGGACACGAGGACATGAAAAATAAAACAATGGTTTGCTCATACTATAATCGAGCAGGTCATGACAAAGCGAATTGTTTCCAGTGCATTGGCTATCCAGACTGGTGGGGTGATCAGCCACGAAGTGAAGGAAAGACAGGAGGACGAGGAAGAGGACAACAGTGTACTGGAAGTGGTGCAGGCCGTGGGCAAAGCGGGGTCGTGCGTGCCAATGCTACACAAGCAATAACTATAGGCACTAGTGCTGAAACAAAAGGTGCAACTGAGGCAAAAAATTCTAGATTGACAGGACTAAGCAATGAACAATGGCAAACTTTGCTGGAGATGTTAAACAACTCTAAAAATGGAACAAGTGAAAGAATGACTGGTAAGAATAAACATAATATGTGGATCATAGATACAGGGGCTTCAAACCATATGACTAGGACACTAGACAAGCTATGTGATAAGCGAGAAGTAAGAGGATGCCTAGTAGGATTACCTGATGGACAACATGTTACTGCAACAATGGAAGGATCAATAAAGCTTGATGGGGGATTAAAGCTTACAAACATCCTTTATGTTCCTAAATTAAATTGCAATCTGATTTCTGTATCACAATTAATAGATGAAATGGATTGCATAGTACAGTTTGCTAACAATCTATGTGTGATACAGGACCGCATTTCGAGGATGTTGATTGGTGTGGGTGAACGAAGGAATGGGCTCTATTTGTTTCATGGGATTCCAACTATGAAGGCATTCAGAATAGATGGAATTAATCAGCTTGAACTATGGCACAAGCGTTTAGGACATCCCTCTTTGAAAACTACCAAGTTAGTTCCTAATGTTGGTTGTGATAAAAGTAACGAGTTAGAAAATAAGGTCTTTGATGTATGCCAAAGGGCCAAGCAAACTAGAGAAAAATTTTCTTTGAGTAACCAATCAGCATCTGATGTTTTTGAACTTATCCATTGTGATTTGTGGGGAGCTTATAGAACTCCGTCTTCTTGTGATGCTTATTATTTTTTGACTATAGTGGATGATTGCTCTAGAGCTGTGTGGATATTTTTGCTTATTGATAAGAAAGAAGTGTCACGTATACTGTTGAATTTTTTTGCTATGGTGAAAAGATAGTATGATAAGCAAGTTAAGATTGTTCGAAGTGATAATGGAACCGAGTTTACATGCTTAAGGAATTATTTTCTTGAACAAGGCATTCTCTTTCAAACTTCTTGCACAGGTACACTACAGCAAAATGAACGAGTAGAAAGAAAACATAGACATATTTTAAATGTGGCCAGAGCATTACGATTTCAAGGAAATCTGCCTATTAAGTTATGGGGGGAGTGTGTTTTAACAGCAGGTTACTTAATTAACCGCACACCCTTCTCTATCTTGAAAGGGAAGACTCCATATGAAATACTGCATGGTAAGGTATCCTCTTATGATCATTTACAAGTATTTGACTCACTTTGTTATACACATAACCAGGGACGAAAAGGAGACAAATTTGCCAGTCGGAGTCGTAAGTGTATTTTTGTGGGATACCCATATGGTAAGAAAGGCTGGAAATTATATGATATCGAAGAAAATAATTTTTTTATATCACAAGATGTTGATTTCTTCGAAATGGAGTACCTTTTTGTTGAAGAAATTTCAAGACCAAGAGAGGAGCCTATGATCACCATAAATCAAGAAAATGCTACAGAGGGTATTTATAGTGACATAGACAATACCGAGCTTGCGAGGACTTATTCTGAGCAATCAAATGAGATGAGACATGATGACAGGGGGAACACAGGATGGTAGTGAACATGAAGCCAAACTTACACAGGGCACTGATAATATAGTGCCAATTCAACAACTTTGTGATGCACCGTTTAATACTGAACAACTTGGAAGAGGACATAGAGTAAGGTGCTCATCAGTGTGTTTACCAGACTATGTCACTAATACAATCTCCAAACTGAGCCCTTCTAGTAGTTCACCTGCTCCAACGCATACTCCAGGTGCACCTTATCCCTTAGATCATTATGTGAATTGTGACAAATTTTCTTTGCAGCATTGCAATTTTCTTGTAGCCATCACCACAGAACGAGAACCAGTCTCATTTCATGAAGCTGTTAAGGATGCTCGTTGGAGTGAAGCCATGCAAAATGAAATTCAAGCTCTTGAAACCACCGGCACATGGGAAGTCCAACGTTTACCTCCGGGCAAGAAACCACTTGGTTGCAAGTGGGTTTACAAAATCAAACATCGCTCCGATGGAACTATAGAATGGTTTAAGGCCAGGTTGGTGATATTTGGCAATCATCAAGTTGAAGGTGCTAATTATACTGAAACGTTTGCACCCGTGGCAAAAATGGTGACAGTACGTATAGTCTTGGTCGTGGCAGCGGCAAAAGCGTGGGAGTTGCATCAAATGGATGTCCACAACGCTTTCCTCCATAGTGAGCTTCACGAAGAGGTCTTCATGAAACTACCTCCAGGCTTTCACATGAAACAACCAGATATGGTGTGCAAGTTGCGAAAATCGCTCTATGGCTTGAAACAAGCTCCCAGATGTTGGTTTGCCAAACTCTCTATTGCCCTAAAGAGCTATGGATTCCAACAATCTTATTATGACAATTCCTT
The DNA here is from genome assembly GCA_037074535.1 of Gleditsia sinensis. Lineage (NCBI taxonomy): Eukaryota > Viridiplantae > Streptophyta > Magnoliopsida > Fabales > Fabaceae > Gleditsia > Gleditsia sinensis. The sequence goes on from CM073463.1 coordinate 5,235,107, forward strand.
ATTCACGTTACAACGTCAAACAGTGCAGCTCATGGTTCTGGTCTATGTTGATGATTTGATAATCTCAGGAAATGATCCTATAGCTATTCGGCACATCAAGAGCTACTTAAGTTCTTGTTTTCATATGAAAGACTTGGGATTTTTGAAATATTTCTTGGGGGTTAAAGTTGCTCAAAATCACACTAGCATTTTTCTTTGTCAACGTAAATATACATTAGATATCATCTCTAAAACTGGGCTCCTCGGAGCCAAGCCTGCTGGTGTTCCTCTGGAGCAGAATCATCAACTTGCCTTAACTCAAGGCCCTTTGCTCGATAAACCTGAACAATATCGACGCTTAGTAAGAAGACTCATATATCTTTGTTTTACTAGGCCTGAACTTTCTTATTGCATCCATACTCTTTCTCAATTTATACAGAAACCAAGAGTGGATCATTGGGAAGCTACACTACGAGTGGCTCGCTATTTGAAAGGTAATCCCGGCCAAGGGATTTTGCTTCGTCGGGACAACGAATTGCAACTTTCTGGCTGGTGTGATTTGGATTGGGCCAGTTTCCCCTTGACTAAACGTTCTCTTACAGGGTGGTTAGTGTTCTTTGGCAATTCTCCATTCTCTTGGAAAACTAAGAAGCAGCACACAGTATCTCGATCTTCTGCTGAAGCCGAATACCATTCTATGACAGCAACATGTGAGCTAAAATGGTTAAAAGGTCTCCTGTCCAATATTGGCATTATACACACTCAACCCATACGGCTTTCTTGTGACAGTCAGGTAGCGTTACATATCGCCAAGAACCCAATTTTTCATGAACGCACTAAACATATTGAAGTGGACTGTCATTTTATTCGTGATGAGATACTTAAGGGTACTATTAAGCTAGCCTATGTCTCCACTCGCACCCAACTAGCAGACATTTTTACGAAGGTATTAGGCAAATCTCAGTTTGATTACTTTCTTGGCAAGTTGGGCATTTAGAACCTTCATGCACCAACTTGAGGGGGGTATTTAGCTATCTATCTTTGGTTTATTTGTCATGTAATCAATCACCGTAATATCAGCATTGATAGATGAGGCAGTTTTGGGATCTTTGTATAACTAACCATGTGATTGTCTCCATCCTTCTAGGATTTTTGTTAGGCATTATTTTAGGAGTAACCTTTTCTTAGCTTAATGCATGCTCGCATGCACATGTATATATATGTATTTTGAGGTCAGTAAAAGATATACAGAAACAGAGACTCTTTTACATTCTTTGATAAGTTACAGTAATACAAATTCTCATTTGCCAATTGCTATAGTTTTTAATGTAGATTGCAGCTTAATAATAATCCTTTCAAAAGCTAGAAAAATCAACCTTAATATAACCTTCTTCCATTTCAAAGCTGCAAACTTGTTTCCAACTTCCCCCTCCCCACTTCGCCCACTGAAAAAGGATATGATATTATAATATTATCCTAAATTGATTTCGGTAGGACCATTCTAGTAAGTGGTTCTCATTATTTTAGGCCAAGTGAGAAATTACAAGGAGACAGAAAATGCATTCGGAAAATCGGATAGACCCAACCTCTCATTACGTAGGTGAAGTTCAACATAGATGGATAAGTGTTTGGGAATGGATCAGCTTGTTGCAAAGGTCCTCAAGAATGCAGCAGGTGGCTGGCTTATGGGATTCGCAAGGAAACTTGGGATTTGCAACATCACCAAGGCCGAACTTTAAGAAATCCTGACAGCCCTAAGTTTGGCATGAGAAAACAATTATAAAGAGAGTTATTGAAAAAAATTCTATAATAGCAGTTGAATTTTGTCTGAGGGGATGTGAAAGGAAACACCCATCAGCATCTTTAGTTTCCCATATCAAAAACTACCTCACCAAGAATTGGAAGGTCGCAATTCAACACAATTACAGGGAAAGCAACAGAGTTGCTAACTAGTTGACTAGAAAGACTCACAGTATGAGTCTGGACTTACATTTTTTTGACAGACTTCCGAATGGGCTGGGGCCTCTTTTGGTAGATGATATAAACGGGGGGGGGGTACTACACCTCGGGTGTGTCCCCTATAGCCTAGTTGGCTCTTTTGCCTGCACCAAAAAAAAAGTATTTTAGGCCAAGTGGTTGATATACTTAGCACATGCTACATAGCCGCTATTTGATTGAAATGCATGTCTAAACAAGTAGACTAATATTAACTCTCAGTCCACTTTCCTCAGTGGTGTAAACTCCACTTATGCATGCCCCTCCTATTTTTTCACTAAATATTTGATTTTGATTTGCAAAAGTGAACCATGATTCTTTTCTAGAGTGATATTTCAAAAGATAGTTGTTTTTTTGTTGATATAAAGTTGAAGTTGACTAAAGGAAGGCTACTCTATTCTAACGTCAAAAATTTACCATAGATTGACGGTGAAAATAGAACTAAATTTTATAAACGAATTATTTTAATTTTAATTTTTATTAGTTGAACTAATATTTATTGATCAGAAGACAATTTTATATCATAATTTTATCTTTTTAATGTAAGACTTAATTAAACCACATATCATATGATCAAAGTTTAATATGCGGTAACACCAGGCAGCTCCAACAATCTCACTCAAGTTGGCTTTGTGTTTTTTAATTCTAAGAGAACGCTGCATTAATGTCGATATCACTATTTACAAAGACTAAAAAGTTCAAGGAAAATATACATTTTAAATACTAGTTAATTGCTTATTAACAATAGCAAAATATTAAGATTTTATGATGAAGCCATATACACCCTGAACATCTATTTACGAAAATCCTTCTCTCTTTTCATATGCTTTTTATATATAGTTTTTTTAAAAAAAATTCATTTAATTTTGATTAAAATTCAAATTCAGATTCTCAATTATGGAGCACCACTTAACTAATTTGACTCATTACTACCTTTTATATATATAGTATATTGTAAAATACCATCAGAATGCTTTCTTTCACAAACCAAACTACGTTGGCTAGACCCAATGCATACACATTTGCCATTGCTATTGGTATTGACCAAACATTTTTTTTTCCTTTTCTTCTCAGTCCAAATGGTACATTGTTAGCCAAATAAGTGAGGGAAAATAATACAGTTAATACACACACACGCGCGCACAAAATTACAAAAACATAATATAGCATACTTTAAGGCAACGTACATTTTTACCACACATGAATACAAATGTGAATTTTTTTTCTCTATATAAGGACCAAAGCATTTTTATAGGCATTGTTGTAAGACTAATTGAGTCTTAATGTAATTACGGTTTTCTTTTTTTTCCACAATGATATCAATCGCTTATCAATCACTCTAATCAACCAATTGTAAATTAAATGTGAATAATTTTTAATCTACTAAAATTGAACATTGAAGCCAAAGCACTATGTCCCAGGCTTAAGAGTCTTGCATAGCAAATTGCGTTCGTGTGGTGCCCTAAGGTTTGCCCATACCGTAGGGCTAGTCTTTAACACTCATGGGTGCCAACTGGTTTTTCCTTGCCATGGGCTCATCAATAGAACGACAATAACTCCGGTCAATTTGTTTAAATGCCCACAAATCCCCTTCATATTCTAACCAACAAGAAGTTTCCTGAACTTAACTGAGTAAGCATGCCTGACTCGGCCAAACGTGGGTACATTGCCACATGCTATTACCGTCCCAACATTCTAGATGACACGATACACCATTTGCACGGTCATACCACTTTTAAGGCGTGACATTCTCCCCTACCCAATCCTAGCAACGTCCTCGTGCTATGGAGGGAGATAGACTCACCCAAGGATTGCCACACTACACTACCATTGCACACCCTGCTTACCCACCTCAATCACACCCATTGAGCAGATAAGGCCCCGCTGGTGGACACACTGCCTACCTCTTGCAGACTCATACACTGGGTGGAGCATCCTCAATGTGTGCACACTCACACAGCAACACATATACTCATCCTCCCCTTGAGAATTCCACCATATGCATCATTGGGGACATGGGAACCAGACGGTAGGAGCATGACCTGCTCTAATACCACTTGTCATGGACTTAGAGTCTTGCACAACACAACGCGCTCGGGCGGTGCCCCAAAGTCTGCCCCCACCCTTAGAGCCAACTTTTAACGCTTATGGGTGCCACCCTTAGAGCCAACTTTTAACGCTTATGGGTGCCAACTGGTTTTGCTTTGCCATAGGCTTATCAGGGAAATTGCAACAACTCCGACCAATTTGTCTAAATGCCCACAAGCCCCTTCCATAGTCAAGTCTATGACTAACGACAAGCTTCTTGAACTTAACCGGACAGACATGCCTGACTTGGCCAGACGTGGGTACATTACCATATGCCATTACCGTGCCAACACTCAAGATGATACTATATACTATTCGCACGGTCACGACACTTTCAAGGCGTGAAAACTTTCTTGCTTAATTGGCAAAAGGAATTTAATAAGAATTTTGCAATCATTCATGTTGTGCAAGTTCAAAAATTTTTAATGTCAAAGAGTTCATGTTGGTGTTTACTTCTAGAAACATTCCTTGACTACTAATCTTTTGGGTGAGCCTTTATTTATTTGTTGATAAGCCCTGCTCCTATGCTAATTTTGGTGCCAAAATTTCACCCAAATGTACATAAGAGTAACTTATTCTCATTATTATTCTTGTTCGCCCAAAAAAGAAAGAAATTGAAAATTGAAAAAAGTGCATAATAACAAATTAATGGCAATGAATTAATTTCCTTTCATAGATATAAATATAGATGTTCAAAATCCGAAATTTCAAGATATGGACATAAAGACAACGTACATCTATTTCCAATTCCTTTCAAATCATCAACTATTCCTCCCATTAAGATGATATGAACTTGAAAAGGTGTAAAAATACGATATCCTCGTCGCTAAACCAGCAGGATTTGTTCATGCTTCTATTGTTTTATGCTTTATCTAATATAGTGCTTTTAACACTTACATACAAAGCTTAAGATGGTTCATGGGACGCCATTGGAGCCATAACTCAGGGTACCTGACATTGTGCAAATGGCAATTTGTTTGTTTGTGCATTGCCTTTCAAAATTAATCAAACGAGTTTGTGTCAGCAAAGATTGGCTCAATGGACATAACCGAACTGCATCGACCCAAGGTCTTTTGTTTGTTTGTTTGTTTGTGCCTTCTCTTTCAGAAAAAAGAAAAAAAAAAAAAAAGGTTCGTTCAATTGGCTGAACTGAACCATATTGACGCAAAAAGTCCTTACTAATAGACATATACTAGTGTTGTTGCCTTAAAGCTAGAACTTATCTGTCTCATAAATTTTCTGTTGAGTCAAAAAAAATTAACAATAACGTGCTTTGTTTCTGTGCTATAAATGTATGTAACTCCTGTGTCTCCTTCTCGCTAATTGCGCTTGACGCCAAAAACATTTAATATTCTGGCAGAATGGGGTAATATAAATACATTTCGCTGCTATTAACACAAAATTCAGGGAAAGCTTCTGAGTGACTAAGAGATGAAGGTTGCAGCAGAAGCCTTAGTACTTACTTCAAGCCTTTTGCTGATTTCAGGTTTCTATCTCTCTCTGTATCTCCCTTTCAGTGCCAACTATGGTGTTTACTACAGCAATCTTAACTAATATACCTGCTCAACACATGCAGGGCTTAGCGTTCGCGCTTTCTCTTACGACTATTCTGCAACTATAGAGGCAAGAACACCTTCTTATGAAGAGTCTCATATATTAACCTGGAAAATTATAGTACTCCTCTTAAGCTATTAAACACTGATGCATCAAAAAGAGATTCATATGGTGTTTAACTTTCGTATTATATTTAAAATATATTTAACACAACACTTCAAAATTATATTTAAATACTAAATATTTTATAGTATTATGTCTTATATTATATAAATTTCTTAGTTTATTTCCCTTTTTCTTCTCAGTCATACCATTGATGCGTTCAACTAAAAATGGATTTCTCCTTCGTAGACTTACCTATTGCCTATATTTTTATCATCCAGTGCTTGGCAGAACCCCAGAAAGCTCAATATGGAGGCGGCATTATGGTAAATCCAGGATTTGATCACAGCCTGGAGGGATGGACAATCGTTGGGAAAGGAGCCATAGAAGAACGATTATCAAAGGAAGGCAATAGGTTCATAGTTGCGTGCAAGAGAACACATCCATTAGATAGTTTCTCCCAGAAGATCCAACTTGAGAAAGGAAGGCTATACAGCTTTTCTGGTAACTTATGTGATTATAACTGGTTCCTCCATCAGAGTCTATAACGATTCTATCATTTGACGAGATTTGGCTATTGTTTTTCTAGAACATATAAAATTATTCTTTTTTTTTTCCTTCTTCACCTTCAGCTTGGGTTCAACTCGGTGAAGGAAGCGACATTGTGTCGGTTATATTTAAAACTAGTAGAGGTGAACTGATACGAGGTGGCCATGTAATAGCTGAGCATGGATGCTGGACTCTGCTAAAAGGTGGCATAGTTGCAAATTTCTCTAGCTCTGCTGAGGTTCTTTTCGAGGTAAAATGCATTCTACATTCACCCACTAAGTAGTTTTACTATATCAGGAATATGAATAGCAAGGGGCCGGAGTAGCGGCGTGGAGGCCTTCATTGATTCTCGTCCCAACCACTCCTCTGTCTTCCCCTCCCCGTCACCCCCACAGTGGGGGACAATCCCACACAAATCCCTACTCGGGAACTAAAACTGATAATTTTTGACGTGGTTATTACTTGCCAACGATCAACTTCAGAAACAAGAAAAAAAAATGATGATTTAGTAAGTTTTAACACATAAAGGCTCAATAAATGGATTTTTCCATATACGTGCTTCGCACATATTTTTGTTTCTTGTGCAAATGTTGATAACTATGTGTGCATATTTTGAAATAAACATTTTAAATCATGCCAATTAACAAAAAAAATACAATGAAAGGGTGAACATTAAAGGGAATGTTAAAGTTCCTTTTGGGGTAAAGAAAGCATGTAAAGTTACATAAGATCCATAAACACAGAAAATAAGCATGATCAAAGGGATTTTTTTTGACAATGATGCAGAGCCAGAATACGGCAATGGAATTGTGGGTTGACAATGTCTCATTACAACCATTCACCAAAAAGCAGTGGAGGTTACACCAAGACAACAGCATAGAGAGGGTAAGCAAGTACATGAAAATTTTAATAGATTCTCACAATTTAAATGAAAGTGATGATTATTACCACTTTCAGATGGATCCCGGGGTTTTAGAGGAGGGAGGAATAAGCTATTGAAGTTGCACCCTTCCTCTTTCTCTCAATGGAAATAGCCAAGGCTTTCAGTATTCTGCTGTATTTTCTGTTCTTCCATAAAAAATCATAAACCAGGATAAACATTCACAACCTGTTACTTAAGCATATGATTATGTGGAAACATTAGCAGAACCAATTACATTGACAAAATCGTTACTAAATTCTAAGAGGAAAAATAAATTGTGGTCTTGCCTTGATTTAAAACATGCAGGTACGTAAGCGCAAGGTGAGATTTCAGGTAACTCACAAAAATGAAACAGCATTGGAAGGAGCTTTAGTCTTTATTAATCAAACAAAGTCAGGTTTCCCATTTGGATGTGCTATGAACTACCATATTCTCGAAAGCACAGACTACCAGACTTGGTTTGTATCAAGGTTCAAATATACAACTTTCACCAATGAGATGAAGTGGTATAGCACAGAGCAAAAGCAGGGCGAAGAAAACTATACTATTGCAGATGCCATGATGAAATTCACCAAACAGAACAACATTTTTGTCAGGGGTCACACTATTTTCTGGGACAATCCACAACGTCAGCCTGAATGGGTCAAATCCCTGAGTCCTGAGGAATTGCGGAAAGCAGCGGAAAAAAGAATAAATTCAGTGGTTTCAAGATATAAAGGAGAACTGATTGCATGGGATGTGGTCAATGAGAATCTCCACTTCAGCTTTTATGAGGATAAACTTGGTGAGAATGCTTCTGCAGCATATTATTCTATAGCACACCAGCTTGATCCAAAGACAACTATGTTCATGAATGAGTATAACACCATTGAATATAGTGGGGATAAGAAAGCCAGCCCAATCAATTATAAGAAGAAACTTCAGGAGATTCTATCATTTCCTGGAAGTGCTGGAATATCAGCAGGAATAGGATTGCAAGGCCATTTTGGTTCTGGACAGCCAAATATTGCTTACATGAGGTCTGTTCTGGATTCTCTTGGAACAACTGGACTTCCCATATGGCTCACGGAAGTGAGTGATAACACAAATCAGGTTTTTCCTCTACTTCAAAGTAACCTTTAAAAGAATCTATAATTCTCCTCCTTCAAAGAATTGTCATTTATAACAGGACCTCCCAGTTGTCACAAAACTGAGTCACAATGTAAATAATTCCCCATGGTTTAATATGGAAACCGCCAATTTTCTCAGTTTTATTTATTAGGAATTTAAAAAAAAGAAAGCAACAAAAATTTTAGAATATAAAGGTAATTATGCTAGCACCACAGTCCACAGCTCCACATTATATTAAAATCAACACTCAGTAGTTTTTGAAGAAAGAAACAGAAAAATGATAAAGGAACCTGACTGAAACAAATCAAAATCTAACAAGTAAAGTACAGAATGTCTAGGATCCTACGTATTTTATTGGATATTAGTATCTTACCAGCTTACGGGTGAGAAATTCTTTACCCATTCTTGGGCAGGGAAAGTACTTGGAAGAGATACTACGGGAGGGCTACTCTCATCCTGCTGTTCAAGGGATTATAACTTTTGCTGGTCCAGCAATAGCTGGTTTCAAAGACACGCCCCTCACAGATGAAAATTTCCACAATACTCCAGCTGGAGACACCGTGGACAAGCTGATTAAAGAGTGGAAGTCGGGGCCTCAGGAAACCAGAGCAGATCACAGAGGATTTGTGGATATTTCACTATTCCATGGAGATTATGATGTTACTGTAATACATCCTATAACGAACTCCTCTACAACACTAAATCTAAGTGTAAAGGAAAATACTCCGCAGCGAACCATCCAAGTGAAAATCCATGCCTAAAAATTATTGTACATTTTTACTCCAGGGTAGCATAAAGCAATAAATAAACTCTACTTTGCTCTATGCGATAGCAATAATATCTGTAGCATTGGAAAGCTCCCAATGCAACGGTGTGCAGTACTGTGGTGGATTCAATGTTTTGCAATCCCTTTGGTGATAAAAAATTTTCCTCACTCTCGAACAGACATAATATGCAATAGCAAACGTAACTTCCTCTGATATGACAACGATCAGCACTAGAATTTTGGCTCCCCTCACTTGCTACAATTCCAATGAAAAAAAAATCAACTTTTTTGCCATTATATATAATTATTTGTGGTATTCTCCAATTAGAAGCACACAAATTTGGAAACCAAGGCATTCCCAACCCGGGCAAATTACTTGTGCCATGAAGTAGCAGTTGCCAATCAATCAGTCAAGCATTTCCTCCATTATAGCCCAATAAAACAACTTCAAGCTGTGATCTTGAAGTCTACTTTGACTAGAAGGAAAAGCAGTGTAGGGATGCATTAATAAACTCTAAGTTGAGCTATCATTATTTACCTTTCATCAAACAGTTGGGGTTCGCGTTGAAAAATGCCCTTCATTATTATTTTTCTTCCTTTAATGTTTGCTTGCAATACTGTTTTGAGATTAAAAGTAAATGAGAATTCGGCTTTAGGCCCATAGGAACTTCAGAGTACATTGTTGTGGTTGCAACCAGTGACCAGAAGACATTATTGTCACTTCCCTGTGCTCTGATTCTCCTCTGTTCAAACTGCCAAGTCCTACAGAGTGTCAGAGTGAGGCCCCCAATCGCTTATACGATGCGTTTCTTACTTGGTCTTGTCTTATTATTGCGTACCAAAACTATATTATAATAAATTATTGATGCGCTTTTCATAAAAAAGTATACTCAAATAATTCAGTACACGCAAATCACAAATGACAAGTTGAGTCAATTTATTTAATAATATGGAAATCGTTTTTAAAATTGATTGCGTGAATTTGAATTTCTGAGAAAATCAAATAAAAAATTTTATATATATATATATGTTGCATTATTAAAAAAAATAGAGTCTATCGATAAAATATATTATATAAATTATAAAGTCATACATAAAAAAAGATTGGCTACTTAATAAAAAAATTTATTTATAGATATACGAGTTAAGAGAATAATAAAAAAAAAAGAATAAAAAAAAAGTTTCAAAAATTAAGAGATAGCATTTAAGAGATAAATAGCAAAGAAGTTTTAAAAAAAGAGTGAAAGAATAAGAGTTTTGGAAAATATATAAAAGCACTAGCGATATATAAGATAAGGTGGTCAAAAGAATTAAAAAAAATAGAAAAAGAGACATTTAGATAATTAAGAAGCATTGGATTAAAGGATAAAAAAATTTAGTGGTAAGATATAAAAGTACAAAATAAGATTAAGATTAAAAACGAGTATTATAAAGCATGGCATTTATGTAAAGATAATAAAAATTGAAAAAATAAAATATAAAATTATTAAGAAATATACTAAGAAAATTGTTATGAAGCAAAAATTAGAACTTTTGAAGAGTTATATTAATATTTAAGAACTAAAAATGGTGAAAGAAAAATTTTAAAGTTTGTAAAAGGTAAAGAAATAAAGACAGAAGACTTATACTAAGTAAAATGTATTAAAGATAAAAAAAAAGTAATGTCTAACAAGATATTCAATTACGATGGAAGAGTTATTTTTAAAGATTTTTTAATAAAAAACATGAGTTCTCGTGTTACTCTAATAGATCAAATATTACAGAGGATGACCGAAATTATATTTTTTATCGTAGAATTCAGAAGTTTGAAATAAAAAAAACTTTGAAAAAAATAGATAATGGTAAAGCAGTAGGACTTTATAATATACTTATTGAGATGTGAAAATATATAAAAAAGAAAGTCATAAGTTAACTCATTAAATTGTTTAATGAGATAATGAAATATATAAAAATATCGAATAAATGGAATAAGAGTATTTTAATCTCTATATATAAAAATAAAGGAGACATATATAAATGTGTCCAATAAAAATGAATTAAACTTATGAGTCATACTATGAAATTATGGGATAATGTCACTGAGCAGATATTAAGATAAGATATTCAAGTCACAAAAAATCAATTTAGTTTTATGTTAGGAAAGTTAATCATGAAAGCAATTTACTTACTGCGAAGATTGATAAAAAGATATCAAAAGAATAAAAAAAAATGCACATATGATTTTTCTCAATTTGAAAAAGACTTATTATAAAGTACTGGAAAAAATTTTATGGAAAGTTTTAAAGAAGGAATACGTATTGCTTATATTCAAACAATCAAATATATGTACAATAAGATCACGACTTGCGTAAAAATACAAAATGAGGATACAAAATATTTTTTCACAATTATAGGATTACATTAATGTTCATCTTTGAGTCCATATCTTTTTAACTTGATTTTGGATATAATTATTAAACGTATCCAAAAATTAGGGTTTCGATGTATGATTTTTACAGATAATATAGTTCTAATTGGTGAATTAAAAAAAAATATGAAGTTAGAGTTATAAAGATAAGGTTTAAAAATACATGTCTTTCGTATAACTATAAATAAAACAGAATATGTGAAATGTAATTTTAATAAAAGTGAACAAATACAAATTTAAAAGTAAAACTTAGAGATTATGTTATAAAGTAAGTTTCAAACCTTAAATATTTTAAATCCATTATACAAAATGACAGAAAAGTAACGGAAGACGTAAACCATAGAATTCAAGCGATATAAATGAAATGGAGGAAGGTTTCAAATGTCATTTGTAATAGAAAAATACCGATAAAAGTTAAAGAAAAATTTTACCGTACAATTATAAAACCTACAATATTATATAGTATTGAATGTTGCACAGTTAAAACACAACATGAAAATAAACTAATGTCACATATATAAAAATGTTATATTGAATGTATTAACACATTAGAAGAGATATAATAAAAAATGAGTACATTAGAGAAAAAATTGGAGTAACACTTATTATAGAGAAAATAGTAGAATATCGTTTAAGATGGTTTAGCTATGTGTAGAGAAGATTTATAGAAACTCCACTGAGAAGAGTAAATCAGATAGAGTGCAATCTAATAATTAGAGGTAGAAGGAGATTAAAGAAAATAATAAATAAAAATATTAAAAAATATTTAATAATTAATAATATATGTATTAACTTAATTTATAATAAGTCATTGTAACACTATTTAATTCATAAAATAAAATAAATATAAATGATTAAATAAGTTAATTTACAAGTTTATTTATAAAAGTTTGTTAATAAAATGCTTTTGGTATTTTTTAAAAATTATAAAAGAAACAGCTCAAATTATTATTTATTTTTATTAATAAAATACATATCAAAATACTTTTAAAAAATTTTACAACAAAAAATAATTGTACCAAACAAATTTTCAAAACACGGAAAAGATATAAAAAACGACCAAATTTCAAACCACAAAACTAAGCACAGGGATCACAATTTGTACATATCAATGAATTTCTCATTCTGTATTCAGATTTGCTCTCCAAGTTTATAAGATTTATTATATCCATAATAACTCGGCCACCGACAAAGATAATGTTGAGTCTGAATCAAATCCATGTTCTCTTCTCGTTCACAAGGAAGAAAAAATAATTCAAGCTATGAAATGGGTTTGGTTTGATCCAATCTGGGAAGTTAAACAAAAAGGAAAAAAGTTTAAAGAATTAGAACATAAACATTCATTTCATCCTCATCGCCTGATTCGTTCTCTGAATGCTATGAAACACGAGGAAATAATCATTACCAAATTTCTCAGGTCTTCAAGAATTTCTGAGAACCGTAAGTCTTGGAGTTGCCATAGCGTTGAAACGCAGAACCACATCCCATCAAGTATCGCCCGGAACAGAGCCATGACTTGTTGGAAAAACTCATTTACAAGAACCTCAGTTTCTGAAATAAGCAGCTGAGATACCGAAGCCCAGATCCAAATTAAGGCCAGGAAAATGAAAGCATATGGTCCTCCATGACTTGTTGGATTCAGATTGTAGCGTAGCTGTTTGGAGTCTTGGGCAGCTGAATATTCTTGGAAAACATCCTTTTCCTTTTTTTGGTTTTGAATAAAAAGACAAAGTTATTACAAGGAAACAGAAGGGATTCCCTTTCACGAGGAGCTAAATTCTTCCTAATATTTAACTACTCCTTAACCTGCCCAGGATAAAAGACCATCTGTAATTGTGTACATTAATGCATATTGTTTGTGTGCATATTACTAATATTGTTTGTTCTTTATGTCTTCTTTTTTTTAGCGCACTTTGATTGTCAAGTTAAATATTAAAGTAGTTAATTAATAAATTAATAAAAATTAATTTAGTTAATAAGAATCGAAATATTTATTTTATAAGACTTAAGTTTAATTTTTATTATTTTTTATAAGTAATTTATAAATATTATTATATTTTTTTAATATTTGTGCCATATGCTTAAAATGAAATAATCTTTCTCACTTGCAATGTTTTTTAATGAGAAAAATAAAGTTGTTAATGAGCTCAAAATTTATTTCATTTGATTCTTAACTTCACTTTTTCTCTACTTTTTTTTATTGATTTTATGTAAAAAAAATAAAAGTGTAAATTAATATTTTGATTTTAAAAAATTGTAATTAATTAATTCCTCCTTTTCAATTCCCCTCAAATTTTATACCGCACTTGTTGATTCTTTGTCAATTTAATCCTTAATTCAAATAAATTAATGATATTGATAAACAAAATATACATATGTTTATAAAAAAGACTATGTCATTACTTTGATTGACAAAATAATTAAATTAAAAAAAATAATAAGTTAAATATAAAATTAATAATGATAAAAAAATGAGATATCCCCTTAAAAATTTTTATTTATTTAAAGGAGTAAATTATTAATTTGCTTTTTTTTAAAAAAAAAAAAAGAGAGAGCAAGAACAACACGGTGAATAAAGAGTACTCATGGTTTGAGTGGTCGCAAGTCCCAAGTTTTTTGTTTGTTTTTCTTCTTTTTCATTTGCAATTTACATGTGGCAGTAACCACAAAATAAACTACTAATTAATCCAAGTTATGTTTATAAAGTGAAGATATTAATTTAACTTTTGAAATAAATATTTATTAAAAAAATTTTGTTGTAACAGAGTTTAAAAAAAAGAGAATTAAAAAAAAAAGAAAAAAAAGAAAGAAAGAAAGAGTGGCATCGCTGCCCTTCTACAAATTTAGGCGAAATTCGTTTGGAGCAGCATCTGTTACAAACATGACTAAATCGAAACACCAAAGTGAAAATAGCATGAACAAGCCAACCAAAAAAGATGTTACTTTGAGTGTGGAACTCATTCTCCTCCTTCTACCTCGAGAGAAACGCTTGCCTCAGTTTCCTATTTACTTAATTTTGTCTTTTACATAAAAATTTGAATTAAAGGGTGAAAGTTCCAGTCCGGAATCAGTACAGACTTTAGACTAACTGAATACTTATTGAAAACTTATAACAAAAATTCAACACCCAAAAGTAAGTGACAAAATTCAAAATTAAACTTATTATAATTAAATTATAATTTCCGTCCATCTATCAATTCATTCCAAATTTTTTTATCTATTTAATTTAAAAAGGTTTCTCAATCTCTCTCTCACGGTAAATAAATTATCTAGTTGAATTATAAAAATTAAATTAAAAAATCTACTCGAATCAAATTAAATTTTTTAGTTATTCAAAAAATTTAAATTAATTTGAGTCCGATTTAGTTTAAAAAAATTTTAAAAAATATTTACTCAACTCATTTGATTAAATTTAACTTCTTTTAAAATTTTAACTCGATTTAATTTATATAATCTAACTTAACTTAATCTAAAATAATTTTTTTAACCAGATTAAATTAAGTAAACAAATTATGCTCATCCCTACTCTACATGTCCACATAAACACTCAAAAATCCTACCAAGTAGTAACCTAAGAAGCATAACTTATTATTTAAAATATACAATAATAAAATAAAATATATAATATTTAAGTGTTTGAACAAAATATATAAATATATTATGTCAATAATTTAATAAAAAAAATATTATTTGAATCGATAAAATAATTAAATTAAATAAAAATAATAAGTTAAATATCAAATTAATAATAATTAAAAATGAGAGAGATCACCTTAAACAAATTCATTTATTCAAAGCATTAAAATATTAATTTACTTAAAAAAAACCCAAGATACATTGTCAATAATTTGAATGAAAAAAATATGACTTGAATTGACAAAATAATTAAAGTAAATAAAAATAATAAGTAAAATATTAAATTAATAATGATTAAAAATGAAGATCTCCTTAAACAAATTTATTTATTTAAAGGACTAGAATATTAATTTTCTTAAAAAAAATTTAAAAAAAGACAAAATAAAGAGTGGAGATGGTTTGGGTGTCGGGCTGTCAGCATTTAATACAAAACAATGACTGCTACCCATCCATATTAATTTAAGCCATGTGAAAGAAATTTAATGACCAAAAAAAATTGAAGTAGGAAATGACAAAAGTGACCTTGAATGGAAAGCGGTTCATTAATATTCAAACTCAACTTTCCCAATATGGCCAGACCAACTTCAAGCCACAGAAAAGTGGTGACCACTCTCCGCAATTTAGCCCCACCTCGCGACGTTCGTTGTCACCAAACAGCTATCGTCTCCTGTTGCATTCCTTCGTCACTTCTCTCTCATCTTTCCTTTTCTTCACCATTACCACTCATTCTTCTGGTTATATCCCACGTTTCTCTTTGTCCTTCTCTTTTTTTAGTTAATTTGTTCGCTATCTTTTTTCTCCCTGGACTATTTCACTTTCTGATCCATAACGAAATGGCCAGTCACTACGCTTTCATATGCCCTTCAACTTCTTCCAAAACCTTCTATCACTGACGTGTTTTTCAGTTGTTTTAACAACCAAACGCGAGTAATTTAATAATTTTACTTAAATAGTGGATAAGTCAGCTGGCAATTGTGTGGTGCTCTTTGATTGGCTTTGAGTTTCTAGATGGTGTTCTTCCTAGGGGTGAGCAAAGGGTCGAGATGACAACTTAACAAAAATTGAATTTTAAAAAAATAATTCGATTTCGATCAAAATTTTAAATTAGTTAAAAATTTAAGTTAATTTGAATCAAATTAAATTGAATCGAGTCTAATAAATTTTTTTAAAAAAAATTATTTGACTCGTTTGTACAAATTTAATTTTTTAAAAAAATTTTGACTTGTACCAACTTATTAAATTTAAAATAATTTTTTTAATCAAGTTGGATCAAATTATTGGATTGATGTTCACTCCTCAGACATGTTTGGTTGACTAAATTGAAAAAAGACTCAGGAATAGAATTTGAGAGTCCATAATTTATTTGGATGGAATAAGTATTCCTTCGAGAAAGTATTGAAATATTGATTTCATAGTTTGTATTTTTTTTTTTTTGCACTTAGTTTGAATTTTTTATTTTTTATTTTTGTTATAAAGAACTTATGTTATAGTAATTTAATATAATTACTAGACTATGTATTTTAATTTTTTATGATCTTTTAAATCAATTAAAAATAATTATTATGTTTTATCATAAAAATAAAAAAGTGATGAATCTAAATAAATAAAAAAGTCATTTATTTTTTTTAAAAAAATTAATTTCATTCACATTAAAATAAGAATTTGATTCAACTCAATCAAACAGATACTTTGGTAATGAATTTCTATTTCCTTTTTCATTACATATCAAATAAAGTGATCAGTTTTTATTTCAATGTTATGTGAAATGTTTGCAAATAATCCAAAGTTGAAGGTGATATTTTTATATTTTTTGAAAAAGAAAAATTGAAATTAGTGAAAATTTTCTAAGAGCAAATAATGAATTTAGTCAAGAGAAACCCTTAGACATAATTCTGTTTTTTTTTTTTTTTGCCATCAGACATAATCCTCAGGTTGCATGTTCTGGGTGAATAAAGAGCAATTCTTAGTAATGAATACTATAGTTAAGAATCTACCTAACAAAAATATTTGGCTTAGGCATGTGATGGACTCACTAGGGAAGTAAAGTTCACTTTATAATAAGATAGTTCTCATTTTTGAGTTAGCAGTTATAGGCATTTGTCTATTACAAGTTTCCTCTTCTTAAATCTGATTCATTTGATAGTTCATATCAGGGTTCTTCATATGATGCAATAGCAATTAGCCATTAGCCCCTTCATTTTTTTGAAACATGATCAAATAATCTCCTCTTCTACGTCCATGTTTAAAGCTTCAATTTCAATTGGATTTCTGGAGAATCTCTCTTATATATTTGAATAAATTTACCTTCAAATGGTGTATTAATAACCATTTTATTCCCTTTTTAACTTGTATCCTTACACTGCTATTTTTGAAATCAGTTTTGGTCATTTGTGATTTAAAGGGCACTTCACCAGGAAACATTCTTATGTAATCTCAACTAACATAAACTCATCAATCAATGTTTATAATTAAAGGGGGTTACACCATATAGAAGTGATTTTTTATTATTAACTCTTGCTCATTTGTAAATCGAGCCTAAGCATAACTCCATAGGTTTTACCTGTCCAAGAAATATACCCTCACCTCTAGATTGTGGGGCCAAATATAATTATCTTTTTTTTTTCGGTAGAGTGGATGCAGGGAAAAAAAAGACAGGCTAAAACTAACAAGCAAACATAAGTCCTTGAACGTAAGAGTAAACTTCCCTGATTTCTGGTCTGGCTCCCATAGGCAGAAGATTAGCAGCAAAGTTCCCTCGCCAGAAAGCGTGGCGCAGCCTTGCTGTCCAGTTTTGAGAAGGCAGATAAAGAATGCCCTTCTGCAGCAGAATAGAGGATGGCAAGGAGCAGCCTCAGGTTCAGAGACAGGGTCTACAGCTTCTTTTGAGCCTGACTCAACCATGATGCCTTTGAAATTGCTTTGCTATAAACTCGCCCTCATAATCATAGCATAGCAATACCAAGAAAACAAGTAAAGCCAAAATCCTAGCAGAGAAACCATTGGATTCCCCAAGGAGCTTCTGTTTACATAAAATATGACAAAGCCTTACTGCCATGCCGACTAACTGAACTGAGCCTTAGCACAGTTCTGGAGAAAGAGAAAATATCCCCAAGAGAAAGATGCACTGACTGGGACAGGTATGTTGAAAGGACCCACCCAGTAATCAAACCGAAGATTAACAGTTAATTCAAATCATCCTTCAAATTATTCATTTAGCAAGTAATAATACACCAAATAGCAGAAAAAGTGCTAGACAAAACACTGTCAAGCATTTAAGCATAATTTATTTCATAGTGCTATAAATATGCAAATACAAAAATAATTCAACATCATTTATAGCCTTATGCAATAACCGGCTTACAAATTTTCTTTCACAATGTCATAAAGCTGAAACAAATAATTATTTAGACATTCTACGGTCAAACTTACTTCTAATAGACTCCCAGAAGGCGGGTATTGATATGTCATCAGGCACTTCCTTAAAGGATGGGAGATAATTTACATCCACAATTACGTGGTCATGAGTTCCTTCCTGGATAACAACATCAAAACCAAAGATGGTAAGTTGAAGCCTTCTCCTAAGCCAATTTGCAGCATCTGTGACCAGGTTAAGGTCAATGGACTCATTAATTGTCATAGGGCAATTGCTGACTTTGGAATGCTGGATATTGTCAGCAGTAGGAAGTGACTTTAAGCTATCAAACAGAAGAGGTTTAAGGTCACCACCATCAGATGGTTTCTTCAGGATATCAACATTTGGTATTGACTTCTTGACAGCATAGAAAATTTTCTCACCCAAGACATAAAACTTATACAAAGTGGATGAATGATCCACGTATTCCTGAATAACTGCTGGAAGAGGAACTGCTAAATTCTTAAAATCATCAACTCTGAATATAATTGCCATCTTATGTGCATCACTGACACCACAAGCAACTTTGGGTTTCACCATGCACGGAAGAATCAATTTAGCTTCAGCTAACTCAGTCACAAAATTAAGGTCATCAAAACTATCAACCTTAAGAAAATGGGGCCCTCTTATCATATAGCTGCCTTCTTTGTTGAGTTCTACCAAACCAAGTAAAATTTTTTGAATTTCTAGCCGATCCAGTAAAGGATAAATGTTATTCAGTGGGTCAATCACACAGCAATCCTGGTGATGTTCCAAATATAATTGTAGTTCTTGCATGTTTTGGGTAAAAATGATGTTGTCCTCTTCAATGGACAATATTTCATCAGTGGCTTTATGAAGAACTATGTCAACTTCCTTTAATTGAGATGATAAAGGAAGATCAGATGTAAGAGGCATGAACATCAAGCCATTGTGAGTAGGACATAAAGGAAATGCACCCCTCTTTGCAAAATCTTCCACACGAGAAGGCTTCATTTTATAGCCCACAGTCACAGCATTAAGTCCAATTGACCTTTTATTTAAGTGGCACATAGTCAATGGCAACTCTTCTAACTTCTCAATCTGAAGCGTGTTTGGTGTGTTACATGAACTTTTACCTCCAACATTTAGAAAAACAACCACCCAACTGTAATTGCTTAATTTAGGCAAGACCGCTTTCTTATTAGAAACCAGATAGACAATAATGCCATCAATATCACCCCAGGTAGGCATAACCTCACATACTGGATCATTTATGATAAAGAAATCAAGTGAGTACAAACTTGCCAGTCTTTTGAGAAGATTGACCTTGTGATCTGGAAGACCTTCACCATAAGAAATCCCCAAGTGGATTCTGGATAGGGAGAGTGTGTGAAGGAGAGAGTCAGTTCCTGGTCGTAGCAGAGATACATTTTTGTCATTGTCAGCTTCAGCTAAGAGTGCTGACTCATCAAATATCACCCCTCTCACTACACCCATAGCTGGGAGTGGATGCAACGCTACAAAAAACACAGCTATAATTACAATTATTTCAAGTAACAAATTTAGGAAGCCAGATAATATGAATCTTTGTTACAATCCACAACTTTATATATATATATATATATATATATATATATCAGTCTATTAATTGAGGTTGATGACCACCATCACAAATGTTCAAAAGCAATAAATTCCAGCATGCACTAGATTTGTACAATTTATGAATGACTCAAACAATTATTCTATGCATTACTGATTAAGAGTGCATATGTCTATGTAAAATAAGCAAGAATTTTTTTTGGCTCAAATTTTTTGAAAGTTTAAATATAAAGAAAAGGTATTCAAGTATCTATTTGCTAAAAGAGCCGCATCTCATTAGTTTCGTCATTATCAGAAAATACTGAAGCAACATCATTCCAGTTAATGCTACTATGACAAAAAAGTCTAGCAAAACAGTAAACCAACTGATCTTGTATTCTTTCTTCAGAAGGAATGACAAAATCTGACTCCCTTCTCAAAGATGTGATCTTTATCTGTAATTCTACATGGACCAATGTGTTCAAAGTAGGACAAATCAAGATAATGTTTAAATGCCAAACCAAGAGAAGTGATTCCATTAGAAATTCAAACACCAATTGCACTTATCTTCCTTTCTCCAACCCATACCCGTCTCACCAGTTTGTCATAGACGACCTTTCACATCATATAGAGTTTCCAGTTCAATGATAGTTAACTCTAGTTTCTCTACATAGCTTTGTGAGCACTGAGTCAAATGTCAGTCAAATATCCAGACAAGATATAATGTTTCCTGCCCTTTGTGTGTAGTGAAGTTCAGCACCCACTTTTTCTAGGTTAGACAGTGGAATTAATAAATCGTGATCAGATCATCATTTTCCAAAAGCATATCTAGGCAGATGTTGCCAGGAAAGAAGAGTGTCACTTTTCCTATGAGTTTCCCTATCCAAGATCAGCTTCTCCTGAAGTTTTAACAAATAACAACAGTTGAAAATTCCCAGTTTCCAGACCTCGGGACCTTGCAAAACTCTGATTTTTTGTTGACCGTGGCATGATTAATTATAATCTGTCATAGGATTAAATTTACAACCAAATACTTTGATGAGATATTCCCTCAGCGTAAACAATATTATAACAGAAAAAAAAACCATTATCAACTTTTAGGAAATAGATACAACTTTAAGACAAAAACTACACAGATTTAATGCAGCCATCGCACAGGGAATTTGAGAGTTCAATAGCTAAAAAAGTCAGTAAGTTACACTCTATATTCCATAATCTAGTGTAAATTTAGTTGCCTAATATTATTACAACTTCTCAAGTCACAAATTTAGAAACTTAAGCCATAAGTATTTTCAAATTTACCACTCTATTAAATTAGGTTGATGACTAACACCAATCACACTATATATATAAAAAATTAATTCCAGCATGTACTAGATATTTTCCAATTTATAAAAAACGCCGAAGAAGCATTTCAGGAAGCATTTAAAAGACACTCACGTTAGTCTACAGATTTCAAAAAATAATCTCTTTATTTTTTTTTAAGATCAAATTTACAAAATTTCTGATTATGATAAATGGGTGTTTGAAGGTAAACCAAATTTCAACAAAGAACTCCACATTGAGGTTAAGAAAGGATACCTGGCCCGAGGAAAAGGACACAGTTAGGAATGGATTAGAAGCGAAGAAGAGAGCAGGAACAAGAAGAATATCAATATGACCCAGCAGCGACAGCCAAGCTCACTTTGTTAAATCATGCAATGGAATCCCTGTTCGCCTTTATTCTCTCTTCTCCATGCTGGACATTCTGCATCCATCAATAGACGGTGGAACCTATTAAGGCAACCCCACTTTCCTTCTTTCTTTCTTTCTTTCTTTCTTTTCTCATTTCGAGGCCACGGCAAAAATGAATTTACGCAAAAGACCATCCTTTTTTTTGTCAAAATAACGGAACATGGCAATTCAGCCAAAATTATAAAAACGGTTTATGGACTAACAAACCCGAACCCGGATAACACTTTTTTCTTTTTTTTGGACAAGTCCCGGATAACACTGGACTAAATTTAATTGACCGAGTTTTTATATACGGGCCTAAAGATTACCCTTCTTTAAAGATAGGTAATGGTTATCAACACCCCAGTCCAAAAAAAAAAAAATAGCGACAATGGTAAAAGAGTTTTTGCATGCCATAAAGTTATTTTCAATCTCGCATGAAAATATAGATATGGTTCAAGCTATTCCACAAATTCATGAACCAAATTGACAAATCAGCAAAGAGAAAATGGCGTTGTGGGTAAATTTAATGCTCTTTGAAAAAAATTGGAACTTTCTAATTTTCAAACTAAAAACAAATTTAACTCCCAATTATTTCTAATAAAAAAATGTCTCAATGTTGCTCACTAAGGCATTTTGAGTATTTTTTTTAGTATTATTTAAATGTATTCCCCTAAAACAAATTGCTCAATTCCAACACAAAAACCCCCTTTTTTTTAATTACGAATACAGAGAGGAACGCAAAAGAGCAGCTTAAACTGAATTATGCTTCCAGACCAAGAGCATCCAACAATTGAACAAAACAAAGCTCACCGTACCTTTTGAATACAATGTTACAAATTTCAACCCAAATCATCAGAGAGGCTGAACTCAAAGTTGAGCAAACGGCTAAGAAAGAAAAACAAAGGGTAACCAATTCATTACCGCGATTTATATGGCGTTGGCAGCAGCTCTAATAGAGGTTTATGGCGATGAAGGGCTTAGGATCCAGGAACAAGAATGCCCAAGCTAGATGGTAGAGAAACCAAAACTCCCTCTTTCGTGAGTGTCGCGCAGGATGAATCAGGCCTCGCCAAGCCCTAAAAATAAAAAATTCTTCACTTCTTAAAATTTAAAAATATTACAGTTTAATTTAAATGCTTCAAACATTTTGTATCAAAAATAAAATAATAATAATAAAATATTAATTTTGTAAAATTTATTTTTTTAATATCAATTATGTTTTTTTAAAATAATTATAAAATTATTTAAACTATCAAAATATTAATTTCCTTAATTTAAAAAAATTAATATGTATTTTTAAATTTTTATGGAATAAAATATTAATAAGAGAGAGAAGAATTTTCTATTCCTCAGTTTGTCTCTAATTGCATTATCCTATATCTATGTTATGTTTTTTAAATTTAAAAGAATAAAAGTTATCCTCTTCGATTCGCATAACGGAGGAATAAAAAAAGTGAAGTGTTTTCTCTACTGTCGCGTTGGCATCATATCCCGATAGCTTAAAGGCGTTCTCTTTCTCTCAAATTTCTTAACTTTGTTGACTCTAGAAGGGTTTGTGGGAAGCTTTCGTCAATTGTTACAGAGGTGAATGTCTCCTGTTTTGCTTCTTGTTTGGAAGCTGGGAAAGTGTGAGAAAGCTAAACTAATTTGAATGCTAAATTTAAGTTTCTTCTTTTGCCGGCTCAGAGTTTTGATTGTACTACTCTTAAACACATGAATTCATGTCGAGTCCTGCTTTTATTTATTTATTTATTTATTTCTGTTTCCAATGATACTCAACCGAAAACAAGAGGAAGATGGTGTGGGGCTGTTGCCGCTGGTTCATTCTGACTTATCTTAGCTATAATTTGAAAAGCAGTGGCATATACTTGGAAATTTTGAACTAGAAGAAATTTAAGTCTAGTTATCGACCTTGATAGGTGAACTTTGATGGGATGGCATCTTTCTTTTTCTTCTTCTTTCTTAACGTGATTTGCTGTGGGCATTAAAGTAGTCATATTACTAAAAATCCAACCTATTGATTGCATCTGGTCCTAGGAGGGAGACTGTGACTTTGTCACCAATACGATGATGATAATGGTGGTTTAATGGTAAAATATCTTACTCCAGACTTTTAGCTACTGAGAAAAACGGTAAAAATATTCATCATATTAATGGTTATCATGGTTTCGAAATTTAGGTTGCAGTTACAGTAATCGTGGGAAAATACAAGAAATACACTAGCGTTAGTAATGAGTTGAGATATGGGGTCAAATCTCTAGCTTTCTTATGTTTGTGAGAGGCTGGTGATAGGTTACTTATTTAAACACTTAGGTTTGTCCAAGATTGTTTCTATTGCTTCTTTAATGTCCCTTTTTGGTTTAAGGTTTGGACAAAAGCTGATTTAGAGATTGCGTGCTATTGGATGTTTTCTTGGTTTTGAATACTTGTAGTGTATGCTTCAAACATTTAATGAAATGGAAAAATGGGCCGAAGTGTAATATCAAACATTCAAATGACATGGATCATGTTGCTGTCCACTGTTTTGGACCTCTTAATCATTGTGGCAGAGTTAGTTACTTTTACTCTTATCGTTATATATTACTTAGCTGTTCCATTTGAATTCAACGTTTGCTGATAATATTTCTGTTATAGTCCATGCAAGAGAGCTAAGTGGCCTTCTACAGTGGATCGTACTAATTTTGACTTCTTTTCCTCAATGGCAGTGTCTTTTTCAAGCAAGAAATGGAGCCATCTTTGCTTGATTTCAGAATGCTGGAAAAATATTGCTTGTTAATGTCATTGAGGTATGTAACCAGACCTACTAGACCAGTAATTTTTCTATATTATTTCATCTTATCCAAAAGGGTTGATGCTGAATCTAATTTTGATTCTGCTCACAACTGGTGGATATAGTGAGGAAATGATCCCCACCGTATGTTATCTTTCTTCTACTATCATTTAATGCTTATATGCTGATAACTTTATAGAAAAAGCTTAGGTGCAGTTCTTAGGATTTTGCTGAGGTTCTTCAATAGAATAATGACATGTGAAAGAACTGTTTCGAATGAGTCAATAATGTGATGTCGAGTTGTAAAAATTGTCCACGTTATATTTTTATAAAAGAACATGGTAGCAAACATCGAAGAAACTTCACCTAAGTCTTGTCATAACTTTACTACTGGAGGATGACATGCTGCTTGCAGATGTGTTGCTCTATTGCCATAAGATTATGGGTTACTTTGCTTCTTTGAAATCTACTTGAAATTTTTTGTTAATCTTTAGTTAGGATTTAATATGAGAAAGGTAACTAAGGGGAACGTGACAATAAAGTTACTGGATCTTGGGAGTCAACTGAGGTTTCGTAGTATGTAGGAGAGATACTGCCATGTTGTTTAAGTTATTGTGTATGCCTTTTAAACACCTTGAAACACATAACCATTGCATCAATGGCTGAGATTTTTTTCTTTTCTTATCCAATGAAAAACTTCATATACATTTCTCACTGTAAGATGTGAAGGCCCTGCCTCTAAACTCAAGATTCTCTGTTGTAGTATTCCAATCATAATAAAATGAGCAACTTCAAATTTGACTACAGAATCAAATTTTTGCCTTGGAAATATATTTTTTTGAAAATGGGTACAGTGATTTTTTAATTTTCAAGAAATCTATATTTTCTATTCTGAAATATGAGGGCTTATTCATTTTAACCTACTCGCTAAACTCCTATCCTATTTTCTGCAAATCTTACTGCTTTTTCACTAAAAGATCAATTGCACTCAATTTGAACTCTGTCTTTCTATTAGTGAATGTGTTTTGAAAGATTTTTGACTGAGAATACTTTCAAAACTTGAAGCTGATGCTTATACTATGTTACTATTGGTCTTCTTTTCCTTTGTATGATGTCCTTAGTTGATTTTTTGCACTCTTAAAGACATTTGTAGCTCTTCATATGCCTTAAAACTTCAAACCATCTTAAAATGCAATTTAATTTCATCTTTCAGTTATCTGTTACAATTGATTTTCTGCAAAATACAGACAATTTTTTTCTTTCATTAGCCATTTACTTTATTCAACTATTACTTTTTTTGCACATTAAATTGAAAATAGCAATTAAATTTAGGTTGTTGCATTTACTGCCAGAGGTGACCTTTCATGCTTATTATGGAAAGTTATAAGATTTTCCTTTTGTAGCTTAATTTTTTTCCTGTTATTGTAGAATTTCATTTTAGGTTTTTTTTTCAATGATAAAGTATATTAGGTATGATCATCAACATTTTATGTTGCAGTTATGTTGTTGATGTAGCAGATGGTACTTCACAATTTGTTGAGCAATAAATGGAGTTCCCCTGCTAATAGTCGGTAATAAGAGTGACAAATCAGGTGGCTCATCTGACAAAGATCTGCCAGAACAGATGTAAGTTTTCTGTCTAGATATTTTAAAATGGTGAAGTGTGCTTGCTAGAAAGACATATGGTGCTGACTAAATGAACAAATCAGTACTTATATCAGAAAGCTTGCTTAATCATTTCATTGCACCAAAGTATAAATTATGAGAAAAATCACTCGAGTAACTCATAGCTCTTAAAGTGTTCTCTATATTTATGTTTTGTTACATTGGGATACATTTAGGTAATGGATTACATCCTGTAGAAAAATTCGCCTTTCAAGAGTTTTTTGTACTTTTCTGGTTTTATTAAATATGATTGTTCCACATTTGCTGGAGAAATCCATTACCAATAGAGAAGGTTGTTGCTTCTTTCTCTCCTGCAAAAAATCTGCCAACATTGACACAGCAGTCAAGTAGCTTGTGAAGCATTTGAAATCGAAGAATTGAGGCTCGAGTTCTGCAGTATGAATCTATCAAACTGGACAATAATTTGGTTGAACTGACTTCTGATGGTGAGACAATAATTTTTCGTTTTTCTGACAGGGTTCCATCAAACTGGACATTGTTTGGTTTGGCAATGGCTAATATCTGTTACTATATAGTGTAAATTATAATACATGAGAATTGCTAATGCTGCTTGTGTAATTGGGTTTAGTGAATAATAGTTGTGTGAATTTGTTTTGAAAGTTTGGTATTTTTAGGTTGCCAGGCATTGAGCAATAATAGTTGGGGTAGTTTGAAGAAGGCTTTCAATTCAAACCTCCAAAACAATAATAAATGAAAAGGGGCATTCTGAGAATCGAACTTGGGACCTCACGCACCCAAAGCGAGAATCATACCACTAGACCAAATGCCCTTGTTGAGATATTCAAGGCTGACTTAAGGAGTCTCTATAGTGTTCCATCAACATAGGGAATTTGTTTAATTGCCTTTCAGTGATCAAACCTGCTTATCTGCATAGACAATTTTCAGTGGTTCTTCCTTATAGATGCTGCATGTGTAATGGATTTGGGTGAAAAATTGCTAATGCTGCATGTTTAATGGATCTGAGTGAATAATAATTGTGAGAATTTATTTTTGAAAGATTGGTATTTTATGTTGCGAGGTATATTGGGCAATAATGGGTTGGGTAGTTTGAGGAGGCCTTTAGTTTGAAACTCAGAACAATAATAAATGGAATGGGGCATTCTGAGAGTCAAACTCGGGACCTCTCACACCCAAAGTGAGAATCATACCACTAGACCAATTGC